>JALJCQ010000033.1:600000-1175445 GCA_023091665.1 Pythium myriotylum | reverse complement strand
TGACCAGGTACCATGCACCATGTACCATGTAACGAATGGGAGAAGACGCCATGGGTCCTCACGGCTCTCGCGGCTCTCACGGCTCTCACGGCTCTCGCGGCTCTCACGGCTCTCGCGGCTCTCACGGCTCTCACGGCCGACTCATGGCAAGAGCAGAGTGCGCTGGCGTTGGCGCTGGCGCTGGTCGCCGTGATCGGCTGGGTGCACCCGTCGCATCTGTCGTTGCACAGATGACTGTGTGTGTGTGTGTGTGTGTGTGTGTGTGTGTGTGTGCGATAAAGAAAGATAGACAGACAGAAAGAAAGAGGTGGGAGGGAGAGAGAGAGAGAGAGAGAGAGAGAGAGAGAGAGAGAGAGAGAGGCGATAACACGTCCGAGAGGAGAATGAAGCGTCACGTGGACGTCGACGTCGACGCTAGCATCGTGTTGGTGGCCGCGTGGTATTGGCGTGTTGACGTCTGTGCCGCAATTGGGGTCGGAGTTGGAGTTGGCATAGCCATAGGCATCGTGTTGGCATGGACAGTGGTGCTGGGTGTGAAGTGTGGAGCATTGGGCCGAGCGAGATGGTGGTGGTGATTGTGTAGGGTCGTTGATCGGTTGAGTGTGTGGGTGGCTAGCTGGTAGGGTAGGTTCATGGTTGTCATTGCGGGGCGCGGTAAAAGATGCAAAACGTTCCCAAACCGGGACTCGAACCCGGGTCTGCTGGGTGAGAGCCAGCTATCCTAACCACCTAGACTATCTGGGAAGTTCGAAGGTAGCCCTCCCCAAAACACACAACATACCTGCACCACACTCACATCTCACCTCTCTTCCACCTCTCCCACCTCTCCCACCTCTCCCACCTCTCCCACCTCTCCCACCTCTCCCACCTCTCTGGCCTCCCTGGCCTCTCTTTGCCATCGTCCCTGCCTCTCCACTGTTTTTCCCATCCTTCTCACTCGCCCCTCCACTCCCACCCCACCCCACCCCACCCCACCCCACTCCAACTCCTACCCCACCCCACCACATCACACTCCACCGCGCCACGAACGCTCGCACGCACACCTATGGAACTATGGCGAATCCAGACCAACGACACCAACGACGGCCGTTGGACCTTTGGACCTTTGGACTAGGCACCATCTCTCTTGTCTGGATGGCGACTCCATCGAAGACGGATGCGCGGACGCTGGTGACCAGGTACCATGCACCATGTACCATGTAACGAATGGGAGAAGACGCCATGGGTCCTCACGGCTCTCGCGGCTCTCACGGCTCTCACGGCTCTCGCGGCTCTCACGGCTCTCGCGGCTCTCACGGCTCTCACGGCCGACTCATGGCAAGAGCAGAGTGCGCTGGCGTTGGCGCTGGCGCTGGTCGCCGTGATCGGCTGGGTGCACCCGTCGCATCTGTCGTTGCACAGATGACTGTGTGTGTGTGTGTGTGTGTGTGTGTGTGTGTGTGTGTGCGATAAAGAAAGATAGACAGACAGAAAGAAAGAGGTGGGAGGGAGAGAGAGAGAGAGAGAGAGAGAGAGAGAGAGAGAGAGAGAGAGAGGCGATAACACGTCCGAGAGGAGAATGAAGCGTCACGTGGACGTCGACGTCGACGCTAGCATCGTGTTGGTGGCCGCGTGGTATTGGCGTGTTGACGTCTGTGCCGCAATTGGGGTCGGAGTTGGAGTTGGCATAGCCATAGGCATCGTGTTGGCATGGACAGTGGTGCTGGGTGTGAAGTGTGGAGCATTGGGCCGAGCGAGATGGTGGTGGTGATTGTGTAGGGTCGTTGATCGGTTGAGTGTGTGGGTGGCTAGCTGGTAGGGTAGGTTCATGGTTGTCATTGCGGGCGCGGTAAAAGATGCAAAACGTTCCCAAACCGGGACTCGAACCCGGGTCTGCTGGGTGAGAGCCAGCTATCCTAACCACCTAGACTATCTGGGAAGTTCGAAGGTAGCCCTCCCCAAAACACACAACATACCTGCACCACACTCACATCTCACCTCTCTTCCACCTCTCCCACCTCTCCCACCTCTCCCACCTCTCCCACCTCTCTGGCCTCCCTGGCCTCTCCTTGCCATCGTCCCTGCCTCTCCACTGTTTTTCCCATCCTTCTCACTCGCCCCTCCACTCCCACCCCACCCCACCCCACCCCACTCCAACTCCTACCCCACCCCACCACATCACACTCCACCGCGCCACGAACGCTCGCACGCACACCTATGGAACTATGGCGAATCCAGACCAACGACACCAACGACGGCCGTTGGACCTTTGGACCTTTGGACTAGGCACCATCTCTCTTGTCTGGATGGCGACTCCATCGAAGACGGATGCGCGGACGCTGGTGACCAGGTACCATGCACCATGTACCATGTAACGAATGGGAGAAGACGCCATGGGTCCTCACGGCTCTCGCGGCTCTCACGGCTCTCACGGCTCTCGCGGCTCTCACGGCTCTCGCGGCTCTCACGGCTCTCACGGCCGACTCATGGCAAGAGCAGAGTGCGCTGGCGTTGGCGCTGGCGTTGGCGCTGGCGCTGGTCGCCGTGATCGGCTGGGTGCACCCGTCGCATCTGTCGTTGCACAGATGACTGTGTGTGTGTGTGTGTGTGTGTGTGTGTGTGTGTGTGTGTGTGTGTGTGTGTGTGTGTGTGCGCGCGATAAAGAAAGATAGACCGACAGACAGAAAGAAAGAGGTGGGAGGGAGAGAGAGAGAGAGAGAGAGAGAGAGAGAGAGAGAGAGAGAGAGGCGATAACACGTCCGAGAGGAGAATGAAGCGTCACGTGGACGTCGACGTCGACGCTAGCATCGTGTTGGTGGCCGCGTGGTATTGGCGTGTTGACGTCTGTGCCGCAATTGGGGTCGGAGTTGGAGTTGGCATAGCCATAGGCATCGTGTTGGCATGGACAGTGGTGCTGGGTGTGAAGTGTGGAGCATTGGGCCGAGCGAGATGGTGGTGGTGATTGTGTAGGGTCGTTGATCGGTTGAGTGTGTGGGTGGCTAGCTGGTAGGGTAGGTTCATGGTTGTCATTGCGGGGCGCGGTAAAAGATGCAAAACGTTCCCAAACCGGGACTCGAACCCGGGTCTGCTGGGTGAGAGCCAGCTATCCTAACCACCTAGACTATCTGGGAAGTTCGAAGGTAGCCCTCCCCAAAACACACAACATACCTGCACCACACTCACCTCTCACCTCTCTTCCACCTCTCCCACCTCTCCCACCTCTCCCACCTCTCTGGCCTCCCTGGCCTCTCTTTGCCATCGTCCCTGCCTCTCCACTGTTTTTCCCATCCTTCTCACTCGCCCCTCCACTCCCACCCCACCCCACCCCACCCCACCCCACCCCACTCCAACTCCTACCCCACCCCACCACATCACACTCCACCGCGCCACGAACGCTCGCACGCACACCTATGGAACTATGGCGAATCCAGACCAACGACACCAACGACGGCCGTTGGACCTTTGGACCTTTGGACTAGGCACCATCTCTCTTGTCTGGATGGCGACTCCATCGAAGACGGATGCGCGGACGCTGGTGACCAGGTACCATGCACCATGTACCATGTAACGAATGGGAGAAGACGCCATGGGTCCTCACGGCTCTCGCGGCTCTCACGGCTCTCACGGCTCTCGCGGCTCTCACGGCTCTCGCGGCTCTCACGGCTCTCGCGGCTCTCACGGCTCTCACGGCCGACTCATGGCAAGAGCAGAGTGCGCTGGCGTTGGCGCTGGCGCTGGTCGCCGTGATCGGCTGGGTGCACCCGTCGCATCTGTCGTTGCACAGATGACTGTGTGTGTGTGTGTGTGTGTGTGTGTGTGTGTGTGTGTGTGTGTGTGTGTGCGCGCGATAAAGAAAGATAGACCGACAGACAGAAAGAAAGAGGTGGGAGGGAGAGAGAGAGAGAGAGAGAGAGAGAGAGAGAGAGAGAGAGAGGCGATAACACGTCCGAGAGGAGAATGAAGCGTCACGTGGACGTCGACGTCGACGCTAGCATCGTGTTGGTGGCCGCGTGGTATTGGCGTGTTGACGTCTGTGCCGCAATTGGGGTCGGAGTTGGAGTTGGCATAGCCATAGGCATCGTGTTGGCATGGACAGTGGTGCTGGGTGTGAAGTGTGGAGCATTGGGCCGAGCGAGATGGTGGTGGTGATTGTGTAGGGTCGTTGATCGGTTGAGTGTGTGGGTGGCTAGCTGGTAGGGTAGGTTCATGGTTGTCATTGCGGGCGCGGTAAAAGATGCAAAACGTTCCCAAACCGGGACTCGAACCCGGGTCTGCTGGGTGAGAGCCAGCTATCCTAACCACCTAGACTATCTGGGAAGTTCGAAGGTAGCCCTCCCCAAAACACACAACATACCTGCACCACACTCACCTCCCACCTCTCTTCCACCTCTCCCACCTCTCCCACCTCTCCCACCTCTCTGGCCTCCCTGGCCTCTCTTTGCCATCGTCCCTGCCTCTCCACTGTTTTTCCCATCCTTCTCACTCGCCCCTCCACTCCCACCCCACCCCACCCCACCCCACCCCACTCCAACTCCTACCCCACCCCACCACATCACACTCCACCGCGCCACGAACGCTCGCACGCACACCTATGGAACTATGGCGAATCCAGACCAACGACACCAACGACGGCCGTTGGACCTTTGGACCTTTGGACTAGGCACCATCTCTCTTGTCTGGATGGCGACTCCATCGAAGACGGATGCGCGGACGCTGGTGACCAGGTACCATGCACCATGTACCATGTAACGAATGGGAGAAGACGCCATGGGTCCTCACGGCTCTCGCGGCTCTCACGGCTCTCACGGCTCTCGCGGCTCTCACGGCTCTCACGGCTCTCGCGGCTCTCACGGCTCTCACGGCCGACTCATGGCAAGAGCAGAGTGCGCTGGCGCTGGCGCTGGCGCTGATCGCCGTGATCGGCTGGGTGCACCCGTCGCATCTGTCGTTGCACAGATGACTGTGTGTGTGTGTGTGTGTGTGTGCGCGCGATAAAGAAAGATAGACAGACAGAAAGAAAGAGGTGGGAGGGAGAGAGAGAGAGAGAGAGAGAGAGAGAGAGAGAGAGAGGCGATAACACGTCCGAGAGGAGAATGAAGCGTCACGTGGACGTCGACGTCGACGCTAGCATCGTGTTGGTGGCCGCGTGGTATTGGCGTGTTGACGTCTGTGCCGCAATTGGGGTCGGAGTTGGAGTTGGCATAGCCATAGGCATCGTGTTGGCATGGACAGTGGTGCTGGGTGTGAAGTGTGGAGCATTGGGCCGAGCGAGATGGTGGTGGTGATTGTGTAGGGTCGTTGATCGGTTGAGTGTGTGGGTGGCTAGCTGGTAGGGTAGGTTCATGGTTGTCATTGCGGGCGCGGTAAAAGATGCAAAACGTTCCCAAACCGGGACTCGAACCCGGGTCTGCTGGGTGAGAGCCAGCTATCCTAACCACCTAGACTATCTGGGAAGTTCGAAGGTAGCCCTCCCCAAAACACACAACATACCTGCACCACACTCACCTCTCACCTCTCTTCCACCTCTCCCACCTCTCCCACCTCTCCCACCTCTCTGGCCTCCCTGGCCTCTCTTTGCCATCGTCCCTGCCTCTCCACTGTTTTTCCCATCCTTCTCACTCGCCCCTCCACTCCCACCCCACCCCACCCCACCCCACCCCACCCCACTCCAACTCCTACCCCACCCCACCACATCACACTCCACCGCGCCACGAACGCTCGCACGCACACCTATGGAACTATGGCGAATCCAGACCAACGACACCAACGACGGCCGTTGGACCTTTGGACCTTTGGACTAGGCACCATCTCTCTTGTCTGGATGGCGACTCCATCGAAGACGGATGCGCGGACGCTGGTGACCAGGTACCATGCACCATGTACCATGTAACGAATGGGAGAAGACGCCATGGGTCCTCACGGCTCTCGCGGCTCTCACGGCTCTCACGGCCGACTCATGGCAAGAGCAGAGTGCGCTGGCGTTGGCGCTGGCGCTGGTCGCCGTGATCGGCTGGGTGCACCCGTCGCATCTGTCGTTGCACAGATGACTGTGTGTGTGTGTGTGTGTGTGTGTGTGTGTGTGTGTGTGTGTGTGTGCGCGCGATAAAGAAAGATAGACAGACAGAAAGAAAGAGGTGGGAGGAGAGAGAGAGAGAGAGAGAGAGAGAGAGAGAGAGAGAGAGAGAGAGAGGCGATAACACGTCCGAGAGGAGAATGAAGCGTCACGTGGACGTCGACGTCGACGCTAGCATCGTGTTGGTGGCCGCGTGGTATTGGCGTGTTGACGTCTGTGCCGCAATTGGGGTCGGAGTTGGAGTTGGCATAGCCATAGGCATCGTGTTGGCATGGACAGTGGTGCTGGGTGTGAAGTGTGGAGCATTGGGCCGAGCGAGATGGTGGTGGTGATTGTGTAGGGTCGTTGATCGGTTGAGTGTGTGGGTGGCTAGCTGGTAGGGTAGGTTCATGGTTGTCATTGCGGGCGCGGTAAAAGATGCAAAACGTTCCCAAACCGGGACTCGAACCCGGGTCTGCTGGGTGAGAGCCAGCTATCCTAACCACCTAGACTATCTGGGAAGTTCGAAGGTAGCCCTCCCCAAAACACACAACATACCTGCACCACACTCACCTCCCACCTCTCTTCCACCTCTCCCACCTCTCCCACCTCTCCCACCTCTCTGGCCTCCCTGGCCTCTCTTTGCCATCGTCCCTGCCTCTCCACTGTTTTTCCCATCCTTCTCACTCGCCCCTCCACTCCCACCCCACCCCACCCCACCCCACCCCACTCCAACTCCTACCCCACCCCACCACATCACACTCCACCGCGCCACGAACGCTCGCACGCACACCTATGGAACTATGGCGAATCCAGACCAACGACACCAACGACGGCCGTTGGACCTTTGGACCTTTGGACTAGGCACCATCTCTCTTGTCTGGATGGCGACTCCATCGAAGACGGATGCGCGGACGCTGGTGACCAGGTACCATGCACCATGTACCATGTAACGAATGGGAGAAGACGCCATGGGTCCTCACGGCTCTCGCGGCTCTCACGGCTCTCACGGCTCTCGCGGCTCTCACGGCTCTCACGGCTCTCGCGGCTCTCACGGCTCTCACGGCCGACTCATGGCAAGAGCAGAGTGCGCTGGCGCTGGCGCTGGCGCTGATCGCCGTGATCGGCTGGGTGCACCCGTCGCATCTGTCGTTGCACAGATGACTGTGTGTGTGTGTGTGTGTGTGTGTGTGTGTGTGTGTGTGTGTGTGTGTGTGTGTGTGTGTGTGCGATAAAGAAAGATAGACAGACAGAAAGAAAGAGGTGGGAGGGAGAGAGAGAGAGAGAGAGAGAGAGAGAGAGAGAGAGGCGATAACACGTCCGAGAGGAGAATGAAGCGTCACGTGGACGTCGACGTCGACGCTAGCATCGTGTTGGTGGCCGCGTGGTATTGGCGTGTTGACGTCTGTGCCGCAATTGGGGTCGGAGTTGGAGTTGGCATAGCCATAGGCATCGTGTTGGCATGGACAGTGGTGCTGGGTGTGAAGTGTGGAGCATTGGGCCGAGCGAGATGGTGGTGGTGATTGTGTAGGGTCGTTGATCGGTTGAGTGTGTGGGTGGCTAGCTGGTAGGGTAGGTTCATGGTTGTCATTGCGGGCGCGGTAAAAGATGCAAAACGTTCCCAAACCGGGACTCGAACCCGGGTCTGCTGGGTGAGAGCCAGCTATCCTAACCACCTAGACTATCTGGGAAGTTCGAAGGTAGCCCTCCCCAAAACACACAACATACCTGCACCACACTCACCTCCCACCTCTCTTCCACCTCTCCCACCTCTCCCACCTCTCCCACCTCTCTGGCCTCCCTGGCCTCTCTTTGCCATCGTCCCTGCCTCTCCACTGTTTTTCCCATCCTTCTCACTCGCCCCTCCACTCCCACCCCACCCCACCCCACCCCACCCCACTCCAACTCCTACCCCACCCCACCACATCACACTCCACCGCGCCACGAACGCTCGCACGCACACCTATGGAACTATGGCGAATCCAGACCAACGACACCAACGACGGCCGTTGGACCTTTGGACCTTTGGACTAGGCACCATCTCTCTTGTCTGGATGGCGACTCCATCGAAGACGGATGCGCGGACGCTGGTGACCAGGTACCATGCACCATGTACCATGTAACGAATGGGAGAAGACGCCATGGGTCCTCACGGCTCTCGCGGCTCTCACGGCTCTCACGGCTCTCGCGGCTCTCACGGCTCTCACGGCTCTCGCGGCTCTCACGGCTCTCACGGCCGACTCATGGCAAGAGCAGAGTGCGCTGGCGCTGGCGCTGGCGCTGATCGCCGTGATCGGCTGGGTGCACCCGTCGCATCTGTCGTTGCACAGATGACTGTGTGTGTGTGTGTGTGTGTGTGTGCGCGATAAAGAAAGATAGACAGACAGAAAGAAAGAGGTGGGAGGGAGAGAGAGAGAGAGAGAGAGAGAGAGAGAGAGAGAGGCGATAACACGTCCGAGAGGAGAATGAAGCGTCACGTGGACGTCGACGTCGACGCTAGCATCGTGTTGGTGGCCGCGTGGTATTGGCGTGTTGACGTCTGTGCCGCAATTGGGGTCGGAGTTGGAGTTGGCATAGCCATAGGCATCGTGTTGGCATGGACAGTGGTGCTGGGTGTGAAGTGTGGAGCATTGGGCCGAGCGAGATGGTGGTGGTGATTGTGTGGGTGGCTAGCTGGTAGGGTAGATTCATGGTTGTCATTGCGGGGCGCGGTAAAAGATGCAAAACGTTCCCAAACCGGGACTCGAACCCGGGTCTGCTGGGTGAGAGCCAGCTATCCTAACCACCTAGACTATCTGGGAAGTTCGAAGGTAGCCCTCCCCAAAACACACAACATACCTGCACCACACTCACCTCTCACCTCTCTTCCACCTCTCCCACCTCTCCCACCTCTCTGGCCTCCCTGGCCTCTCTTTGCCATCGTCCCTGCCTCTCCACTGTTTTTCCCATCCTTCTCACTCGCCCCTCCACTCCCACCCCACCCCACCCCACCCCACCCCACCCCACTCCAACTCCTACCCCACCCCACCACATCACACTCCACCGCGCCACGAACGCTCGCACGCACACCTATGGAACTATGGCGAATCCAGACCAACGACACCAACGACGGCCGTTGGACCTTTGGACCTTTGGACTAGGCACCATCTCTCTTGTCTGGATGGCGACTCCATCGAAGACGGATGCGCGGACGCTGGTGACCAGGTACCATGCACCATGTACCATGTAACGAATGGGAGAAGACGCCATGGGTCCTCACGGCTCTCGCGGCTCTCACGGCTCTCACGGCTCTCGCGGCTCTCACGGCTCTCGCGGCCCTCACGGCTCTCGCGGCTCTCACGGCTCTCACGGCCGACTCATGGCAAGAGCAGAGTGCGCTGGCGTTGGCGCTGGCGCTGGTCGCCGTGATCGGCTGGGTGCACCCGTCGCATCTGTCGTTGCACAGATGACTGTGTGTGTGTGTGTGTGTGTGTGTGCGATAAAGAAAGATAGACAGACAGAAAGAAAGAGGTGGGAGGGAGAGAGAGAGAGAGAGAGAGAGAGAGAGAGAGAGAGAGAGAGAGAGAGAGAGAGAGAGAGAGAGAGAGGCGATAACACGTCCGAGAGGAGAATGAAGCGTCACGTGGACGTCGACGTCGACGCTAGCATCGTGTTGGTGGCCGCGTGGTATTGGCGTGTTGACGTCTGTGCCGCAATTGGGGTCGGAGTTGGAGTTGGCATAGCCATAGGCATCGTGTTGGCATGGACAGTGGTGCTGGGTGTGAAGTGTGGAGCATTGGGCCGAGCGAGATGGTGGTGGTGATTGTGTGGGTGGCTAGCTGGTAGGGTAGGTTCATGGTTGTCATTGCGGGGCGCGGTAAAAGATGCAAAACGTTCCCAAACCGGGACTCGAACCCGGGTCTGCTGGGTGAGAGCCAGCTATCCTAACCACCTAGACTATCTGGGAAGTTCGAAGGTAGCCCTCCCCAAAACACACAACATACCTGCACCACACTCACATCTCACCTCTCTTCCACCTCTCCCACCTCTCCCACCTCTCCCACCTCTCCCACCTCTCTGGCCTCCCTGGCCTCTCTTTGCCATCGTCCCTGCCTCTCCACTGTTTTTCCCATCCTTCTCACTCGCCCCTCCACTCCCACCCCACCCCACCCCACCCCACCCCACCCCACTCCAACTCCTACCCCACCCCACCACATCACACTCCACCGCGCCACGAACGCTCGCACGCACACCTATGGAACTATGGCGAATCCAGACCAACGACACCAACGACGGCCGTTGGACCTTTGGACCTTTGGACTAGGCACCATCTCTCTTGTCTGGATGGCGACTCCATCGAAGACGGATGCGCGGACGCTGGTGACCAGGTACCATGCACCATGTACCATGTAACGAATGGGAGAAGACGCCATGGGTCCTCACGGCTCTCGCGGCTCTCACGGCTCTCACGGCTCTCGCGGCTCTCACGGCTCTCACGGCCGACTCATGGCAAGAGCAGAGTGCGCTGGCGTTGGCGCTGGCGCTGATCGCCGTGATCGGCTGGGTGCACCCGTCGCATCTGTCGTTGCACAGATGACTGTGTGTGTGTGTGTGTGTGTGTGTGTGTGTGTGTGTGTGTGTGTGTGTGTGTGTGTGTGTGTGTGCGATAAAGAAAGATAGACAGACAGAAAGAAAGAGGTGGGAGGGAGAGAGAGAGAGAGAGAGAGAGAGAGAGAGAGGCGATAACACGTCCGAGAGGAGAATGAAGCGTCACGTGGACGTCGACGTCGACGCTAGCATCGTGTTGGTGGCCGCGTGGTATTGGCGTGTTGACGTCTGTGCCGCAATTGGGGTCGGAGTTGGAGTTGGCATAGCCATAGGCATCGTGTTGGCATGGACAGTGGTGCTGGGTGTGAAGTGTGGAGCATTGGGCCGAGCGAGATGGTGGTGGTGATTGTGTGGGTGGCTAGCTGGTAGGGTAGGTTCATGGTTGTCATTGCGGGGCGCGGTAAAAGATGCAAAACGTTCCCAAACCGGGACTCGAACCCGGGTCTGCTGGGTGAGAGCCAGCTATCCTAACCACCTAGACTATCTGGGAAGTTCGAAGGTAGCCCTCCCCAAAACACACAACATACCTGCACCACACTCACATCTCACCTCTCTTCCACCTCTCCCACCTCTCCCACCTCTCCCACCTCTCCCACCTCTCTGGCCTCCCTGGCCTCTCTTTGCCATCGTCCCTGCCTCTCCACTGTTTTTCCCATCCTTCTCACTCGCCCCTCCACTCCCACCCCACCCCACCCCACCCCACCCCACTCCAACTCCTACCCCACCCCACCACATCACACTCCACCGCGCCACGAACGCTCGCACGCACACCTATGGAACTATGGCGAATCCAGACCAACGACACCAACGACGGCCGTTGGACCTTTGGACCTTTGGACTAGGCACCATCTCTCTTGTCTGGATGGCGACTCCATCGAAGACGGATGCGCGGACGCTGGTGACCAGGTACCATGCACCATGTACCATGTAACGAATGGGAGAAGACGCCATGGGTCCTCACGGCTCTCGCGGCTCTCACGGCTCTCACGGCCGACTCATGGCAAGAGCAGAGTGCGCTGGCGTTGGCGCTGGCGCTGGTCGCCGTGATCGGCTGGGTGCACCCGTCGCATCTGTCGTTGCACAGATGACTGTGTGTGTGTGTGTGTGTGTGTGTGTGTGTGTGTGTGTGTGTGTGTGCGCGCGATAAAGAAAGATAGACAGACAGAAAGAAAGAGGTGGGAGGGAGAGAGAGAGAGAGAGAGAGAGAGAGAGAGAGAGAGAGAGAGAGAGGCGATAACACGTCCGAGAGGAGAATGAAGCGTCACGTGGACGTCGACGTCGACGCTAGCATCGTGTTGGTGGCCGCGTGGTATTGGCGTGTTGACGTCTGTGCCGCAATTGGGGTCGGAGTTGGAGTTGGCATAGCCATAGGCATCGTGTTGGCATGGACAGTGGTGCTGGGTGTGAAGTGTGGAGCATTGGGCCGAGCGAGATGGTGGTGGTGATTGTGTAGGGTCGTTGATCGGTTGAGTGTGTGGGTGGCTAGCTGGTAGGGTAGGTTCATGGTTGTCATTGCGGGCGCGGTAAAAGATGCAAAACGTTCCCAAACCGGGACTCGAACCCGGGTCTGCTGGGTGAGAGCCAGCTATCCTAACCACCTAGACTATCTGGGAAGTTCGAAGGTAGCCCTCCCCAAAACACACAACATACCTGCACCACACTCACCTCCCACCTCTCTTCCACCTCTCCCACCTCTCCCACCTCTCCCACCTCTCTGGCCTCCCTGGCCTCTCTTTGCCATCGTCCCTGCCTCTCCACTGTTTTTCCCATCCTTCTCACTCGCCCCTCCACTCCCACCCCACCCCACCCCACCCCACCCCACTCCAACTCCTACCCCACCCCACCACATCACACTCCACCGCGCCACGAACGCTCGCACGCACACCTATGGAACTATGGCGAATCCAGACCAACGACACCAACGACGGCCGTTGGACCTTTGGACCTTTGGACTAGGCACCATCTCTCTTGTCTGGATGGCGACTCCATCGAAGACGGATGCGCGGACGCTGGTGACCAGGTACCATGCACCATGTACCATGTAACGAATGGGAGAAGACGCCATGGGTCCTCACGGCTCTCGCGGCTCTCACGGCTCTCACGGCTCTCGCGGCTCTCACGGCTCTCACGGCTCTCGCGGCTCTCACGGCTCTCACGGCCGACTCATGGCAAGAGCAGAGTGCGCTGGCGCTGGCGCTGGCGCTGATCGCCGTGATCGGCTGGGTGCACCCGTCGCATCTGTCGTTGCACAGATGACTGTGTGTGTGTGTGTGTGTGTGTGTGTGTGTGTGTGTGTGTGTGTGTGTGTGTGTGTGTGTGTGTGTGTGTGTGTGTGTGTGTGTGTGTGTGTGTGTGCGATAAAGAAAGATAGACAGACAGAAAGAAAGAGGTGGGAGGGAGAGAGAGAGAGAGAGAGAGAGAGAGAGAGAGAGAGGCGATAACACGTCCGAGAGGAGAATGAAGCGTCACGTGGACGTCGACGTCGACGCTAGCATCGTGTTGGTGGCCGCGTGGTATTGGCGTGTTGACGTCTGTGCCGCAATTGGGGTCGGAGTTGGAGTTGGCATAGCCATAGGCATCGTGTTGGCATGGACAGTGGTGCTGGGTGTGAAGTGTGGAGCATTGGGCCGAGCGAGATGGTGGTGGTGATTGTGTAGGGTCGTTGATCGGTTGAGTGTGTGGGTGGCTAGCTGGTAGGGTAGGTTCATGGTTGTCATTGCGGGCGCGGTAAAAGATGCAAAACGTTCCCAAACCGGGACTCGAACCCGGGTCTGCTGGGTGAGAGCCAGCTATCCTAACCACCTAGACTATCTGGGAAGTTCGAAGGTAGCCCTCCCCAAAACACACAACATACCTGCACCACACTCACCTCCCACCTCTCTTCCACCTCTCCCACCTCTCCCACCTCTCCCACCTCTCTGGCCTCCCTGGCCTCTCTTTGCCATCGTCCCTGCCTCTCCACTGTTTTTCCCATCCTTCTCACTCGCCCCTCCACTCCCACCCCACCCCACCCCACCCCACCCCACTCCAACTCCTACCCCACCCCACCACATCACACTCCACCGCGCCACGAACGCTCGCACGCACACCTATGGAACTATGGCGAATCCAGACCAACGACACCAACGACGGCCGTTGGACCTTTGGACCTTTGGACTAGGCACCATCTCTCTTGTCTGGATGGCGACTCCATCGAAGACGGATGCGCGGACGCTGGTGACCAGGTACCATGCACCATGTACCATGTAACGAATGGGAGAAGACGCCATGGGTCCTCACGGCTCTCGCGGCTCTCACGGCTCTCACGGCTCTCGCGGCTCTCACGGCTCTCACGGCTCTCGCGGCTCTCACGGCTCTCACGGCCGACTCATGGCAAGAGCAGAGTGCGCTGGCGCTGGCGCTGGCGCTGATCGCCGTGATCGGCTGGGTGCACCCGTCGCATCTGTCGTTGCACAGATGACTGTGTGTGTGTGTGTGTGTGTGTGTGCGCGATAAAGAAAGATAGACAGACAGAAAGAAAGAGGTGGGAGGGAGAGAGAGAGAGAGAGAGAGAGAGAGAGAGAGAGAGGCGATAACACGTCCGAGAGGAGAATGAAGCGTCACGTGGACGTCGACGTCGACGCTAGCATCGTGTTGGTGGCCGCGTGGTATTGGCGTGTTGACGTCTGTGCCGCAATTGGGGTCGGAGTTGGAGTTGGCATAGCCATAGGCATCGTGTTGGCATGGACAGTGGTGCTGGGTGTGAAGTGTGGAGCATTGGGCCGAGCGAGATGGTGGTGGTGATTGTGTGGGTGGCTAGCTGGTAGGGTAGATTCATGGTTGTCATTGCGGGGCGCGGTAAAAGATGCAAAACGTTCCCAAACCGGGACTCGAACCCGGGTCTGCTGGGTGAGAGCCAGCTATCCTAACCACCTAGACTATCTGGGAAGTTCGAAGGTAGCCCTCCCCAAAACACACAACATACCTGCACCACACTCACCTCTCACCTCTCTTCCACCTCTCCCACCTCTCCCACCTCTCTGGCCTCCCTGGCCTCTCTTTGCCATCGTCCCTGCCTCTCCACTGTTTTTCCCATCCTTCTCACTCGCCCCTCCACTCCCACCCCACCCCACCCCACCCCACCCCACCCCACTCCAACTCCTACCCCACCCCACCACATCACACTCCACCGCGCCACGAACGCTCGCACGCACACCTATGGAACTATGGCGAATCCAGACCAACGACACCAACGACGGCCGTTGGACCTTTGGACCTTTGGACTAGGCACCATCTCTCTTGTCTGGATGGCGACTCCATCGAAGACGGATGCGCGGACGCTGGTGACCAGGTACCATGCACCATGTACCATGTAACGAATGGGAGAAGACGCCATGGGTCCTCACGGCTCTCGCGGCTCTCACGGCTCTCACGGCTCTCGCGGCTCTCACGGCTCTCGCGGCCCTCACGGCTCTCGCGGCTCTCACGGCTCTCACGGCCGACTCATGGCAAGAGCAGAGTGCGCTGGCGTTGGCGCTGGCGCTGGTCGCCGTGATCGGCTGGGTGCACCCGTCGCATCTGTCGTTGCACAGATGACTGTGTGTGTGTGTGTGTGTGTGTGTGCGATAAAGAAAGATAGACAGACAGAAAGAAAGAGGTGGGAGGGAGAGAGAGAGAGAGAGAGAGAGAGAGAGAGAGAGAGAGAGAGAGAGAGAGAGAGAGAGAGAGAGAGAGGCGATAACACGTCCGAGAGGAGAATGAAGCGTCACGTGGACGTCGACGTCGACGCTAGCATCGTGTTGGTGGCCGCGTGGTATTGGCGTGTTGACGTCTGTGCCGCAATTGGGGTCGGAGTTGGAGTTGGCATAGCCATAGGCATCGTGTTGGCATGGACAGTGGTGCTGGGTGTGAAGTGTGGAGCATTGGGCCGAGCGAGATGGTGGTGGTGATTGTGTGGGTGGCTAGCTGGTAGGGTAGGTTCATGGTTGTCATTGCGGGGCGCGGTAAAAGATGCAAAACGTTCCCAAACCGGGACTCGAACCCGGGTCTGCTGGGTGAGAGCCAGCTATCCTAACCACCTAGACTATCTGGGAAGTTCGAAGGTAGCCCTCCCCAAAACACACAACATACCTGCACCACACTCACATCTCACCTCTCTTCCACCTCTCCCACCTCTCCCACCTCTCCCACCTCTCCCACCTCTCTGGCCTCCCTGGCCTCTCTTTGCCATCGTCCCTGCCTCTCCACTGTTTTTCCCATCCTTCTCACTCGCCCCTCCACTCCCACCCCACCCCACCCCACCCCACCCCACCCCACTCCAACTCCTACCCCACCCCACCACATCACACTCCACCGCGCCACGAACGCTCGCACGCACACCTATGGAACTATGGCGAATCCAGACCAACGACACCAACGACGGCCGTTGGACCTTTGGACCTTTGGACTAGGCACCATCTCTCTTGTCTGGATGGCGACTCCATCGAAGACGGATGCGCGGACGCTGGTGACCAGGTACCATGCACCATGTACCATGTAACGAATGGGAGAAGACGCCATGGGTCCTCACGGCTCTCGCGGCTCTCACGGCTCTCACGGCTCTCGCGGCTCTCACGGCTCTCACGGCCGACTCATGGCAAGAGCAGAGTGCGCTGGCGTTGGCGCTGGCGCTGATCGCCGTGATCGGCTGGGTGCACCCGTCGCATCTGTCGTTGCACAGATGACTGTGTGTGTGTGTGTGTGTGTGTGTGTGTGTGTGTGTGTGTGTGTGTGTGTGTGTGTGTGTGTGTGCGATAAAGAAAGATAGACAGACAGAAAGAAAGAGGTGGGAGGGAGAGAGAGAGAGAGAGAGAGAGAGAGAGAGAGGCGATAACACGTCCGAGAGGAGAATGAAGCGTCACGTGGACGTCGACGTCGACGCTAGCATCGTGTTGGTGGCCGCGTGGTATTGGCGTGTTGACGTCTGTGCCGCAATTGGGGTCGGAGTTGGAGTTGGCATAGCCATAGGCATCGTGTTGGCATGGACAGTGGTGCTGGGTGTGAAGTGTGGAGCATTGGGCCGAGCGAGATGGTGGTGGTGATTGTGTGGGTGGCTAGCTGGTAGGGTAGGTTCATGGTTGTCATTGCGGGGCGCGGTAAAAGATGCAAAACGTTCCCAAACCGGGACTCGAACCCGGGTCTGCTGGGTGAGAGCCAGCTATCCTAACCACCTAGACTATCTGGGAAGTTCGAAGGTAGCCCTCCCCAAAACACACAACATACCTGCACCACACTCACATCTCACCTCTCTTCCACCTCTCCCACCTCTCCCACCTCTCCCACCTCTCCCACCTCTCTGGCCTCCCTGGCCTCTCTTTGCCATCGTCCCTGCCTCTCCACTGTTTTTCCCATCCTTCTCACTCGCCCCTCCACTCCCACCCCACCCCACCCCACCCCACCCCACTCCAACTCCTACCCCACCCCACCACATCACACTCCACCGCGCCACGAACGCTCGCACGCACACCTATGGAACTATGGCGAATCCAGACCAACGACACCAACGACGGCCGTTGGACCTTTGGACCTTTGGACTAGGCACCATCTCTCTTGTCTGGATGGCGACTCCATCGAAGACGGATGCGCGGACGCTGGTGACCAGGTACCATGCACCATGTACCATGTAACGAATGGGAGAAGACGCCATGGGTCCTCACGGCTCTCGCGGCTCTCACGGCTCTCACGGCTCTCGCGGCTCTCACGGCTCTCACGGCCGACTCATGGCAAGAGCAGAGTGCGCTGGCGTTGGCGCTGGCGCTGATCGCCGTGATCGGCTGGGTGCACCCGTCGCATCTGTCGTTGCACAGATGACTGTGTGTGTGTGTGTGTGTGTGTGTGTGTGTGTGTGTGTGTGTGTGTGTGTGTGTGTGTGCGATAAAGAAAGATAGACAGACAGAAAGAAAGAGGTGGGAGGGAGAGAGAGAGAGAGAGAGAGAGAGAGAGAGAGAGGCGATAACACGTCCGAGAGGAGAATGAAGCGTCACGTGGACGTCGACGTCGACGCTAGCATCGTGTTGGTGGCCGCGTGGTATTGGCGTGTTGACGTCTGTGCCGCAATTGGGGTCGGAGTTGGAGTTGGCATAGCCATAGGCATCGTGTTGGCATGGACAGTGGTGCTGGGTGTGAAGTGTGGAGCATTGGGCCGAGCGAGATGGTGGTGGTGATTGTGTGGGTGGCTAGCTGGTAGGGTAGGTTCATGGTTGTCATTGCGGGGCGCGGTAAAAGATGCAAAACGTTCCCAAACCGGGACTCGAACCCGGGTCTGCTGGGTGAGAGCCAGCTATCCTAACCACCTAGACTATCTGGGAAGTTCGAAGGTAGCCCTCCCCAAAACACACAACATACCTGCACCACACTCACATCTCACCTCTCTTCCACCTCTCCCACCTCTCCCACCTCTCCCACCTCTCCCACCTCTCTGGCCTCCCTGGCCTCTCTTTGCCATCGTCCCTGCCTCTCCACTGTTTTTCCCATCCTTCTCACTCGCCCCTCCACTCCCACCCCACCCCACCCCACCCCACCCCACTCCAACTCCTACCCCACCCCACCACATCACACTCCACCGCGCCACGAACGCTCGCACGCACACCTATGGAACTATGGCGAATCCAGACCAACGACACCAACGACGGCCGTTGGACCTTTGGACCTTTGGACTAGGCACCATCTCTCTTGTCTGGATGGCGACTCCATCGAAGACGGATGCGCGGACGCTGGTGACCAGGTACCATGCACCATGTACCATGTAACGAATGGGAGAAGACGCCATGGGTCCTCACGGCTCTCGCGGCTCTCACGGCTCTCACGGCTCTCGCGGCTCTCACGGCTCTCACGGCCGACTCATGGCAAGAGCAGAGTGCGCTGGCGTTGGCGCTGGCGCTGATCGCCGTGATCGGCTGGGTGCACCCGTCGCATCTGTCGTTGCACAGATGACTGTGTGTGTGTGTGTGTGTGTGTGTGTGTGTGTGTGTGTGTGTGTGTGTGTGTGTGTGCGATAAAGAAAGATAGACAGACAGAAAGAAAGAGGTGGGAGGGAGAGAGAGAGAGAGGCGATAACACGTCCGAGAGGAGAATGAAGCGTCACGTGGACGTCGACGTCGACGCTAGCATCGTGTTGGTGGCCGCGTGGTATTGGCGTGTTGACGTCTGTGCCGCAATTGGGGTCGGAGTTGGAGTTGGCATAGCCATAGGCATCGTGTTGGCATGGACAGTGGTGCTGGGTGTGAAGTGTGGAGCATTGGGCCGAGCGAGATGGTGGTGGTGATTGTGTGGGTGGCTAGCTGGTAGGGTAGGTTCATGGTTGTCATTGCGGGGCGCGGTAAAAGATGCAAAACGTTCCCAAACCGGGACTCGAACCCGGGTCTGCTGGGTGAGAGCCAGCTATCCTAACCACCTAGACTATCTGGGAAGTTCGAAGGTAGCCCTCCCCAAAACACACAACATACCTGCACCACACTCACCTCCCACCTCTCTTCCACCTCTCCCACCTCTCCCACCTCTCCCACCTCTCCCACCTCTCTGGCCTCCCTGGCCTCTCTTTGCCATCGTCCCTGCCTCTCCACTGTTTTTCCCATCCTTCTCACTCGCCCCTCCACTCCCACCCCACCCCACCCCACCCCACCCCACTCCAACTCCTACCCCACCCCACCACATCACACTCCACCGCGCCACGAACGCTCGCACGCACACCTATGGAACTATGGCGAATCCAGACCAACGACACCAACGACGGCCGTTGGACCTTTGGACCTTTGGACTAGGCACCATCTCTCTTGTCTGGATGGCGACTCCATCGAAGACGGATGCGCGGACGCTGGTGACCAGGTACCATGCACCATGTACCATGTAACGAATGGGAGAAGACGCCATGGGTCCTCACGGCTCTCGCGGCTCTCACGGCTCTCACGGCTCTCGCGGCTCTCACGGCTCTCACGGCCGACTCATGGCAAGAGCAGAGTGCGCTGGCGTTGGCGCTGGCGCTGATCGCCGTGATCGGCTGGGTGCACCCGTCGCATCTGTCGTTGCACAGATGACTGTGTGTGTGTGTGTGTGTGTGTGTGTGTGTGTGTGTGTGTGTGTGTGTGCGATAAAGAAAGATAGACAGACAGAAAGAAAGAGGTGGGAGGGAGAGAGAGAGAGAGAGAGAGAGAGAGAGAGAGAGAGTGAGAGAGAGAGAGAGAGAGAGGCGATAACACGTCCGAGAGGAGAATGAAGCGTCACGTGGACGTCGACGTCGACGCTAGCATCGTGTTGGTGGCCGCGTGGTATTGGCGTGTTGACGTCTGTGCCGCAATTGGGGTCGGAGTTGGAGTTGGCATAGCCATAGGCATCGTGTTGGCATGGACAGTGGTGCTGGGTGTGAAGTGTGGAGCATTGGGCCGAGCGAGATGGTGGTGGTGATTGTGTGGGTGGCTAGCTGGTAGGGTAGGTTCATGGTTGTCATTGCGGGGCGCGGTAAAAGATGCAAAACGTTCCCAAACCGGGACTCGAACCCGGGTCTGCTGGGTGAGAGCCAGCTATCCTAACCACCTAGACTATCTGGGAAGTTCGAAGGTAGCCCTCCCCAAAACACACAACATACCTGCACCACACTCACATCTCACCTCTCTTCCACCTCTCCCACCTCTCCCACCTCTCCCACCTCTCCCACCTCTCCCACCTCTCCCACCTCTCTGGCCTCCCTGGCCTCTCTTTGCCATCGTCCCTGCCTCTCCACTGTTTTTCCCATCCTTCTCACTCGCCCCTCCACTCCCACCCCACCCCACCCCACCCCACCCCACTCCAACTCCTACCCCACCCCACCACATCACACTCCACCGCGCCACGAACGCTCGCACGCACACCTATGGAACTATGGCGAATTCAGACCAACGACACCAACGACGGCCGTTGGACCTTTGGACCTTTGGACTAGGCACCATCTCTCTTGTCTGGATGGCGACTCCATCGAAGACGGATGCGCGGACGCTGGTGACCAGGTACCATGCACCATGTACCATGTAACGAATGGGAGAAGACGCCATGGGTCCTCACGGCTCTCGCGGCTCTCACGGCTCTCACGGCTCTCGCGGCTCTCACGGCTCTCGCGGCCCTCACGGCTCTCGCGGCTCTCACGGCTCTCACGGCCGACTCATGGCAAGAGCAGAGTGCGCTGGCGCTGGCGCTGGCGCTGATCGCCGTGATCGGCTGGGTGCACCCGTCGCATCTGTCGTTGCACAGATGACTGTGTGTGTGTGTGTGTGTGTGTGTGTGTGTGTGTGTGTGTGTGTGTGTGTGTGTGCGATAAAGAAAGATAGACAGACAGAAAGAAAGAGGTGGGAGGGAGAGAGAGAGAGAGAGAGAGAGAGAGAGAGAGAGAGAGAGAGAGAGAGAGAGAGAGAGAGAGAGAGAGGCGATAACACGTCCGAGAGGAGAATGAAGCGTCACGTGGACGTCGACGTCGACGCTAGCATCGTGTTGGTGGCCGCGTGGTATTGGCGTGTTGACGTCTGTGCCGCAATTGGGGTCGGAGTTGGAGTTGGCATAGCCATAGGCATCGTGTTGGCATGGACAGTGGTGCTGGGTGTGAAGTGTGGAGCATTGGGCCGAGCGAGATGGTGGTGGTGATTGTGTGGGTGGCTAGCTGGTAGGGTAGGTTCATGGTTGTCATTGCGGGGCGCGGTAAAAGATGCAAAACGTTCCCAAACCGGGACTCGAACCCGGGTCTGCTGGGTGAGAGCCAGCTATCCTAACCACCTAGACTATCTGGGAAGTTCGAAGGTAGCCCTCCCCAAAACACACAACATACCTGCACCACACTCACATCTCACCTCTCTTCCACCTCTCCCACCTCTCCCACCTCTCCCACCTCTCCCACCTCTCTGGCCTCCCTGGCCTCTCTTTGCCATCGTCCCTGCCTCTCCACTGTTTTTCCCATCCTTCTCACTCGCCCCTCCACTCCCACCCCACCCCACCCCACCCCACCCCACTCCAACTCCTACCCCACCCCACCACATCACACTCCACCGCGCCACGAACGCTCGCACGCACACCTATGGAACTATGGCGAATCCAGACCAACGACACCAACGACGGCCGTTGGACCTTTGGACCTTTGGACTAGGCACCATCTCTCTTGTCTGGATGGCGACTCCATCGAAGACGGATGCGCGGACGCTGGTGACCAGGTACCATGCACCATGTACCATGTAACGAATGGGAGAAGACGCCATGGGTCCTCACGGCTCTCGCGGCTCTCACGGCTCTCACGGCTCTCGCGGCTCTCACGGCTCTCGCGGCCCTCACGGCTCTCGCGGCTCTCACGGCTCTCACGGCCGACTCATGGCAAGAGCAGAGTGCGCTGGCGTTGGCGCTGGCGCTGGTCGCCGTGATCGGCTGGGTGCACCCGTCGCATCTGTCGTTGCACAGATGACTGTGTGTGTGTGTGTGTGTGTGTGTGCGATAAAGAAAGATAGACAGACAGAAAGAAAGAGGTGGGAGGGAGAGAGAGAGAGAGAGAGAGAGAGAGAGAGAGAGAGAGAGAGAGAGAGAGAGAGAGAGAGAGAGAGGCGATAACACGTCCGAGAGGAGAATGAAGCGTCACGTGGACGTCGACGTCGACGCTAGCATCGTGTTGGTGGCCGCGTGGTATTGGCGTGTTGACGTCTGTGCCGCAATTGGGGTCGGAGTTGGAGTTGGCATAGCCATAGGCATCGTGTTGGCATGGACAGTGGTGCTGGGTGTGAAGTGTGGAGCATTGGGCCGAGCGAGATGGTGGTGGTGATTGTGTAGGGTCGTTGATCGGTTGAGTGTGTGGGTGGCTAGCTGGTAGGGTAGGTTCATGGTTGTCATTGCGGGCGCGGTAAAAGATGCAAAACGTTCCCAAACCGGGACTCGAACCCGGGTCTGCTGGGTGAGAGCCAGCTATCCTAACCACCTAGACTATCTGGGAAGTTCGAAGGTAGCCCTCCCCAAAACACACAACATACCTGCACCACACTCACATCTCACCTCTCTTCCACCTCTCCCACCTCTCCCACCTCTCCCACCTCTCCCACCTCTCTGGCCTCCCTGGCCTCTCTTTGCCATCGTCCCTGCCTCTCCACTGTTTTTCCCATCCTTCTCACTCGCCCCTCCACTCCCACCCCACCCCACCCCACCCCACCCCACTCCAACTCCTACCCCACCCCACCACATCACACTCCACCGCGCCACGAACGCTCGCACGCACACCTATGGAACTATGGCGAATCCAGACCAACGACACCAACGACGGCCGTTGGACCTTTGGACCTTTGGACTAGGCACCATCTCTCTTGTCTGGATGGCGACTCCATCGAAGACGGATGCGCGGACGCTGGTGACCAGGTACCATGCACCATGTACCATGTAACGAATGGGAGAAGACGCCATGGGTCCTCACGGCTCTCGCGGCTCTCACGGCTCTCACGGCTCTCGCGGCTCTCACGGCTCTCACGGCCGACTCATGGCAAGAGCAGAGTGCGCTGGCGCTGGCGCTGGCGCTGGTCGCCGTGATCGGCTGGGTGCACCCGTCGCACCTGTCGTTGCACAGATGACTGTGTGTGTGTGTGTGTGTGTGTGTGTGTGTGTGTGTGTGTGTGTGTGTGTGTGTGTGTGTGTGTGTGCGATAAAGAAAGATAGACAGACAGAAAGAAAGAGGTGGGAGGGAGAGAGAGAGAGAGAGAGAGAGAGAGAGAGAGAGAGAGAGAGAGAGGCGATAACACGTCCGAGAGGAGAATGAAGCGTCACGTGGACGTCGACGTCGACGCTAGCATCGTGTTGGTGGCCGCGTGGTATTGGCGTGTTGACGTCTGTGCCGCAATTGGGGTCGGAGTTGGAGTTGGCATAGCCATAGGCATCGTGTTGGCATGGACAGTGGTGCTGGGTGTGAAGTGTGGAGCATTGGGCCGAGCGAGATGGTGGTGGTGATTGTGTAGGGTCGTTGATCGGTTGAGTGTGTGGGTGGCTAGCTGGTAGGGTAGGTTCATGGTTGTCATTGCGGGGCGCGGTAAAAGATGCAAAACGTTCCCAAACCGGGACTCGAACCCGGGTCTGCTGGGTGAGAGCCAGCTATCCTAACCACCTAGACTATCTGGGAAGTTCGAAGGTAGCCCTCCCCAAAACACACAACATACCTGCACCACACTCACATCTCACCTCTCTTCCACCTCTCCCACCTCTCCCACCTCTCCCACCTCTCTGGCCTCCCTGGCCTCTCTTTGCCATCGTCCCTGCCTCTCCACTGTTTTTCCCATCCTTCTCACTCGCCCCTCCACTCCCACCCCACCCCACCCCACCCCACCCCACCCCACTCCAACTCCTACCCCACCCCACCACATCACACTCCACCGCGCCACGAACGCTCGCACGCACACCTATGGAACTATGGCGAATCCAGACCAACGACACCAACGACGGCCGTTGGACCTTTGGACCTTTGGACTAGGCACCATCTCTCTTGTCTGGATGGCGACTCCATCGAAGACGGATGCGCGGACGCTGGTGACCAGGTACCATGCACCATGTACCATGTAACGAATGGGAGAAGACGCCATGGGTCCTCACGGCTCTCGCGGCTCTCACGGCTCTCACGGCTCTCGCGGCTCTCACGGCTCTCGCGGCCCTCACGGCTCTCGCGGCTCTCACGGCTCTCACGGCCGACTCATGGCAAGAGCAGAGTGCGCTGGCGTTGGCGCTGGCGCTGGTCGCCGTGATCGGCTGGGTGCACCCGTCGCATCTGTCGTTGCACAGATGACTGTGTGTGTGTGTGTGTGTGTGTGTGCGCGATAAAGAAAGATAGACAGACAGAAAGAAAGAGGTGGGAGGGAGAGAGAGAGAGAGAGAGAGAGAGAGAGAGAGAGGCGATAACACGTCCGAGAGGAGAATGAAGCGTCACGTGGACGTCGACGTCGACGCTAGCATCGTGTTGGTGGCCGCGTGGTATTGGCGTGTTGACGTCTGTGCCGCAATTGGGGTCGGAGTTGGAGTTGGCATAGCCATAGGCATCGTGTTGGCATGGACAGTGGTGCTGGGTGTGAAGTGTGGAGCATTGGGCCGAGCGAGATGGTGGTGGTGATTGTGTAGGGTCGTTGATCGGTTGAGTGTGTGGGTGGCTAGCTGGTAGGGTAGGTTCATGGTTGTCATTGCGGGCGCGGTAAAAGATGCAAAACGTTCCCAAACCGGGACTCGAACCCGGGTCTGCTGGGTGAGAGCCAGCTATCCTAACCACCTAGACTATCTGGGAAGTTCGAAGGTAGCCCTCCCCAAAACACACAACATACCTGCACCACACTCACATCTCACCTCTCTTCCACCTCTCCCACCTCTCCCACCTCTCCCACCTCTCCCACCTCTCTGGCCTCCCTGGCCTCTCTTTGCCATCGTCCCTGCCTCTCCACTGTTTTTCCCATCCTTCTCACTCGCCCCTCCACTCCCACCCCACCCCACCCCACCCCACCCCACTCCAACTCCTACCCCACCCCACCACATCACACTCCACCGCGCCACGAACGCTCGCACGCACACCTATGGAACTATGGCGAATCCAGACCAACGACACCAACGACGGCCGTTGGACCTTTGGACCTTTGGACTAGGCACCATCTCTCTTGTCTGGATGGCGACTCCATCGAAGACGGATGCGCGGACGCTGGTGACCAGGTACCATGCACCATGTACCATGTAACGAATGGGAGAAGACGCCATGGGTCCTCACGGCTCTCGCGGCTCTCACGGCTCTCACGGCTCTCGCGGCTCTCACGGCTCTCACGGCCGACTCATGGCAAGAGCAGAGTGCGCTGGCGCTGGCGCTGGCGCTGGTCGCCGTGATCGGCTGGGTGCACCCGTCGCATCTGTCGTTGCACAGATGACTGTGTGTGTGTGTGTGTGTGTGTGTGTGTGTGTGTGTGTGTGTGTGCGATAAAGAAAGATAGACAGACAGAAAGAAAGAGGTGGGAGGGAGAGAGAGAGAGAGAGAGAGAGAGAGAGAGAGAGAGAGAGAGAGAGGCGATAACACGTCCGAGAGGAGAATGAAGCGTCACGTGGACGTCGACGTCGACGCTAGCATCGTGTTGGTGGCCGCGTGGTATTGGCGTGTTGACGTCTGTGCCGCAATTGGGGTCGGAGTTGGAGTTGGCATAGCCATAGGCATCGTGTTGGCATGGACAGTGGTGCTGGGTGTGAAGTGTGGAGCATTGGGCCGAGCGAGATGGTGGTGGTGATTGTGTAGGGTCGTTGATCGGTTGAGTGTGTGGGTGGCTAGCTGGTAGGGTAGGTTCATGGTTGTCATTGCGGGCGCGGTAAAAGATGCAAAACGTTCCCAAACCGGGACTCGAACCGCAGACAGACAAACACACAGACAGAGAGACGTCGATGTCGAAGAGGTGACGGATTCTTATGGCGTCCGAAGGAAGACATTATGGGGACATTTTGAACTATGCTTGTTGAGTACAGGTGCTTCAAGGCGTAGATGATGTGGATATGATCAAACGGATGTGGCTCCGAGACGGTGATACGTCTGGAGCACCGCATGACGAAGTGGCAAGGATTTTCTCGAAAAAACACGAATGGAACGACCTAATACAACCACTAGATGACGATCAAAGAAAAGTTGCGGTATCGGTGTTCGTATAAGATGGAAAATGCCGTGTCGGGTACCCTACGGTTGTGAAAAATCGACTACCGTCGCCACCACCACTGCGATCCTACGTCGAACACGCCCAGAGAAGCGAATCCTTATTGTCTCCGAAACGAATGCCGCAGTGGGTGAAGACTTGGCGAGACTAATCGATAAACCGAACGAGACCGAGCTATCCAGGGATTACACAGAAACACGAGTATCGGAGCCACTGAGAGATTACTAGGCTGTTGAACGCCTCCTATCCATACGAGTTGTAAGCCAGAGCACGAGAATCGGAGGATTATTTGGAGGAAATGTCTCTGCCTCCAGTCGCGGGCGGTAAGCAATCCTACGAGAATGAACTGAAGGAAGCGATGGGGCGCGTGCGTGTGGTGTGGGGCGGAACGCGAACTTCTTTGGCGACCAGAAGTCGAAAATAAGGTAGATTCGAGTCAACCAACAAAGCCTTCAAGCCGGAACGCCCACCTCCAACGTTTGCGGTTGGAGGCACCAGTGTGAAATAAAAGCCACCAAATGCACCCTGAAGGGACGCTCCGGTTGGTCAGTTTTGCATACTTACACCTACTCGCAAACTATGAGAATTACTACTGTGCCTTGTAGTCCTTATGTATGAAACAATATCGAATCGGACTGGGAGCGGACTTCAAAGTATGAAGGCGCACCCGCTCTTCATTTGTGGCGGAAAGGTCGCGAACCGCCGGTGAAATTTTCTTCCATAATAGTGAGTCCTAGTTGGATAAATTCGAGTGGGATTCATATTCTTGATATATAGAAATATTGCCAGTACTGAGCAGGGGGCGTCTTGGATTCGCCTTTGTATGTTACCTTAAGCCTTGCGCCTGAGAACTGCCGTCCGAGAACACAGAGTACGACTTTCCTGGCATCTTTGCATTTAACTTTATTAAGAGCTGTGAAAAGAGGCAAGTGATAGGAATTGTATGTTTTCCATGAACTGTGTCTCCAGAGTCACGACTATAAGATGACTAGAGAGCACCAGGCTAGCGCGAGGGTGCTTGGTGGGCGAAGCCCAATCCTGCTAATGTGATGATAAGCAGTTTTCTAAAGAGTTATACCCCTTTCAATAGATTATCGTATAAAATGGAGGTAACATATCGAGTGTTCACTTGTTGTAACGCAATAGACTCCAACTTTCATCATCATCATCATCATCATTCATCGAGTGTTCTCAAATAATAATAATAATAATAATAATAATAGTGTAATTTCAGATTTTTGTTTCAGGATTTACGGATTCTCAGTGATGAAATGATTTGAAAATTTGACATCATGCTGTGGCTCCAAACTTCCACTGCACTACTTGAGTAATGGTGAACGATTTCATATTTGCCTTACTGTTCATCCAGTGAAAGTGTCATGTGGAGGTTGTGCTGATATGCAATATGCTTCATATTCTGGACTAATTGCAATGTCTCGTCAATACTGCGCCTTTCGCGCTCATCAACTCGCGCATTCTCGACGCTATCAATCTCTTTCGCTCGTTCTAACTTTGTAAGTTGTGCGAGAGTAACTGGTGCTGTAAGATACATACGAGAGCGTTCGCGTACTCGAGAAAGAGCAACATACGCCAAACAATTGCTTCTGAGTGCTGTGGGATTGAGGACCACAGAGTTGCATGTTTGTCCTTGTACCTTGTGAATCGTAGTAGCATAGCCCAATCGTATGGGAAGCGCTGTTCGAGTTAGCTTGTACGGGCCGTCGAGCTTGGAGTTGAGAATTAAGCGGTTCGCTGCACATATATAAACCACCGCCTGTCCACTTGTTAGATCTGGACGAATAGCTGTCGACACCCAGATGAGACCAGAAACCATTCCACTTTTGTGTCAGATAGTCAAAAAGAAAAAAAAAAGAATGGTTGTTATCGTCAATGACTCTGGACTGTATCTCACGAGATTTGTTTTTTGACAGTGACGGTTGCAATTAAATTCAAAGTGATTTCTATTGAACCTACCTGCTGTAGTTTGATACAGAAGCCTATTAGTATTGAATTCGCAAAATACCTTCCCGCTAAATTTCTGTGGAAGTAACCCCTCGACTTGATTATGCGATCGGGGTGAGTTGTTTCTAATTTTTGTGCCAGGTCCTTGCCCTTTCTATTGATGTCTTTGAGATTTCTGGATCGCATCCTACCGTTTCCCAACTCGGCGAATATACATCGATCTTTACTTTTCTGTGCCAACAGCTGTCGCTACAAATCACTCTTCGACACACGTCGCGCCCAATTCTACCAGTCGTCAGATGCTTCCAAAACCGATTGAGCGCAGAATTGCGACGTCCCACTCTGCTAGGCGAAATGCAAGTATTCGATAAGAGTGGAGCGGGTAACGAATAGACAAAAGGTGCTGAGGAAAAACGAACGGAAACCTTATGAAGTGTTCCGCGACGATCCACAGTGGCTGTTGGCTGTTGAACGGTCAATATACGCGAAGTCCAAGCAGCGACGCGCAGCGAACCTTAACTAGTGTCATCGATTTAACGCAGGATTCAGATGATGACTCTGACATTGACGACGTATTCCGGTTTCACAAAGCTCAGATAGCCCTGTGTAACTGCATGCAATACAAAACTTCATTGAACATACCGTATTGTTTCCGATTTCTAAATATGTCAGCGTATCTTCTAAACTATTTTTTGAATTCTTATCCATACTCTAGGCATTATATCTAAAATTAATGATCTGACCTGACCCGGCCCCGTTCTGATCCGGATGATACTGTTGTGAACATGGCCATAGGACCTGAGGCTGAACTCTTTCACCACAGTCACGTCTCACTCCTATGGTGGCACATCGTCGTACGCGAAGTGGTTCAACGGAGGCAAGTGTTCTGGAGCGATACGTTACTGGGGGAGAGACTGCGCCATCGACGTCAGTGCGTTGCAAACCGAAGACAGGCCGTCAATCGGTTTCGTTGGCGCCAAGTGGAAATCGAAGGAGGCACTGATCTCACTACAGCCATCCCAAGTACTACGACCGCCAACAGCGATATCTTGCATCCTGTTGGCGTTGACAACGTCGCGGCTCCAGCCGAGCCCACACCTATGCGGCTTGAGATGGGGAGCGTAGCGATCGGAGCTGCGAGCCGCGAATACCGTTTCTAAAACAGAAGCGGGGTTACGGAAGCAAGTATGTACTGTAAGCGTCCGAAACCGTCCTACCTGTCCTAAGAAAATAGTGATCTCTCCGACATATTAGGACACTACATTGTCAGGCTTGTGCCTGTGGCCTTCTTCAATGTGACGTCACCTTGAAGAAGACCACATAGGTCATAATCACGACCCAGTCCGAAGACGCCCAGCCTCTGGCCACATGCCAGGATGGCCCAGGGGCTCGAACCAGGGTGAAGTTCAACGGAGATGCCCCAGGTTCTAGAACCTGGAGGCCAACTCGATTTGAATATGCACATATTGAAATGGAAAGGAAAAGAAGGTCATAAACATTAGGAACTTTAAGGAAGATATCGTAGGACACTAAGGGGGTGCTCCGAGGCTAGCTCGGAGCCGCCATGCATATTGGTAAACAAGGAATTCATTCTCCATTTTCCTCAGTAAGTCTCAAGCGACCAACTCTCTTCTGTCACCAAGCTCCGACATCCTACCCTCATCTGGTCCAAGCACGACATCTGGTAGCACTTGTTGGTCCCGACGCAGCGACCCGCTCCGCTTGCCCGTCGGCAAGTTCGTCCGCTCGTCCGTTCGTCACCGGCTCGCCTGCGCGCTTCGCTCGTCGTGCACGTTAGTCGAGACTGTCATTTGGGTAATGGCGGTCCCTGAGTTCAGTCCCAATCACCATATTGCGGTTCGTGAGGGCGGTTAGGGGTACAAGTCCGTTCTGAACCAGTCCTCTCTGCCCGAGCGCCTGTCCCTTCATGGCCCCATCCTCCAACGGTCGTCCCGTTGACACCGGTCATGTTCGCGCCTCCTTCTCAAGGTTAGGGTTCGATGCTATTGACGCCACCTGTCTCGACAAGCTCCGGAACGATCTGTACCTCCAAGTGAGACGGGCGTTGCGGATCAAGAAGCTTGTGGCCCGTCGCTTGGCAGACCAAGACCTAGCCAGAGAAAAGGGTCAAGAGCGTCAATTACGTATTCTCCGTGAGCTGGGGGATGCCTCCTCTGAGCTGGAACTCAGCGAAAGGAGAATCAACGACAGCATCACGTGGATTCTTGACCCAAGCCCAGCGGAACTCGAAGAAGGAGCGCGCCGCCTCGCCCAAGACCAGGACTACTTTGCGCGCCAGCGCAAGCGTATTTCCGTTCAGAAGTACCTAAAATAAGTCCGCGCCGCCACCAAGGCCGCTGTTGCAGAGCTCAGGGAGCAGAGTAAACAGGTAGTTTCGCGTACCCTCACTAACCCAAGTAACCTCCAGTAACACGGTTATTTCGTAACTTTACCTTCTCCTGTAACCGTAACCTCTAGCACCTTTCTAAGGGAATACCCATTCAGAATCAGAGGTTATGAACCCGAGAGGGAATCAGCCGTACGTATCAGAATAGACCAGACGAATCAGGAGTTAAAGTCAGTAACTAGAGAAAGAGAAAAATGGAAGAATTATTGAGGAGTTTACTTCAAATTGTGAATCAGCAGCACGGTCTGCTTGAACGGATGCACAGCACACAAACGCCGTCTGAGGCCTTCGCAAATGCCATGCGGGAACAAGAGATGATTCACCTAATGCACGAGTCAAGGAGCCTCGAAAACTTAAGGGTTTAGGGTTTAGGATGGCATTAAATTGCCGCGTTTCCGAAGTGGGAGAATCGTTCGCCCTGTACGAACAACAGCTGAAGCAGTACTTCTGCGCAAGCAAGGTCGATATCACGGATGAGAAGCACCCGCCACAAGTCTTGGCGATAATGGCAATCCAGGAAGGCCACCCTTCTACGGAAGGGTTAGGAGACCCACTGATGGCCCTCCTGAGCGTACATTTTGGTGCAAGATACCCGACAGAGGGGTTAAGCGGGTGGGCAGGCTGGAGTCCCCAGTCTTCAAAAAGCTCGCCACCACCCACGACGCCCACCGCCCGCGCTGCCACCGCCCATTATGCAACCTTTACGATTATCGATGATACTAACCGAACGTGTAACCCGCGCATTGCTAGTACCCTTTTCAGCGTAACCAGCACGGGTGAAGCATATGGCCAAGTCAACATTAGGTGCATGTGAAAATCAGTGAGAGTGAACTGTACTAAGGCTTATGTTTCCTTGACCCGCTCGTTTGGCCATCTACGCTCCTACGCGTCTTCGCGCCACGTTCCTGCTGGCGGTCACGTCGCTCTCAGCGAGAGAGAAGAAACGTCATATTTTAGTTCAAAAAGCAGAAAATCGAGGTAATTCGAGTGAAGCAACCACGCGCATCCAAACAGACTGTGTTCCAAAACTGGACGCTTATGAGTACATTTTAGATTAATGGCAAAACGTTTTTTTTTTAGACTTGCTGTCGCCGCCCGTTCAGGGCGCTGTGCACAGGATTGGACGTAGTAGTATCCAATGAGATTTTCCCTTAGTCCAATCGCGGTTTCACAACCCTAACAACTTAGCACACATGTAGTTTTGGCGTGACTCGATAAAATAAAACTCACGTGTCTAAACTCGTGGTTGTGACCGACAGCCACGCAGCCACGATTGGGTCATTGGCAGGGATCTGCGTCACGTTGTATTGTGAAAGGCGTCCGCTGTGAAGTATGAGATTGATGTGTAACGTCAGTCTGATCAGCCCAGAGAGATGGTGACTCCTGGAAAGAGGCGTTCTACTGGAAGAGACATAACGCTTTCTCCATCGAGGAAATTTGCCAAAACGACAACGCAACCACGCATATCGATGCGAAGGCCGACTCCATCTTCAGCATCGTCACAGAGGATTTGAGTGGCAACTCGCAGTTCTCGCATCGGTGGTCCCAGCACCAAAGGCCAGAACAACTTCATACAGTCCCTCTACTGAGGAAGCCTAGGAGTCAGCAAGACCCTTGAACTGCTCCAGACGAGGCCGAAGCCCCTGAGCGAATGGTCAACATTGTCGAAAAATATTGCTTTTTGAAGCGCAAACTTCGAGATGCAAAGTCGCGTCATGGGAACTAAGAGCGAACTGCTGCGATCACTTTGCATAGTGATCTTGGCAAACGCATCGCTAAAATCGAAAGAGAAATTGAAACTGTGACAGGAGCAACACTAGCACGACTATAAGAGGACCTCCAGTTATACACAGGACATTACCGCTCAAGATAGTTCAAAACAAAATACACGGCTCTCATTTTGTGTTTCCATTGACACTTGTGGCACCTTGACAGTGACAGTTGGATCGACGACTACAGCAACAGCGGCAACCCGATCAACAGCGACGGTAAAACCTACACCAACAACGCCACGAGCAAGCGCGAAGTATCACCGACTGGAAGAACGGCAGCGCCAACTCGGATAGCATCCCACCAACAGCAAACGGACGAGTCCAACCGACAGTGACCGTACAAGCCCCACCAACAGCGACTGTAGGACCTCGACCAACAGCAACGTGAGCAGGGACGGTAGCTTCGACAACTGGAAGACTCGCAGCACCGCTTCAAGCAGGTCTGGCGGTGAATGATAGTGCCGAGCAAGGTCGACTCAACTTGCGTCTCGGTCCGCACGTAGGACCTACAGATGATGGGTTGAGAGCTCCCAGGGACAACAAGTCCGCCACCAAGCCTATGGGGACGAGTATCTGTGTGTTCCGCCTCTTGAATATCCTTTTCTCAGACGACTTCGCAGATTATTTATCGGGGATTGGTAAGCTCTCCACTGCGCCTAAATGTAACGCTAAGACTAACGAAACAACTACTTGGGAACGCTCGGAGTCGAGAAGAACTCGATTCTGGTAAATCTAATGTTGACGCGTTTGGGATTATGTTGCCGAAGCGTATCAAGTTGATCGCACGGACTGGTCCATTCTCACCACTCCGCCGTTGCGGGAATTAACTTGAAAAGGATCGAAAATTACACTTCACAACAGCGTCTGGAAAGATGTAAACAGGTTTTATCGCGAGGCCTGCGCAGAGTATCGTCAATGAGTCGGCATGATGAAGATTTTTCACGCTTTACCCGAACAAGATTAGACGCACTCTGGCTGCGGTTTCATCTTCAGGTAGACAACTTATACACTCTCTGTTTTTGAATTTACAGACGCATTCTATTCAAATGACTCTAGAGGAAGCCAAATCTCACACATTTTGTGAATGGTAGACTCCTCGAACGAGACCAGTACGACTCGATTGCACGTATGCTGCACCCGAACTTTACATAACCACGCACAGCGTGTCATCTGCCGCAGCCTAAATGAAAAAGAAGTCTAACCTCAGACGAACTGCCTCTCCTAGGTGCCCCTGGGGCTACCATGGGCACCCCTTTGTTTGCGCCGTTCACTGGGACTCTCCGCTGCGTCGTCGACCGATCACACGTCGCCTCGGCCATCCTTACCGATACCGCCATTCGCTCGTCCTGTGGGCGACACGCTCGCCATCGACACCGCTGTTGACTTGCTGCCTCATCCTTATCGTAACACGTATACAGGGCCACCTCTGCCATTATACACATCCCCATGGTGAGGTTGCCATGCGCCAGGCGCATCCCCACCATGGGCTGAATGTGGCTGTTGAGTCTGCTTTGATCTCTAGGGCATGACAACACCGCTCCCAAGACTCGACACCACACAACTCCACTTGCCACGACTTGATCACCACACAATCACCACTCATTATTAAGTCACTACCACCGTGGTCGTCCCGCAGACACTCCTCTTGTTTGCACGCCGCCATCACTCCGAAAACCTTCGCGCAACATCCAATTGAGCGCATATCTAATCGATAGTCACCGAGTGTACCCATGTGGGTGCAATGAGATCAAGTTGTACCCATGTGAACTTCAACACTCGATATCTCGGCAACCACTGGGCTGATAAGAGCTAAAGAAAATTCGTTAGACTGCGGGCATTATGGCGCTCAACATACTGCCGCACCAGGGTAGGACATCCGTTAGCATCGCGGCGAATGGCTCCCACGAGTTCTCGGCATCTTCGAGGCCTGCCAGGCTACGCGCAGCTCCCACTCATTAGAGTCACAGTTCAGATGGTGTGCGACGATCACTCGAACACCAAGTGCGATGCCATGTTCTGAGACCAACTGGTACATCTCGTGGGTCACGTTGAGCTCAGAGTCGCTGTAGAACTTGAGGCGCGAGCCGTGGACGCTGTATTCGTCCCTTGTGAGTAGGTTCTGGATGAGAAAGGAGTGGGGCAGCGCCTTGGTCACAGGAAACGGACCGATCCATCGCACTTGAAGCTTTCCCCCTCGGATGCGCTTGCCCACGCGCGACCATAGGACGTAGTCGCGAACACTGAAGTTGCACTCGGAGCCAGCTGAGCGTGCCATGCTGACCAAGCGCTGCCACACACGGCGGTCCGCCACCTCCATATGCACGGCTTGTAGACTCTCACGTAGTACCGCCAACGCCTGCTGGATACTCTCTGGGGTGCGGTTCAGGTTTGCTTGGACCAGATGCAGGAAGTAGACCCAATTGCGGGTGTCCAAACGTAGCTCAAACAACTGCACCCTCAGCACCTGGAGGATGTCGCGGTTCACGCGCTCCACAGTCCCATTGATCCAGGGGGTGTATACTGGTACGAACGCACGGGCTGCTGTGAGTCTCTGCAATAGCTCTTCAAGCAGCATGTTCTTAAGACCGGCCGCAGTGGCGATGACTCACACGCAGCGTGCTGGACGGCCTTCCTAGCGGACGTATGCGGACACTACACTATGCCGTGGACTAGCCACGCTGAGCCTAGCACGTGCCTAGAAAACACTGTGGTAGAGACAGTGGGTAGCAACGCGATAACGTAATCATCATCATCATCAGAGATAGCGTAACCATGGAGGCGGTCATCCGCAGGAACACAGTCTAGGAAGCGTCTAAACAAACACAGCATTCTGGAATTCGCTACCTCTGACGGACATCGATCCGTCACATAGTAGCACTTGACAAAGTCTTCACCCGCCATCGAGCACCCGCCATCGAGCACCCGCGATCGAGCACTATGAGTGAGCAAGTACTTCAAACAGCAGAGGGAATCCTCGAGTCTTTGCTGCGCCAGCAAGCTGCCTCTCAGCAGCAGCTGCAGGCCCAGTTTGACACCCTCGTCAACCAATGGAGGCCCATGCATCGCCCAAACCACGACGAGCCGAGCCGCCCAAGTATGCAGGCTCAATCAATGAAGCCCCGGAGCTATGGCTGTTCCAGATCGAGCTCTACTTCTCCGATTTCGACGGACGGGATTCGTCACCGATGTTTGTACCGTTAGTCGCGGCATATTTTGACCCTACCCCTATGAACGCGTACCGCCAGTATGCGGCGGGTGTCAGAGCCAAGGCACACCAGTGTTATGGCCAGACCTGAAGGAACTTCTAAGAGGACGCTTCACGCTGCCTGATTTTGAGTACTCAGTTCCATATCTTACAAGCGAAGTATTCTCATAGGCGACGGCCTTCTATTCAAGAATTATTGTTTCATTCTAGTGACCTTCGATACATTTGTGTCGACAGGTATTTTAGGGTTAGGTTAACGAGCTTTCTATTCAGGAGGTTTTGAAGACAGGTGGTATTCGCTTGTATGATATAGGACTGAGTACACCCTGCGTGAACGCTTGTGTAAACTGACGCAACTGGGGTCACTCCGTTACTATATCTCTGAGTTTCAGAGTATTCTGGTCCAGTGCAAGACCCCCTGGGCCTACGTTTCTACTTCCAGCAAGGGTTGCGCTCGTAGTGGTGATCCTTCTGCCAGTAGGTGAGGTCGTCACCGACGCACTCATACAGTCCGTTTGCAGGGAACACCTTCTTGCACAAACACACACTGTGTTGGCTGCAGAAGTCAGTCTGTTGCGTGGGCGATCGTCCTTCGAACAGGCACACGGCGCAGACACGTTTCTTGCGAGCCTTGCCAAAGATGTGATGCGATTGCAACACATGTTGAGTATGTCCTCGGCGACCCCATCGAAGGACCCCATCGAAGGACTCGTGGCATTGTGAGCTTGCCTGGATTGAAGCTCACGGGGAGATTGCTTGACCGGCTGTGTTGGACGAGTAGGGGACGTTGGATGAGTCAGAGCTGTTGCCTTAGGTGTACGGGGCTGGCGTTGCGCGCGTGGATTTGTTGGTGGTTCAGGCTCGTAGTCCGACTCTTCAGGCGAGGTTGGTGGATCAAAATCGACGTCCTTCTCATCGCGTGGCGTTGGTGACTCATCGCGGTTCTGTTGTCTCTGCTTGAATCACAGCTGCCGGGCGCTTGCGATCGCGGTGGTGGAGGCGCCAGTAGTGTCGGGGGCTGTTGTGTCGGAGCCGTCGGCGGGAGCTGCGTCGAGGCAATCTCTACAGCAGGGAAACGGTCAGCATGAATCGATAAACTCGTCACCCCGCAGGTCCCACCCCCATCACTCAGAAGCCCTTGGTGTGCTGATTGGATTGGTGTATCATCGAACAAGGATTGTGAGGCTTGCGAGGCTTGCTCCCCAGCAGATCGAGATGCGTCAGCGGCTGGGCTCGCGATAATCGGATTCTTCGAACGACGCGACTTCTTTGGTGGTGGCTCTGTGGCTGCGTGCGCTGCCTCGTACGCATGCATCAAATCTGGGCAGTGCAGATTCGATGCAGGTTCCCACGTCGGCTTCAGCCAGCCCTTCCACTTGCCTCTGTATTGTAGTTCGCCAGACGTTGCTATCTTCTTGGTAAGAATATCTTCTACCTCATACTCTTCGTCCTCTGCCTCACTCTCTTCATGCTTGGTCTCCTCCACGTCTGTCCGCCGTTTCCGTCGTTTCCCCATGCTTCGCGCGGCGCGGCGTATGGTCTGTTCCTGAGCTTGAGCGCGCTGTTTTGCGTTCTTCCCTCAATTCCGCGCGCGCCATTTCGAACGGAAGCTTCAAACGTGAAACCCTCTCAGAGTCGCTTAAATATTGGATAGCTTCCGACGAAGATTCCATCAAGGAATAAACGTGCGAAGATACCACTCTTACCTGCCCATCATTGATAGTTTTCGAAGAAACGGGTCGAGAACAAAAGTGTACTACGAAAAGAGGGCGCACCCCAGAAGGGAAAAATTGTTCCCCTTTGGGGCACTTTGAGACACCCACTTCGAAAACACCCCAGAAGGGCAAAAAAAGTGTACCATTTACCACGAAAGGGTTAAGCAAAAGCGTGTAGCTTCTCAAGGTTGTTGGTGTTGTGTAGACGAAGCCGTTAGCCGCTGGAGATGAGATCTTGGTCGAGGAGCAAAGGGAGCGTGGTATAAGGTCGGCCGCGCCACTTGGGGGTCGTGATCGATGCGTAGTACGCTTGCATCTGTACATAGGCCTGGATTTCAGTTGAACGGCGAAGGATGTGACCGAGCAGGCCCCACCGCGCGGAGGTGATGTGGTGCCGAAGCGGCTGTTCTTTGCAGCGGTCGTAGACGCTCGCGTTCGAGAGTTGGCTCGGGAATCGGCAGGCAAGCACTTGCCAGAGTTGCCGGCGGTGAAAGCTTTCGAGGCCGTATAGCAGGATAGGGAGCACGTAGCAGTAATAGAGTCGGACGCTGGTTCAAACAGAGATGAGCTGTGGGCGTTTCCACGTCATCCATAGTTTCCGCAACGCCACAGTCGCAAGGGACTTGCGACGGGAGACGTCTTCGGGGTCGCCGAGGGCGAATCCGAGTTTGACGGGTTTCCGACATTGTTCTTCGCCGGCACAGCGGTGGTTAGATTACCCAGACGGTGTGAGGCACCGGACGATCTGGGCGATCGCGGTCTTGGCTAGGTTGATCGGTAGTGACCATCGGGCGAAGACTGCTGGCTCCTTCTTGGATGAGAGCGAGGCGCTGCGCTCGGGCGGTGATCCACTTGTGGGCCCACACTGCGTCGGCGGTGCTGCGGTGGGGGGGGGGGGGGGGGGGGGGGGGGAAGTCGCTTTGATGCGGCGACAGATAATCTTGGACTGCTGGGGAGATGCCCTTGAGGACTACGAGGGAGATGGCCTCGCGGATGCTGTTCAGGAGGACGATTGGACGGAGACTTGAACATGAGCCCGGGGGCTTGTTCGGTTTCGGAACGGCGATGAGGGTCCCTTCGCCTAAGTTGATGGGCTCACCAGTCTCGAAGCTGCGGTTCAGCGCAGCGGCGAGTGGCTGGGCTGGTGAGTCGGCACTGTACTTGAGTAGTTCTGCGGGGATGTTGTCCAGCCCGCACGCGCGCCCGTTGTTGAGGCGGTCGAAGGCTTTTTAGAGCTCGGGGAAGTCGCTTTGATGCGGCGACAGATAATCTTGGACTGCTGGGGAGATGCCCTTGAGGACTACGAGGGAGATGGCCTCGCGGATGCTGTTCAGGAGGACGATTGGACGGAGACTTGAACATGAGCCCGGGGGCTTGTTCGGTTTCGGAACGGCGATGAGGGTCCCTTCGCCTAAGTTGATGGGCTCACCAGTCTCGAAGCTGCGGTTCAGCGCAGCGGCGAGTGGCTGGGCTGGTGAGTCGGCACTGTACTTGAGTAGTTCTGCGGGGATGTTGTCCAGCCCGCACGCGCGCCCGTTGTTGAGGCGGTCGAAGGCTTTTTAGAGCTCGGGCGCCGTGATCGGTTTGTTCAGGGCTTGTGCTGTTAGATCTGGTTCGATCTTGGGCTTGTGTGGGTCGGAAAGGATCGCATTGAAATGCTGGCGGATCATGGCGTTTGCTGCTCTCGGATTGATGATGAACTTACAGTGACGATCTTTGAGACAGGTCTGCGGGTTTTTCTCCTTGTGAAGGACGCGGACGGCTTCATACATGCATGCTGTATTGCTGAGTTGTTCAATCTTGCTGACTCGCTCGTCGACTTCCGCGATGGGGAGATTGTGGCAGCGTGTCTTGATTGCGTGTAGGAGCAGGTTCCGTTGACGTCGCAATTCGATGGCATTTGCGTTGCGGTCGCACATGATGCGGAGTCGAAAGTCGTGCTGCCGTTGCGAGAGATCGGCGAGTGCTAGGTCAGCGAATCTCTTGGGGCTGGGTTCGGGTTTGAACCCGATGATTTCTTCTGCTTTGGCTTTGGTGACGTCGACGAGCGTGCTTCAGCGGTGTTGGGGTCCTTGATCTGTCGTGGACTCCGCGATGGCCTTCGCAAGTGTGGCGACGTTTGCGTCTCGTTTGCCAGCGTCGTCGATAAGCCGGCGCGCGCGTTTGCGGGCGGCGATCAGGCGGATCCGGAGCGCGGCGTCAAGGATGAAGTCGGCGATGACGAGCTTGTGGTCGATGGTGTATGTGCCACCCCACGAGTGGAAGTCTTCGCACAGCTGGCTACATCGTTGCTGGCTCAGGGCGGGCGTCTCTGAGTCCATGTTGTCCGGTGCGTGGCTCTTTTCATAAACCTCGTGTTAGCATCGTGGATTGAGTGTGAGCCACAGAAAGCGGCCAGTGCGTGGCCATTTCGGTTCCAGATGCCGCGGCCGAATCCTCCTAGGAATGTCTCACTCTCTCGAGCTTCCCATTGAAGCCGCTGGTCACGAATACGACGTCGCGGCGCGGGAGGCCGGAGATGGCCGTGCTGAGTCGAGTGAAGAAGCGGTCGAACCCCCCGAGGGGGTAGTTGCTGTGGGGCGCGTACGCGGTTGCTACGTGGACACGCCCGATCGTTGGGAGTTGCAGGGTCAGGATGCCGATGCGGTCATACAGCGCCTAGTATTTATCTACAAAACGAGAGAGTCGCGGCGAGACCACGAACCCCATGCCGTGGAGTCCCTTCGTAGCAACAAGGGTTAGCAGGAGATAATAGCCTATCGAGGTTTTATCTTGAGTGTAGATCTTGGTCTCTTGGAGGCCGAGGATGTCGATGCGGTACCGACGAAGGTCCTCGGGGAGTGTACGTTCCTGTTTGTTCAGAGGGGCTAAAGAATTCCGTTTTTCGCGGTTGAGGCGGGAGGGAGCGTGTCAGTAGTGGCTGGTCGGTCGTCGAAGCGGCGGCTGCGCCCGTGAGAAACCGCGTGGCGCGCTGGCCGGAGCGCCCGCGTAAGATGCGCGAGCATGGGGGGGGGGGGGGGGGTTCTCCGAGAACCCTCCCGCCGCGTACACAGACTTCGACAAATATGCCCATCCCTGGTGGCGCGACCGTTCGCACGAAAATGAAGAATGAAGCAAAACGAAAAATGTCTTGGTATCCAGGTCACCATGACCATTTCGCCTTACTTTATGTCTATTCCTCTCACTGCCTCTTGCGAGCGTGTGCCGCCTTGATCTTCTCCTTCTCGATCGCTTCTGCCACTGCAGACACATCCCACCACGTGCGGTTGTACTGCAGAAACAGGAACGTTTCGAGGGTCTCGGGGCTCATCGTGCGGTGCAAGCTCGAGAACACAATCCCGGCGCGCGAAAAGAGACGCTCGGCATTGTTGGACGTGGCCGGGATCTAACTTAGATCCACGCGCGTACATCCGTTGTGCTGGGCCTGTCGCAAGGCGGCATCAGCGAAAGACTCGTGCTAAGACTCTGCCACCGCAGGCGCCGTGGCCACAGGAGCCAAGAGACGTGCAACCGCCGCTCGCTCTCGGCGAGTGAGACGATGCTCGGAGTCGTTCAGCAGCTTCACGAGGCCGTTGTCGAAGTCCGGGAACTTGACGACGGCAGCATCCGGGGCGAGGTACTTCTCCGTCGCTGTGTACTCCTCTCGAAGGCGGTCGAAGAGCAGGCGCACATCACACATTGTGATGCCGTGCTCCATCTGGAGGTGCTTGTTCACGCTCTCAAAGTTCTTTAGATCTACGTAGAGCTGAGAGTGACGTACACGCTCACGAAAACTTGGCACCAAGCCCACCAGACTCTCGTCAAACCGCTCGATTCTGGGGACGACATCACGGAGCTGCATGTACCGATGGATCATGTTGAAGTTGCTGCTCCAGCGGGTAGCGTTGTTGAACACTGGCATTAACCCACCACAGTCATGTAGGTAGTGGCGATTTTTGATGGTGTCGAGCTTGCTCACGAGTTGGTGGATCTTGCCGAGCAGCGCCTCATGAGGGACAAGAAACTGATGCAGCGCGAGGTTCAGACGATGGCTCGCGCAGCCGGTCATCACGACACCAGTCTTCTTCGCGATCGCGACATTCACGGACGCGTGATCGCAGATCATGAAACAGAGCTGCTTGACCTTGATGGAGTACGTGTCAAGCACGTCGTCTAGGAGATGGATGATTGAGTCCGAGCTCATATCCGCCTCGTCCTCCTGGGTAAAGCAAGACAGCAGATACTTGTGCTTGCGCGTGACCGCAATCACGGCGACGTAGTGCGTGCTGACTTCGGTCCACGCGTCGACGAGCAGAGGATTTGCTCCTCGGGGAGTTGAGTAGCGATGCGGGTCTCCATCACCTCCTCGACCGCAAACCTGTACTTCTTGAGCGTCTTGGCGCCAATCAGCTTGAGGCTCGTGTACTTGCGCGTCTTGGGCTTTTCGCACATGGAGAGCTCACGATTCTCTTCAACACACCAATCCATCCAGTGGTAGACGAGCAAAGAGTACTCGTCCACCTTGCAGTACACGTCGAGCGTACCCTCTCGCTGAAGAATGCGGTATACTTCCTCTTCGTACGAATCGGCGTGAGAACGAAAGGCGTGGTTGAGGAGGTTGGTAGTCCCTGAACCGCGTGCCTGCTTGCGCCGCACAAAGCACAGGCGACGCTGGAAGTAGTCTTCCCCGTCCGGGGTGAAGAGGGCGCTCGCGACGGTGCGGTTGGAGATGCGGCTGGACATGGTGCTGTAACTAGACTGACCTCGTTACGTCACGTACACTGTGGAGCAGTGTAGGAAGCGCGCAACACAGGGACTCGTGTTGGGTTTGGCAAATGGGAGACTGGATTGATGGATTAGGAAACCTAGAAAAATCTACTCTTTGTTTTTTTAACCTCGCAGATCCGACCTCAGATTTCCGCATCCACTCAATCACAAGACCCTAGCGTGATTGGTGGGAAATAGGGACAATATCGTAGGATATTATCCAGTCAGGAGACATCGCAACCAAATGGGTTCACGTCGTTCCTATTGGACACCATTGACATGGGTCCATACCATGTAATGGACACACCCCGTTACACTACCCATTATAGAGGGCATGGCCGTGTCTCACTGTTTTCCAATGACCAATATGGCCAGTTGTGGATTGGCCTGGATATGGAGCCCCAATCAATATGACATTAGAGAGGTTTCAGGAAAAATTCCGCACGCGTACCCGCACCATCTGGATGCGGGTACGGATAATCCATTTTTGGATTTTGGTTCAAACGTCGAATCCGCACCCCACCTAAGCCACACAAAGCAATCGGCAAGATGGCTGGAACGGAGTCTTGCGTTCGCCCTCAGGGCCAAGCTTACCGAGACGCTACGATACAGTGTCTCTGGCCTTGCGCCGGCAGCAATGTCGTCCTCTTTCTTTTTTATCCCTTGTTCGGTCTTTGCGGCCCCTGTGGTACAAACGAGAGCGGAGAGGTGGTCTCGTTTCTCCTTGTACTCTTCGGACGTACCCGACAGCCTCGCTACGCTTTGTCGTCGTCTGTATGCTTCTCCAACACCGAACAGAAGCGGTTCTGGGCCTTTTTCACATCGAAACTCTCGTGCTCGAAGGTTGGCACGTTATACGGATGCAATCCGCACATTTGCACAAATCTGCGGGTGCCATTCCGCACACGCATCGATTTAGAAGGGTTTATCCCGTGTGCGGGAACGGGTGCGGATTTTGGTTTTAGAAATCTCTCTACACCATTTCCAAACCAATTTCGGATTTCTCAACATCAAAACAAGAACAGCCAAAACCAAAACAAGAGAACCTGTTCAAACGAATAATCACGAGTCAATCGTTTTAGAAAAGATTTGTTGGCGGGCTTCACTCTCGTCCCACCAAAAGTGACCGAACCCCCTGAGCAGACGCCGCGGACGAGCGCTCGCGTTTCTCAACCACAAAGCGCATTCCTTTCCACAGCCTCCCCCGAAATCATCATGCGGGAGCAGAGGAGAACACTCACGAATTCGCGTGGCCGCGAGGGTATCGATGGCATCTTACCCCTCGACAGATCCGCCAGGGCGTGACCGAAACCGCTAGAGACGGCGGCAACTGGCAACTCGTCGCTAATCGTTGCGGTGTCCCGTGCTCGACTGCGTGGGGCTGGATCAACCGCGCACGATCGCTCGGCACGTGGGTCCCTGTGCTTTTTGATCGCGGTGGGGATCGTCGCCGGAAGATTCACCCCCACCACGTTTACTACTTGGTATCTGTATTGGAGAATAACTGCCTACTAACACTCGCCGATATGATGGATATACTCGAGACAAAATTTGGCGTTCGTGTCTGCCAACAAACGGTTCGAAACGCGCTTGAGGCATCCGCGTTTACGTACAAGAAAACTCACGCCGAACCGAGCGAAATGAATACCGATCGGGTCAAAGAGCTCCGCCGTAAGTTCTCAGGATCATGGAGCTACAGGCTCAGCACAAGCGCATCTTATACTTTGATGAGACGAATTTTAACCTTCTCCACCACCGCAATTTCAACTGGAGCCGCAAGGGAGAGCGCGCGGTGGTGATTCAGCCTGAAGCTCGCGGCCAAAGCCTCCAAGTCATCCGCGTGTATTTCAGCGTTTGGTCTCGAACACTACGAGCTACGTTGGGGGACAAACGACGCACCTGTGATCGATGCGTTCGTCAGGGACTTGCTTACGAAACTACTCTACGGTGGTGTATCCCTTTTCGACATTGTCATCGTGTGCGACAACGCCTCTATCCACAACGGCGTCCGCAAAATCTTGAGAGCTCCAGAGTTCATGGGGTGGAGCTCTTACCTTTGTCGCCGTATTCACCGATGCTAAACCCCATCGAGAAAATCTTTTCGGTTTTCAAGTCGGAGGTAAAAGCGTTCTTGGGCGCCCATTGCCGCGATATTATTCGCGTTCCAGCCGGTACCTACAAGAAAACTCATCGGCAGCGTTGGCTCCACCAGGCCGTGACTCACTGCTTGTCGATAAAGATCAGGCGCGACCTCTGTGAGTGTGAGGTAGCGCATACTCTCCGCTTCCACGCACCAGCACTCGAACTCCAGGATATCCAGGTTGTCGCATAATTTTTCGCAGAAATATCAATACATGAGATATTCAAAAAATACAGGTTCGCTTATTTTGGTTTTGACTGTTCTTGTTTTGATGTTGAGAAATCCGAAATTGGTTTGGAACTGGTGTCCAAACCCTGATCTCTGGTCGTCGAAAACGCTGTTACATGCCACCATTCTGATTGGTCAGAACCTGGTCAATCGGAATTCAGAAATTCCACGAATCATGTTTTTGGAAAACATGAATACGTGACAGATTTGAACCCACGAGTCCATCATGGACTTGATGCTGTGATTTCTAGGGCATCACCACAAATGCGCAGAAACTTTGGACAAAATCGAATCCCCTAAAGAAGGAATCGTGACTTTTTATGAACCTGTCCACACCAAAATGTAGTAACTATTGACTACTCGGTATCAAAACTTACAGTCTGTGTGACTGGAGAAAAGATTAGTGGCGAGTACAAAGGGGTTGAACGGCAAGTACAGAGGCATTTCGGATGACATTCGAGTACGAATTCTAGACTGTATGAAAATCAAGTACCAAGGTGGATTATCGAGTACGTGACTAGTGTATGCAGGATGGAGATGCAGCTGCAACTCGGAATGCTCCGTGAACTCACTCACGAAGACCAGTAACACTCAGACCGAGAGAGTAACTAAGCGCGATTGCGTAGCACACCTCCTCACACTCGATGGCTTGGACGTCACCCTCAGTCAAACGCACCGACTACGCGTAGCGTTCAGTGTTTTTTTTGCCAGCCAACGACTCGGCCGGCCTGGTACTCCTTCGTCACAACACCGTCGTCAACGAAGTCGAACTCTTTCATGATCGCCCAGTGCATACAGCTCGCAGGCGATCTGGCGAAGAGACGCGTGAGATTCTTCGCGCTGAAGAAGTAGTCATCCGTCGTGTCGCGCACGAGGGCCCCACGCGGTTTGCGTGGACGGCCCGATGGGCGTCGAGCAGGAATCGCACGCAGGGCACCGTCAAGACTGATTTTCCCCTGGAGGGAGAGCGTAGCAACGATGTGCTCGCAGATCCACCGTCTTTGGCGATGCGTCAGACAGTCGCCTGTGTAGCCGCGTCGAACTGTCTCGATCTATTGAATGGAACTTGATCAGAAATTTCATGAATTTGCGACAACTGCAATGCACAAGTCAGCACGCATACCTTTTCGCTGGTCCAAATCGGCTCGTGGTTGAGTGCCTCATGCGCTCCGTCGAGGATCTTCACCACGTTGAGCGACATATACATCAGCGGTGCGTCCGTAGGAGCCTTACCAACAACCAGCTTGCCGTTCAGAGAGGCAGTGTGGTGCTTCACTCGCGCTGCTGTAACGGCAAGACCGCTGCGGGGCTTGATCGCACAAGCAACAAAGTCGTGTGCGTTGAACACAACCGAGCGAACGTCGCGTGAGTGCGGGCGTCGAAGGCGCATGTAGTTCTGTTTGTCCGCGAGGAGCACTCTGGCGCGGACAAACAGATCGGTCGGGATTGGGCCTATACAAACTGCACACTTAGAAACGAGCCATCATCAAAACGAAAAAAATCCAACCATACCTTCAGCGTAGTGGCGAAAGGCATCAACGTCTCCACCCATGACAGCGACACGTAGAATGTTGGGGAGGGTAACATTGAGGACAGTCGGTTGGCTCGAAGCGTATCAGCCGCGGTCTTCTTGATCACACGATGGAAGGATTCTAGAGGGTTCTGCGACGGAAGAACACCAGCCACATCTCCCGCAACAACTCCATACCACGAACTCCATGGTGCTGCCACGTATACCTCTCCAAACCACGCGGCATAGTCATTCTCACCGTCATCCTTCCACTTCGAGACAAAAAGCTCAACCAGTGCCTTGAACTGGTCTTCAGTGCGCGCATCGTGAAGCCACTTGAGGTGCGGGTAAATCACACTTCCTGTCGCGGAGGAGCGCCGCCTTCTCCTTGCTCTTTCGCACTAGGTGCGGCCAGCCGTTGAGGAGCATAATATCCGACCAAACAGAGGTAAATGCGTTCGCGATGTACCACGAGTGGTCCAAGCTCCCAAGCGGAGAACCAAATCGATGCCGAACAATGATTGGGCTTTGGTTGTCGAGAACAATTCCTTGTAGGCCGCCTCGTGTTCAGTCCGGACGAACATGAAAGTCCACGACACGCAGTGTTTCACATACGCACCACGAACAATCTTGGTCGCGTACGTGCCAAAATTGACGACCGTCCATCCGTCGCGGTGAATCTTGAACGTTCCATCAGTAGCCCCGAGAACCGCACTGCTGAGAGCATCCAGGGTCTCAGCGGGAACAACACCAGTCTGCCCCTCAACAGCCTTGGGCAAGTTCATCAGCTGACGGCGACTGGAGAAGACAATGCCGAACGACTTATCGCCTGTGTTGCCCACGTCGTGCTCGAAGACGCGGAGAACGAGCAAGTCATCCAGCAGATCACGGACACTGGGATCGAAATCGTCGGCCCCCTGTCGCCCAAAAAATTCGTCCCGACCACTCAACATCTTGCCGCTAGTCCACTCGAGCATGGCAGACACATTCTGGGGTTCTTGTTGTGCGTCTCAGTTAGGAGGCGTCGGCACTTCCTTGGTCCTGCCCCGCCACCCAGGATTGCATCCACTTCCCGCTTGAGCAAAACGGGGATGCCGGACTTACTATTGCCAGATTTTTCCACCGCGTGGACACCACTCTTCCAAAACGCGGCGACCCACAACGACGCTCTCCGCGTCACTGTCGACTTCAGCTTCGTCGTATGGAATGAGACTCACGTCCATAGCTGAGAGAATGGAAATGAGACGAGTGGAATGAGATGGCGCGAAAGAGTGGGGTGACGTGCAACCATTCATTCGACTTCCCGCCAATATTCAAGTGCCAGATCGTACCTAATCGAATTTCGTCGTTCGTAAATAATGTGTAATTACGCAGGATGTATTCACTCATGTCCTGCACTCTGGATTGCACAGCGTAGGACACATCAAAACATCCCTCGATATTCATCTGTTCCATTTCGAATCAGCCGATTTGGAGATTTGAAGCAGTTGGCGGTGACCCGGGTCACCCCAGCCGTGAGACCCCTGAACTCGGGCGACTTCTTTTTTTTTGTAAAAAATGCCGATATTATTAGAACCTTCCCTTATGTGCTGCTGCTGGATGTCGTTCGCTCTGCATTCCAATTCCTTTGTGTGCGGCATTATGAGCGGTGCACGGGAAGCGATTGAAGCTCATGGGCGACGCGTGGGTGGGCAAGGGGGATCAGCGCAAACGGTCCCACGACGACAGCAGACAAGTGCTGCACCACCGTCCGCCATGGATCGTGCGCGTGCCCGCCTCGGCGACGAAACTGTTCTCGAGCTACGGAGTGCCTGGGAGAATCTGGCAACAGAGTGGGGAGGAACCGAGCACGACGAAGGCGACGGAATGATCATTAGTCTACTAAGGCAGCGAGTGCCTCACGCGCAAATTCGTGCAATTTTCGGCATTGGTGGTCATCGACTCTCTCGGCTGAGTCGAGCGCTCTCGGAGGGCATCGAGACACTGCACACGCGCCGTCCTCCTCCCACGCTTTTCCGTTGTACTCGCGGTTCAGAGCATCTCCACCCGTCACTGTAAAAATGCCCCTGAAAAACCTGATTTACCGTGAAAGATATGGCGTTCTTGAGAATTTATGGAGCGTTCCCCCACCGGGACACTTAAAAATGCCACTGAAAACGAGTTGTTCGAATCGAGTTGTTTGAATGAGCGAAAAGGACTACAACGAGCAGAGCACAAGCGCGGCAGATGAGCAGGGCAAGAGAGGGAGTGGAGTGGAGCGTAGACCGCTTCTCGCAGTTGCAGGTACGAACCTGTTCGGAGCGATGCGTGCGCGCCGTGCCGATCTTGAAGGGGAAAACTTGAAATGGCGAACGCACTGATGATATCTGATAATTGCTGAGAATATCTGAGAATCCCCGACACTGCAAAATCGGCTTTCGCACTGGAAACGTGCGCATGTTTGCAGGATCGGAGCGATTTTTGCAGTGTCGTTTTATAGTTTATCTGTTTTCAGGGCCACGGTGGGGAAGTAAATTACGCTCCGGGAAATTTAATCTGTGTTCGGGTGACGCTTCATTTGCCCCAAGTGAACATTTTCTGATTCCAAGTTTCGAAAATCATGTTCCCAAAATTGAATGTCCTAAAAATCGTGTTCGGTTCCATAATGAAGATGTTCCTATTGTGTGGACTTTAAAGCAAGGTGAAATCTCTCGTTATAGTGACCAATCTAGCTTTGCTCGACTCGAAACTTCAACCAAGGAAAGATGAGCGAAAGCCAGGATGAAATGATGCTGGTGCTCGCGCTCGAGCTGCTGGATTGTTGCGCTTCTCCAAATGTGTCAAGGAGAACCTTGAGGTCCACCTCCGTCCAGTTGGCGCGCTCGCTGGACATCCTCTCGCCTCTCGTTAGAATTGAGCACGCTCGGGCACGTCCACCTTTGCTTTCCTTAAGCTGCTTTGTTTGCAGGTGTTACCGCGCAATCTTTTGGCCTCGCGTCGACACAGACTCCTGACCAACCCCCGTCGTTCTTCCCGCCCTGGCCTCAAATGCAATTTTCAAAATTCAAGGTTCTGGAAATTTTTCAAAATGAGGGTCCGTGTGACTGTTATCTCACAACATCTCTTATTAGATTCCGGTCAAGACTGATTTTCACCATGCCTTACCCAGTGGTTTCCGAGGGTGATACATTTTCAGCACAAGCAACAGTGGTCCAGTTTCTTTTCGTCCGCTACATATTATCTTCAGCTTTATATACCACGCTTGATGCAGCACGCAAAGGAATTCTTCCTCGATGCTCATACACCACGGGACTTCTGTATGGTTCGTGCAGATGATTATATCTTCGAAGCCCACGCTCTGGTTGAAACTTTCGTCGTGCTATGTTCTTCATGCTTTTCGCTCTTCTTCGAGGCGTTCGACTTGATTTGCCAGTAAAGCGATTGACTTCTCGAGTTGGCTGATGATTGCATCCTCCTCCACTTTTGGCTCAGTGTTGGTTTGTTCCATGTAGCGAACTTTTGTACGAAGTTCATGATTTTCCTCCTACAAGCTCACATATTTTGTCAGAGGTGAAAGTGGCTTGATGTATTCGCGCGGTCAAAGCTAAGTTTACATGCAACTTCTCTGCCAGCTTGATGCTCTTGACAAGCTCCGCTTCCATCGCGCTCAGTTTATCCACGAGGAACTTAATCTGCACAAATTCAGCAATAAACAAAACAGAAACTAGTGCAGCACCATTAAATCCGTCGTCTCACCGTGTGAATGTGATCTGAGTGACGAACCGCAAATCTGTCTAGTACATTCGTGGTATCGACATCAGGCTCTGTTTCTTGGTTGCCTTTTGAGACCGAGGAGGTCGCACATAGGCCGAGGATGATGTTTTGATCAACATCCCACTCCAGCAAAACGTTACACAAGAACAAGCGCTCGCTATTGCTTCCTGCGGCACGCTCTTGAAGGTGTAATCTACGCGCTGACGTGAGATCCTCGATACTGTGGATAAGGGATGCCTCACCTATCAGATTGGAATTGATCAGATGGGCTACCTGTCAAAAACCATTGGTTCGTTTCCATACCAGGTGTAAACGTCGCCTCTGCGAGTTTCAGCACAGCCAGCGTGAAATTGCTCCGATCCAATGTCTCGCGAAATCGAAATAACCCTGTCAGAGTGATCTGGTTTTGTGCCATGTTTAACCCTATTAGTCATGTTCGACGTGTCAGCCCCCTTCGAACGCTACCATCTATCACGGCCCTCTTACCTAGTACCCATTTGTCGTGGAATAGTGCAGAACAAACAGTCTCGACACTCGTATCGCCGAGTAGATTATTACTTATGTCCATCAAGAGTGTTGGCCGCGCGCAGTCAGCCAGTGGAGCAGCACCACGTAGACTAGCACTCCACGCCTCTTCATCACGACGGGTGCCATGCAACTGTAAATCATCGCGGCGTGAGGCACAGAGATTGCTAAGTATAGTTGGGTACCAATATACCGCTATTATCTTCGCGACGTGGTCTTTGGCATTTGCAGTAAGCTTGCAATGAGACAAATTGATATAGCCAAGGCAAGGTTGTTTGCCGATTATCTGAGCAAGAGCTGTAAGTGTAATGGTAAGTTCGCGCTGCTATCCTTAGACGTGGCGTGTGACTCACCTTCAAGTCCTCTGTCTCCAATAGAGCAACCACTTAGACTCAAAACCTCAAGCTTATTGCATTTTGACAGGGCCTGTAGTATCGAACAAGTTAGTTGGTTCTTTGTCTATTGATCCTGGCGTAATCGTACCCTTGATAAAAGCGTTGCCTGGGCCTCGGCGATGAAGATCCCTCGCAGTTGCAGGGTGGAGAGGTTGGGGCTCTTGACGCATGCCGCGCATATGGACCTGAATTATGCTCAATTCAACCCCCCAAAATCCACAAATACCAAAAGGCCACTGACCGGACGACCATTGCTGCGGCTTCCTCTTTGGATGCTGGAGACTTAGATAGACCGAGCCGTTCAAATTTTTTGCGCACATCTGTGGAAACATGACGACTTGAGCAAATTATGGGCTACCGTCGAATACCACTGTGTGGCTTACCACGCTGCAGTAGTGTCGCCCCAAGTGACAGCGTGAGGTTTCGTAGCCCCGTGGTTTTCTGGAGAAACTCCATGTGCAGAGCAAGCTGGCGGATCACCGTGGTTCATGAGCGTGGTAGGGATTGGCAACCAGACTCACCACACTCACCTCTTCCTGCGAAAACGCATCGAGACGTAGAACGAAAGACCGCGTTCTGCACGAGACATGCGTGAGCTACTTGGCAGACTCAGATCTCCGAGGCCACGCACTTGAGCGACGCGAGCAGCTCCCGGTCGGGGTCCAGCGTCTTGGCCACACAGAACTCGAGGTATTTCTTCTGCTTGCCGTCGAACGCGAGGTCTTTCGGTGTTGCGGGTCGCTTGCCGGCCTGCGCTGCGCGCACCTGCAGCCGGCGCTTGTAGTGCTCGATGGAGATGGCCATTGCGCTGGTGCTGCGGGTTCGCGACGCTTCGTGCTCCCGTGGAAGGTCTCTAATAAGGAGGCGTCCAGTACCTCCCCCATGTTGTGTCCCACACGGAGGAACGGCATCTTTGGATCTTTCGTTTCTCTCTTCGATTGGTGGAAAAGCTATCTGAATTGTAATATGATTGGCGGAAACCCGCCCCGTCGACGGCGTAGCTCCCCTTCTTGGATCGGGGTCCCCGCAGACGTGAAGGAAGCGAGGCGAAGCGAAGCACCATGAAGGAGGCGGCCGACATCCGCGTGCAGTCCAAGGACCCGGAGCAGAAGAAGAAGGACGAGAAGAAGAGCGGCGCCAAGGGCCCCGCGGACGAGCCCGTCAAGGAAGAGGAGCTGGTGAGCTGATGCGCGCGAGCGAGAGCGCCCCGGAGCGCAGTGCTAATGGGAGGTTTGCGTGTCTGCCGCAGTCGGAGGAGGACCGCCAGCTCAAGGAAGACCTCGAGCTCGCGGTCACGCGCGTCTGCGATGACAACGAGGACGCCGGCGTCAAGAAGCTCGCGCTCGAGGTGCTGCGCCGCGAGATCCGCACGTCCACCTCGTCCATGACGTCGGTGCCCAAGCCGCTCAAGTTCCTGCGTCCGTCCTACGCGCCGCTCAAGGCTGCGTTTGAGGTACTCATCCGCTCGTGGAGTCGGGGTATGGTGCTCTGGTCTGATGCAACGCGCTCTGTAGACGTTTCCAGCGGGAGACACCAAGACAGAGCTCGCCGACATTCTCGCCGTGCTTGCCATGACAATGGCGAAAGAAGGCTCGCGCGAGAGTCTCAAGTTCAAGTTGCTGGGCAACAGCACGGAACTCGGTTCGTGGGGCCATGAGTTCGTGCGCTCGCTTGCCGGCGAGGTCGGCGAGGAGTACACTGCGCGCGTCACGGCCGAAGGAGCGATCCAGCCGAATGTTGCAGATCTCTTGGCCATTGTCGACGCGATCGTGCCATTCCACATGCAGCACAACGCCGAGCCGGAGGCGATTGACATTCTCATCGAGGTGCAGCAGCTGGGTAAGCTGCTCGAGTCCAGCGACATCGACGAGAAGAACTACCAGCGAGTGTGCTTGTACCTGCTCGCGTGCGCGGACTATATGTCCGACCCCGACGATCTCGCGAACCTCCTCAACACAGCGTACCAGATCTACTTGCGTGTGGGCCAGTATCCTGATGCGCTGCGAGTCGCTCTTCGTCTTGGAAGCGACGAGTTTGTCACGGAGATTTTCCACAAGTGCCCTGATGCTGTCGTCCGTAAACAACTCGGATACATCCTCGGTCGCCAGCGATTCAACTTCGAGGACGAGAAGGATTCTGCTGTGAACGATTTGATTGGAAACGTGGATCTCAGCGACAAGTTCCTTTCGCTCGCCCGCGATCTCGACGTCATGGAGGCGAAGACTCCTGAGGACATCTACAAGTCGCATCTGTCTGAAACCGCAAGCTTTTCTCGCAGTCGCGATTCAGGTGCCCAGCCAGCTGACTCGGCTCGTCACAACCTCGCGTCGACGTTTGTGAATGCGTTTGTCAACGCTGGTTACGGAACGGATAAGCTGCTCACCCCGGAGAACAGTACGTGGCTGTACAAGAACAAGAAGCACGGTATGATGAGTGCGGCGGCCTCTCTTGGCTTCGTCATGCTCTGGAACGTGGACGAAGGCTTCACCCAGATCGATAAGTACCTTTACTCGGACGACGAGTACGTCAAGGCTGGCGCGATTCTCGGCGTTGGCGTTCTGAGCGCCGGCGTTCGAAACGAGGTTGACCCTGCTCTCGCGCTTCTGTCTGAGAACATCGACTCCGGCAATTGCTCCATTCGTTGTGCTTCGTGTCTTGGCCTTGGCATTGCCTACGCCGGATCGGCTCGCGAAGATGTCTCTGAGCTTCTGATCCCAGTCGTTAGCCACGCGGACGACAATGCCGATATTCAGGAGGTCGCGTACGCTGGTCTTGCGCTAGGCATGGTCGAAGTAGGAACTTGCGACGACGAGGCAGGAAGCGTACTCATGCAGCGACTGATGGAGAGCTCGGACACGGAGTTGGATTCGACGTGCAGTCGATTCCTTGCACTAGGCCTTGGACTGCTGTACCTGGGGTAAGATGCGCTTTCGGTGCGTTTACCCAGTGAAAGGTGACTAAACTATGTGTATTGTCGAATTGTAGCCGCCAAGAACGTGTTGACGCTATGCTGGAAGCCGCGAAAACCATCGAGCACCGAATGTCGAAGTACCTCGTTACGACGCTTGAAACGTGCGCGTATGCTGGATCTGGTAATGTGTTGAAGATCCAGCAGCTTCTTCGATCATGCGCAGAACACATTGAAGACCCACAAGCCTCCCAGCACCAGAGCGTTGCCGTGATTGGCATTGCTTTGATTGCTATGGGCGAAAGCGTTGGGAGTGAAATGGCGATGCGTTCGTTTGACCACTTGCTGCAGTACGGGGAGTTGGGCGTTCGCCGTGCGGTCCCTCTCGCGTTGGCGTTGCTCAGCATCTCGAACCCGGAGTACTCGTTGATCGATACGCTTTCGCGTCTGACACACGACGCTGACACGGGCGTTGCCCAGAGTGCTATCTTGGCGCTTGGTTTGGTGTCGGCAGGCACCAACAACTCTCGTGTCGCCGGTCTTCTCCGACAGCTTTCCGAGTTCTACAGCCGTGATGCGAACCCACTCTTCGTTGTCCGTATTTCACAGGGCCTGCTGCATATGGGCAAGGTACGAGCACAATCAAATCGCCGTGTTCGCTGTCGGGTGTTTCACTGACTCATTTCGTTGTCAACTCGTAGGGTTTGATGACGCTACACCCATACCATTCGGACCGCCTTATTCTCTCCCGAGTCGGCATTGCCGGCATTCTGACCGTGTTGCACGCCGCGCTTGACATGGAGCGCACGATTTTGGACTCGTCTCACTACCTCCTCTTCACACTTGCGACGGCGATCCAGCCGCGTATGTTGATTACAGTGGACGAGGATCTGCAGCCTCTCCCGGTGTCCGTCCGAGTCGGTCAGGCGGTACGTTTGCTAAAGCTCTACAAAATCTTCGGGCGAATCGATTGCTTACGCGTCGATTGTTTGGTTAGGTTGATATCGTTGGCCAAGCTGGTCGGCCAAAGTCAATCACAGGGTTCCAGACGCACACTACGCCCGTCCTGCTGAACGTGAAGGACCGAGCGGAGCTCGCGACGGACGAATATCTTCCGGTGACGAACGTCCTAGAAGGCGTCGTGATCCTTCGTAAGAACCCAGACTACCAGCCTGAAGCCTAGAGCATATAGTGGATCTAGAGGAAGGGATGCGAGCGCCGAAACGAGACGTAGTAGTGGCAAGAATTAGGAGCGAGAGAGCATTCGGTTCCGTTCTGCATAATGGTACAAAATCTGGCTATGATTCAGTGTCCTTTACCAGATCTGAGTCTGATGGGATCGTACCGTATTCTGCCATTTTGGCCCCTCGCCTCCGACGTGGCTGTCGTTCGGGTCAGTTCCCACCGCGCCCTCCGCCGAGAGCAGCCCCCGCGGCCGACGCGTCGAGCGAGATGTCTCAGTACGGTACGTGGCGTCCTGCGCGTCGGAGCCTGCGTGGTCGGCGACTCACGGGCCCTCGCGCCCCGCAGGCCAGAGCAATCCGTACGGCCAGCCCAACAGCGGCAGCGGCGCGCCGCCCTTCCGCCCGCACCAGCGCCAGCGCCCGAGCCACCAGCACGCGCCGCCGAGCTTCAACAACTACAGCGCGCTCGCGCCGAACGCCGCGCCGGCTGCCCCCGGGCAGTTCCGCTCCCAGCCGACGGCGCCGCGACCGTTCCCCCAGCAGCACCAGCAGCACCAGTTCCACCAGCACGCGAGCGCGCCGGCGCAGCAGCAGTACAACCAGCCACAGGGCTTCTTCCCGTCGCATGACTACCAGCAGCAAGCCCCGCAGCAGCCCAAGCCGCAGCTGACGGCGTTCGGCTACTCTGGAAACAATTCGAGCTTCCAGGTTCCTCAGCAATCCGCTGTGCCCATGCACCAACCGCAGCATGGAGGCAGCGGCCCACCCTCGAATGGCCCTCAGCAAGCTGATTTCATCAACCAGTTGTCTCAGTACGTAATGCCCTAACCGAGCTAGGACTTGCATAGATCTCATGCGTGTGATGCGAAGGAATCCCATGGCAGGCCTCGCGATGAACACGGCCCAAGATTTTCTGAGCAAGCAATCTGCGATTTACTTGCCTGGGGCGTACGGTTTTCTCGGGAGCGTGAAGTATTATTTTACGGTCAACAACTCGTATGTCAAGAGCCGTCTCAAGGTAACGTGTGGCTCGATGCATTGATGTGGTGCTCGATGTCTCCTTCTGACAGCCATCCCTGCAGATTCTTCTTATGCCATTCTGGCATCGTAATTGGAGACGACTGGGTACAGAATCGGACGAGGGCAAGACGGTGAGTGGGTCTAGATGGTGAGTGTGCCATATCCGTACTCACTACCTGAATGCATCAGAGTCAATACGCACCACCGTCACGTGACATTAACGCACCCGATTTGTATCTCCCTCTCATGGGATTCCTCACGTACATTCTCATTGTTGGCTACACTAAGGGAGCGTCAAACCAGTAAGAGCAATTGGATGGCGCGCGACTGGAGATATGACACCATCTGACGAGATAAATTGATCACAGGTTCAGCCCGGATGTGATTGGAAAAGACGCAAGCTACTGTCTCGTGATGCAGCTCGTGGAGATCGGCATCATGGCAGCGTGCTTGTATCTCCTCAGTAGCTCGATTTCGTTCCTCGATTTGGTCTCATTCTCGGGCTACAAGTACATCCCTCTCGTGATTAACACAATCATTTACCAAACACTCGGATCGGCCGCCTACTACGTAGCATTGCTATACACCGGCATTGCAGTATCCTACTTCACGGTAAGTCGTTCACAGTTATCTACATTTGAAGATTGCTAATATTCTGCACCGACGCTGTAGCTCAATTGCATGAAGGGAAGCGTGGCCGAGCCATCTGCGGAGAACCGTGCCTTCCGGAACTACCTCCTTTTTGGGTACGCTAGGTTGGCGCCGAATTCTTCGGCCAGGAGGGTTCCTGATGTGTTGTGTGTATGTAGCGTATCCTGTCTGCAGCTCGTCCTCGTCTCATGGATCTCATACACGACATCTCCGCATGAGTAAACCAGCTCGACAGAGTTTAAGAAGCCCGCGAATCGTCTAGAACTCTCCGCTATTGAATGCATCCAGTACTTGCACCAACTGGAGACTTAGGGTGATACGGGATCTTCGTAGTGTGGGCGGTGTTGATAAACACCTTGATTTGGCATGGCCTTGATCGACTTTCTTCCGGCCAACTCTGCAGACCACGCCTAACTATTGTACACACTAAAATTACACCACAGGGCGAAAATACAACGGAGCTCGACATACACCCAAACGTCGGCTTCTCGCGCCGATTCGCAACGCCCCGAGTTGTGCGCAGCCCATGACCACACACTAATTCACACATGCCATGATATCGCTGGCATCAAATTGGAAGGCTGGGAAGCCGGGACGAGATGAGGAGTTCTCATCCGGACTATTGTTGGCCCCTTCGTCAACCTTTGCTCCCGTGGAAGCAGTGGAAGCCGCGGGGCGAGGTAGCACCTGGGAAGGCACAACACCACGCGACTGTTGGCCATACTGGAATGCTCCTCGACCTCCAGGCTGCACCACATCCTTGGGCTTGCCGAAGTCGTGAGGGTTCCCATCGTACTCGAACTTCCTGCCCGTGAGCTGCTCGTTCACACTAAACATATCTTCGACGCTGAAGCCTGCCTTTTTCGCACCAAACGTCTCGTCGTTGACACCATCGTACGACGTTGCAGTCTCAAACTCGGTGCCGAAGTGGCCGCGGCCCTTGCGTGCCACGGGCCGAGCGTGCGGCGTCGAGATGGATCGCTCCGACGTCGACGACGTGGGCTTCTTCTCCGTGTTGGTGACGACGGCCGTTGGGCGGTTTCGAGGCGCGGAGGCTGCTCGGCCCTGCTTGGCGGCTTGTCCGTTGGCAGTATTGGCGGCATTGGCAGCCTTGCCTCGGCCGCCCTTGTCGCGCGTGATCCACCGCCGTAACCGAGGCATGAAGGGCAGCACGCACCAGGTTTTCTTGGGCAGCGCGTCAAACTCAAACCACTGGATGAGGCTGATCTCCTTGCGGGTCTGCGGCGCGAACTTGTAGTCCTCCGGCACCCCCGAGGCGATGTACATGCGCATGCGCTGCTCGTTCTGCACAAACTCGATGAAGGCCTTGTCGGAGAGCGCGTCGGGGCCGACGTCGTAGCCGCACTCCTCGAGCACCTCGCGGCGCGCGCACTCGACGTCGGTCTCGCCCTGGTTCACCTTGCCGCGCGGGAAGCTCCAGCTGGTGCCCTTCCAGTTGCGCACGAGCAGGAGCTTGGTGCGCGCGGCGTTGAGCAGGATGCAGCCGACGACGGGCACCTGGCTCTGGTAGACCTTGAAGTCCTGGAAGAGCTGGTCGCACTGGTGCGCGAGCGGCCGCAGCAGCGGGCAGTGGCCGAACATGGACTTGGCGAACTCGTGGAGCTTGAGGTGCTGCAGGTGCTTGAGCTGGTCGGCGTAGAAGTCCTCGTAGAACCAGTAGCACTGCTCGATCTGGAAGAAGAGCCGCTCGCTCGAGGCCAGCTCGCTCGCCGGCAGGTTCACCAGGAAGCGGCTCTGCAGCTCGTCCATGACCTCCTCCATGCTCGGCCGCAGCGCCGCGCTCTTGGCTCGGCGCTTCGGCTCGCCCATCGCTCTCGCTTTCCTTCTCCGAATGCCCGCAAAAGAAACCGCGAGGCCTAGCCCCATGGTACCGGTTTGTGGCTGGTTTCGGAAAGGGGGACCGCGGCGTCGCCCCTCCCACACTCTTCTGTACTGGTTATAGAACGCTTTGACAGGTCATCCCTCCGCGGAAGTGGCGGATCATGGGAAACAGCAGCGTGAGATGGCAGTTAAGAACGCCGCTCGCGCCGACGCTGCACCAAGCGCCCACCCACGACCGCCGCCATGGCCGACCGCAAGCGCCGCAGCCGCTTCAGCGACGCGCCCGACGACGACGGCGCGCGCCCGAGCAAGATCTCCTCGGCGGACAGAGAGCGCTCGCTGGACGCCGCCGCGCTGGCCAAGGCCGCGGCCGCCAAGATCGCGCAGGCCATCCCCAAGGCCGCGCGCCCCGTGGAGCTCAATGGTGACCAGCAGCGCGTCGCCGACGAGCAGCGCCGCCGCGCCGAGGCCATCTCCAAGTCGGTGCAGGAGCAGATGACCCACATCAAGGCCATGCTCAACAAACCCGCGCCGGCCTCGGCCTCGGGCGCTGCGGCCGCGGCCGCCGCTGCTGCTGCCGCAGCACTGGAGGCCGCCGCGTTCAAGCCGGCGCCGTTGCTGCTTGACGACCAAGGCCGACAGATCGACGAGCAAGGAAACGTCGTGGCCGCCAAAGTGCCGGCACCCGTGGCCACTCTGCGAGCGAACAAGATCGCCGCTGCCACGCAAAAGGCGAATCAGAACCCGTACCTGTCGCATCGGGCGGTCGAGAAGGACGACAAGCTGGATGCGGTGGATCCACGTCTGAAGCTGAAGAAGCGAGAGACGTACGTGGCCAAGATTCCGGTCAATGGGTCTTTGAGAGAAACTGACGGTCGATGTTTATGTTGTTCCCGCAGTCGAGCGACCAAGAGTTTCAGCTTTGTGCAACAGGGCACTTATGTCAAGCAGGCCGAACAACTTCGCGCACGAGAAGCAAAGAAAATGCTTGCAGGATTCACGTCTGGACGAAACCCGCGCGCGTACCAAAAGGAATCGATCGTTCCCATCGACGAGGCCGGAGATAACGAAGGCGGGCCAGTGGAACCCGAGAGCGTGGAAGTTTTCAGCGTCGACGTGCCGGTGAAACCGGAAAGTAACACTCCCGACGTTGAATGGTGGGACATTGAGTTTCTGCCAAAGGAGAAGAAGTCAGTCGTCGACAAGTTCGGATTCATCAAGGCCCAAGCCCGGAAGGAGAACCCAGACATCCGCATCGAGTACTCGGAAATGAAAGCAAAGCACTGCGGCACGCTTCATGTCATTGAACATCCAGCCCGCGTGAATCCCATGTTCAAAGTTGACACCGAGCCCGTTGTGCTCCCACTAATGCTGACAGCAGTGGTGAGTTGTTTGTGCTTGGGCGTGTAGTACGAACTGAGAACGAAGCTCACGCCACTTCTGCTTGTAATTACAGGAACGCAAGAAGATTCGGCGACAAAACCGTGCTGAACGAGAAAAAGAGAAGCAAGATAAGATTGCCTTGGGTTTAATGCCGCCTCCGGAGCCCAAGGTGAAATTGTCAAACATGATGAAGGTTCTCGGAGAGCAGGCCGTCGCCGATCCTTCAGCAATCGAAAGGAAAGTTCGACAGCAAATAGCCCAGCGAGAGAAGAACCATGAAATGCGTAACCTGGCTAGAAAGCTGACTCCCGAAGAGCGCCGGGAGAAGAAGCTACGGAAGATCAAGGAGGATGCAGAAGGAGATATCCACGTGGCTGTGTTCCGCGTCCCAGATCTTTCGAATCCTCAGCACCGCTTCAAGGTGGACGTGAACGCTCAGCAGTACCATCTCACAGGAGGCGTTCTGATATGCAAAGACGACGACATCAACATGGTAGTTGTGGAAGGAGGTCGTAAAGCCGTCAAACACTACACTCGGTTACTCATGAAGCGAATTCAGTGGAACGGAGACCAGGACGACGTTGGTTCGGATGGAGAAGAAGCAGATCGTCAATATACTGACGGTGGGTACACATCAGCCACGGGATGCCGACTAGTATGGCAAGGGGTCACTGCCCGTCGCGCATTCAATAACTTTCGATTCCAAGAGTGTCGCACCAAAGCTACAGCAAGAAAGGTGATGGAGGCCAAGAACGTTGTGCACTATTGGGATCTGGTCGAGAAATCATCGCTGTGAGTCGTTCGGATCAGAAGTTCGGAGACAGTCGAGTTACTCCGATGATTCAGTTCCAGCTGGAGGCGGCCAACACTCGCGTCGTCACCGGAAAGGCGAGACCTCAACCGTCTGCGATGTGGATCACACTTGCCGACCGGTAAAGAGTACCATAGTGCTTAGAGAAAAATCTACAGGTGATATCAACTCCACAAAGTATTTTTGGGTTATCGTCAATGCGTGAGTAGCGAGTGGCAGGAGGCAAATCCAACTGGTGTTGTCACCGTATGCTGGGGATAAGGTGAGAAGGCCGAAAACCAAATGCTGGGCACCCTCTGGGTTGAGCAATGGCGTGGGGGAGAAAAGGGTGGGAAGCTGTTGTCTCAGGTGTGGAGGATCAGAGGCCGCGACGAGCGCGAGTCACACTTGAGGGGTGGCCAGTTCAACCCAGTATCGTCGTCCGTCCTGTACCGCAGCAGCCGGTGCTGCCAACTGAGGACGGTTGAGAACCCACACCGACGACGCGGTGTTCTTCACAGCGTCACCCCCGCACACAATCGCCACACAATCTCCATTCTGCGCACAGGCGAGCCGAGCACAGGCCCATTCCGGTTTTGCCGCTACAGTCACACGAGGGAGCACGATCGCATTCCCGAGAACGATGCGCATGGAATCAACTTCTGCCCTGCCGTCAGTCCCAGCCTCGCTCTACTCCAATGCAGGGCCAGTTCACGTGCTAGCTAACGGAGACATCGTCGATTGTGGTCGACTGCCCACGACGGCGCGCAACAGCCTGTACAAGACCGAGCTCTGCAAGCACTTCATGGACTCGGGGGCATGTCGGTATGGGAGCAAGTGCCAGTTTGCGCACGGCGAAGAGGAGCTTCGCGGGGTTCTGCGCCACCCGAAGTACAAGACGACGCGGTGCAAGGCGTTCGCCACGACCGGCCGATGCATGTACGGTTCTCGCTGCCGCTTTATTCATATCCTTGGCCAAGAAGATGAGACCACCAGCATGTCCTCTGATATCAGTGATGCCGACGAGCCGATCGCCGATCTGCTTGTCAACCCGTACGCCAATGGCAACAAGCCCATCGACCTGTCGCTGCCATTTGGCGGTCTCAAACAAGTCACGCTCACGCCGCTCACGTCGTTGGGAAGCTCGCTCTCGTCGCCTCTAGGTGGAGATTTCGGTATCTTCCGCGACCCATTCCTGGAGCTGAAGTTGGGTGGCGACTCGGAGACCACCAGCACGACCTCGAGCCTCCTCGACTCGCTCGAGCTCTCGGCCTCGCCGTCCTCGTCGTCCTCGTCCGGATCCGACTCCTCCGGACCGCGAGCGTCGCGCCTTTCCGTGTTCCAACGCATCTGCCGCGAGGCCGACAGCTAGGCCGCCGCCGCGTGGGCACTCGGGCGCGGCGTGTACTTTCCAGCCATTTGCACACCTCCAGCTATCTAATCCTCCTCCCTTCTCCTGACGCCACTAAGATCCTGTCGCCACGCCTCCTTCGGCTATTTATCCCGAGTGTACCCTATGAAATTATGAAAATCCGGTCGCGCCCTCCGCGCGGCCCCATGTCGATCGCGTGTAGAAATGCCTTCTCCGTGCTTCTGAATACACAGCCACTGTTGAGTTAATAGTTCCCATTCGCCCCTCCACTGGTCATAATCATCGGAGCTGATCAGGCGGTCCGACTCACCCGAAGGGGTAGCCAATCGTGGGCGTGGGGGAAGCATTATCGACGTTGTCTCAGTAGACTAGCCTGCAGTCGGCAGGTTGATTATGACCAAGACTACTTATTTAGACGTTGAGATGGGTACGTTAGGGGTAGGGCCATGAGCAGCTCCACCAAAAGAACAAAGGCGAATGCCATGGTGATCTTCAAGCCATCCCATCCACCTCATGGGGTCCGCTTCCATTCCGTCTTCGTCCGCCGCCTCCTCAAGCCGCCTCCCTGCGCGTCCGCGCCACTCTGTTTCCGCTCCGCCTCTCGCCGCTGCTCGCCAGAATGATCACGGAGACGCTCGTGTTCGCGTGGCTCGGCACGTGCGCCGTCATGGTGTGTCTGCTTGGCCGTTGACGCCGACCAAGCGAGCAAACCTGTCTCACGCTCTTATCTGCGTCTAGCTGTATTCGGACCCGCGACTATGGATCGTGCTCGCCTCGTCCCTGGTACGTGCGAGTCAGCGCAGCCTCGCGCGCGATGCCATGTCACACTCATAGAAACGATTATGCAGGTGTTCACGGCAGGACGCGTGGTGCTCGCGCCCATGGTTGCAGCCAAAGTCAAGGCCTTCGCCGTCATGTCAAACAGCAACCAGCTCCTTTGGTACAACACGTTCGTCTCCATGACCCACTCGACTGTGTCTTCGCTGTTGGCCATCTACGCGATTGCGATGGATCACTCCTTCGCCGGCGACTACGTCAACCAGGCCTCGTACTGGGAGTTCGTCACGACTTCTGTCTCCACCGGTGCGATGCGGCCTCTAGCGATTGGAATGGCATTTCACTGACCCAAGTATCGTTTTGTTGCAGGCTACTTTGCGTACGATCTGTGGGATTTTGTGCTGAATCGCCTGTACATCAAAGCCCCAGGCATTGTGGCGCACCACGTCGTGATCCTTATCTGCTACATCTCAGCGCTGACCAAGACCGTGGGTGTGCCGCTGCTCTCTCTCGCACTCATCTGCGAGTTGCACTCGGCGTTCATGCACCTGCGCAAGCTCATGTCCATGAGTGGGTACTCACTGCAGAGCTACCCTTCCTACCAGCTCGTGTGGAACCTGCAGTGGGCCACGTTCCTCGTTGCACGCGTCGTGCCGCACGTGGCGGTCACGGTGCTCACGTACCAGGCCCAGTCACTGTTCTCGCAGACACTCTACTTCAGCATGGCGTTCGGCGGGATGGTGTTCATCGACGCGCTCAACGTACAGCTCTTCTTCCAAGTGAACGGCGCGTTCCGCAAAGACAAACGCGGCGCCGTAGGAGCCAAAGCCGCCGTCAGCAAGCAGTCGTAGAGTTAGCGCACTGAAGCATAATGTATGAAGCCATGTTGGACCTGAGACAGATGGACCTACTGGATGTTCCATGGGGATGTGTGGCCCATCATCTGGGACTTTGTCAGGAGGTCCGACAGCGCGCTTCTCTGCTTGAAGAAGCTGTGCATACGACGATGCAGAACAAGAAGCTCATGCGGTCGCTGGCGGGCGGCCGCGCGACGCGCAGCAACGAGGAGACCAAGGCCGGCGAGTGGTTCTCCAGCGGAGAGCTCGAGGCCGCGCGCGAGGCGTACCTCGAGGAGCAGCAGCAGGACGCGCCCGACCGCCGGGTCAAGCACCGCTACGCCGTAGCGCTCGTCAAGAGCAACAAGCGCGACGACAAGCTGCGCGGCATCGGCCTCCTGGAAGGTGCGGCGTCTGCGTGTGTGCCTCCACGTTGATGGCGTGGCGCGACTGACTGACTGACTGACTGTGGGGCGCAGACTTGTTGACGAGCGGCTTCGAGACCAAAGAGTGTCTCTATTGGCTCGCGCTGACGAGCTACTCGCTGGGCGAGTACCGCACCAGCCGCGCCCACTGCGAGAAGCTGCTGCGGCTTGAGCCGACCCACGCACGCGCGCTGGCGCTGCACCAATGTATCAAAGACGTGACCGTCAATGGTGAGTGGAGCGATCTCGATTCGAGGCTTTGGGAACGTCATAGCTGACGAGGAAGCAGATCAGATCATGGGCCTCGGCCTCGTCAGTGCCGTGGTCGTCGCGGGAATTGCAATCAAGTTGCTGCTCAAGAGGTGAATTCGTAACCAAATGCCATGCACGCTGTATCTATTTGTCATGTAGAAAATATTTTTCACGTCAGGTAGCAGACCTAGGCGCTGAGCTGCGCGAACGCCTGCTGCTCCTCGGCCGAGAGCGTGGCCCAAGCACCCTGGACCACCGCCGGCGGCAACTGCGCCTGCAGATTCGCAAGCACTTGGCGGAGCTGTTGCTTGGAGGCATCCGAGACGATAGCTAGGTCCTCCTCTTCGTCCTCTGGGGTTGCGCCGACGTCCTCGCCTTCCGATGGATCGTGCACTATGAGAGAAATCCAAACGTTAGTCCACATTGCACGAGAGTGTAAGCCACGAGATACGTACGCAAGATCGCAGCGAAGACTTTGAGCACGGTCGACAAGTTGGCGAAGGACGCACCTCCTAGCAGGTGGGCGTGACCCTGCGCGATCCAGCCGATGAACCGGCCGTGGAGATCACGCGCCTCGATTGCATCCGTGCGCAGCGGCAGCCACGTGAGCCAGAGAGGCCAGAGCTTGGCGGCATCCACGGACGACTCGTACTGCAGCAGAATCTTGGACACAGCGCTGACAGCATTGTCACGCGCCGCGAGCTCCTCCGGCTCCTCGGCCGAGGCCGTGCGTTGGATGAACGCCACAAGCTTGTCGAGCGACTGCGCAGCAAATGGCACAAAGGCCGCACCTGTCTTCTCGGCACAAACACCGACACCATAGGCTGACGCCTGGACCACGATCGGCGCCGAGTCGTTGAGGCCGTTGACAAGGTGCGTGATGAAGGTCGGCACCAGCTCCTGTGCCGCAGCGCCGCAGTGCTCGATGATATCGTCGATCATGCAGATCGCCTGCCCTCGCAAGAAGTGGACCACGTGGAGCTCGAGCAGGGGCTGCACGAACACGAGGAGGTGGGCCTGGAAGATGGGGAAGAACGCCTCACGGTGCGTTTTGATCAGCCAGCCGACTGAATCAACCATCGAGCGGAAGACGCCTTCCTCGAGCTCGAGTGCCTCACTCTGCTGGATCGCCTCCTCCTCGTCAAAGTCCTCGTCCTGCTGACTGCGCTGCTGAGCTCGCACGAGGACCTCAGCGCTCTGACCGGCCACCGACTTCAAAACTTCGATCACGCGCGGAACATGGTCGATGGGAAGGCCGACCGTAAAGCCCTTGTCGGCGCTCTGCTTGCACACCTCGAAGAGTGCCGAGAGGCCCTCAGCCAGTGCGCTGCGCACTTCGGGCTCCTCCTCGTCCTTAAGCGCGTTGAGCAGAGGATCGAGGCTGCGCTCGAAGAGCTGCTGCGGGAACTGCGGCGCCGTAGCGCCGTGGCCGTAGTTTAGCGTGCCATCGACGGCAGCTGACAGCAAACGAGAGAGCGTAAGCCCACTCACTATGCGGATCTCCTCCATGTACTTGAACTCGAGCAGCGGGATGAGAACCTCAGCCACCTCGGGCACGTAAGGGTAGAAGGCACCCTGGAGGTCTAGCGCACTCTGGTAGAGCATGTTGCACGCATTCACCTTGTCTTGGAGCGCGCTCGTGTTAATCTGGAGACGCTTCTTGCCCACACCATGGATCTGGACGGTCAGGATCTCGCGCCCGGCTTCATCGACTTCGCCTTCGTCCTCGATCTCTTCATCCTCGGCGAGGTCCGTGAGCACGACATCCGGCTCAACCTTGGCCTGCTTGAGAAGCGGCGGCACGACGTAGGGCAGGTACGGCACGAAGTCCTGCTTGAGGATACTGCCGATGCGCACACAAGCCTGTGCGACGTACTGCACTTCCGGACCGTCCGCCTCCTCGCTCGCATGGAGACGCACGAGGATGTCCATGACGGCGCGGGCATCACCAGCAAAGCGTTCCTTGCCCACAGCCTGGCCGATGAGCGCGATCGACTCCATAGCCTTGCCACGTAGGAGGCCATACTCCTTCCCCGTGGCGTTCACAAGCACATCCTTGGCGAGCGGGATAAAGATGTCGTAGTAGCGGTCGAAGTCGTGGTTGATCACCTTGGCGACGGTCGCGACGGCCGTGATAGCCTGCTCCTGCACCTGGCGCGGCGTGCTACGCAGGGCGTTGAAGAGAGCTTCCAGCAGGGCCTGCGCGTACTTCTTGACGTACTTGGGCTTGCAGACATTGACGTTGCAGAAGTTAATGACCACACTCGCGGCAAGCGCGCGCGTGCGGAGCGGGACGGCGTCACTCGAGATCAGCACCGTGAGTGCCGGCAGCACGGTCGCGTGGTAACGCGCCTGGAAGTTTTTGCCCTTCTCGACCTCGCCAAAGTCCTCGGCGAGCTGTCCGATGCAGTGGACGGCAGCGTACTGGACGCGTGGGTGGGCATCACTGAGGAAAGGGCTGACCATGTTCATGACATTGTCAAGCTCCTTGGTCATGAGCGCCTTGGCACCTTCACCTAGGAGGCACGTCGAGTACAGCGCGGCACGACGCTTCTTCCAGTCGGCATCCTGGAGGAAGGAGTTGATCACTGGGATCGCCACAGGCAACACGGCAGCGCCGCCAAGCGCACTAGTGAGACGGTCGATGGCGGCAGCTGCGGCGTCGCTGATGTTCTGCTCGTCGTCCGAGGACTCGGAGAAGGTCTGCGGGTCATCAAACTTGGTGACCCACTCGCTGTCGTCCTCGACTTCGCACTGAAGCTGGATCACAAGCGGCACGAGCGACTTCATGATCACCGCAGACGATTTGCGAACCATGGCACCAGCGTTCTCGCAGATCGAGATCACAAATTCGAGCGCCAATTGACGCGTGTCGTCGTCGAGGCTCTGGGCCGAAACGATGAAGATCATGGCGTTTGCGACCTCATCGATCGACTTGCGGAAGAACTTTGGGTGCATCTCGGCGAGCTGCACGAGCGACGTGAGCACCTCACGGAGCGTCACTTCATCTCCGGCCTCGAGCAGAGCATGAAGGATCTGCAGATGGGGTTATTGGCACGAGTCAGAAATGGGTACACTCCATGGGATAGACGAAAAGCCACGTACGCTGAGCATGGAAGGGATGATGATGGCGAAAGCGCTGATCTCTTGGCTTTCCTCGAGCGTGAGGAGGAAAGCTGAGGCCGCCTTGAGACTGGCAGTCCGCACTTCGCCGCTCTGGTCGTTGAGCGCATTTGTGAAGAGCGTGAGGAACGCCTCCTTGTGCGGCGCGAGCAGCTCGCCCGCGTACTCGGCAAGCGAAGCGATGATGTCGAACGAGGTCTCGCGCAGCGACGATTCCGCGTGCGTGCTCAATGCCGGTACGACAACGAGCAGCTCGGGCCATTCCTGGCCAGCGGCGTGCGACATAGCGGCGAGGTCGGCGATGGCGTAGCCGAGCTTGCGGCGCACATGAGCGACGGGTTCGACGCAGACGGCCTCGAGCAGCTGCGCCTTGAGCGTGGCCTGGGTGGCGTCGTCGAGCTTGGCGTAGACGCCGACCTTGACCTCGACGAGGCGGCGCACGAGCACGCAGGCAAACGCGCGCGAGGCCTCGTCGGGCGAGCCGCGCACGAGCTGCACGAGTTGCGCCACGAGCGTCTGCGGGTTGTCCTGCTTGAGCTGCTCGTAGGTCTGCTCGGCGGGCTTGCGCAGCGCGTCGTCGTTGGACGCGAGCGCGGCCACGAGCGCCGCGAAGTCGGTCATGGCTCTCTCGGGCGAGTCGCGGAATGGCTTCTCACCACCCAAACCGCCGAGCAGGCTCATCCAGGTGGCACACGTCGCAGACGCCGCAATCGGCAGGGGCGGTCCCTCGCGAGAGTGTCTTGCTGGGTGATTGGGTGGCGCTTTGGGTTCTGAGCTGGCGGAAGAGTGCCAGACACCTCTGCTCGACATCCGGACGACAGCGCGAGAGCATGAGCTCGGCGCCCCTCTCGCCGCTCGCCGAGGCCGCGATCCGCCTGCTGCCGGGCAACGACGTACGCACGCCGCGCGAGGGACGCGCCGCGCGCCTGGACTGACCTCTCTGGCTCTGCAGCGCTGCGCCGACTGCAAGGCCATCTACCCGCAGTGGGCGGGCGTCTCCTTCGGCGTGCTGCTCTGTCTCGCGTGCGCCGGCAAGCACCGCGCGCTCGGCGTCAGCGTCAGCTTCGTCAAGTCGCTCGGCATGGACAGCTGGTCGCCCGCCGAGCAGCGCGCGCTCGAGATCGGCGGCAACGCCAAGTGGGCGGCCGTCTGCACGGGCACCGGCACCTTCGACCTGCCGCCCGCGCACAAGTACAGCTCCTCGGTCGCCAAGGCGTACAAGCACCGGTAGGCTCGTGGATCCCCCCTCCCCCCCCCCCCCTCCCCGTACGCTGCTGCCAGCAGCGACTCACCAGGAGCGTGCATGGCAGGATCATGGTCATGGCGACTGCTTCGAAACCCTTCAACAACGGTCTCACGGCGAACGAGTTTCTTGCTCAGCTGCTGCAGTCGGCGTCGACACCAGCCTCTCCGGACGACGTCGCAGCGCTGCGCGCGAGCATCCTTGACTCTTCCCCGCGGGAATCCTCGTCTGACGACTCGCGATCCAGCTCAGTGGAGCTCCCCACGGATGCGAAGGAAGAGTATCAAGAGCCTGTAACTGAAACACGCTCTCGCCGCGTGTACTCGACCGATTTGGCTGTTAAATGCACGACTTGTGGAGGCGAGATCCCGCTCAACGACATTGACTCGCACTCAAAGCGGTGTGTTGTTCGCTCGTCAGTAAGTGCGCGACTAGTCCAACGGCATGCCGTGTGATTTGCTGACCTTTTCGCTCTCAAGGGTACCGTGACCTGGCGCAAGTATGACTGCAAATTCGGGCGTCCAGGTGAATCGTTGGGTTTCAGCCTTACCAAGACCAAGGGAGGGTTTGCAGAGATCACACGCGTGGCACCTGGAGGTGAAGCGGATAAAGCCGGTGTGTTGGTGGGCAGCTACATCGTTGGACTCAATGAGCACCGCCTCTCCGAGTTCGAGGATATTGTCACTCTCGTGAGCTCGCTTGAGAGGCCCATCCACTTCCATTTCGTGCATCGTACACTTCTCGGATCGTCACTCAGTGGCACCAGTGGCTTCGGGGCTAGTCAACGGTTGTCTGGTGTTTTGTCATCCATTTCATCCGTTCCAGAACCAGTCACTGTTGAGACTGAAGTTGTCTTCGATCACAACGTCCGCGAAATCGGCTGCGTACTCCAGGTCCAGAATGGCCGGTGTATTGTGACCGCAGTTGACGATGGTGCGCTTTCATACACTCAAAACGGAACTGGTATATGCACTCAGCACTTTTTTGTTCTCTGCCACTCTAGGTAGCGCTGCCCAAAAGCAAGGTGTGCTTGTCGGTTCATGTATCTCAGCAGTCAACGGCCGGCATGTGCTCCGTGGAAACGAGGCTATCAATATGATCCAAAAGAGTGCCCGCCCGTTAAGGATAAAGTTCCATCGCGTCGAAGGATTAATGCGTGGGTGGAAGTCCTCCTGACCTGTACAAAGATTGGATTGATGTGAAGTAGCTGGTGTCCAGAATAAGCTGAGGTATGAATACTAAGTTATTGAGTATACTCCACTCGTCAAACTTTACACGTCAGGCAGTCGGTCGACCGGGACCTTCTCAGCTGCATAGCAGTCGATTGAATAATGAACCGGGTGAGAAGAGTTTGTGGAACGAAGCGCCTTGAACACGTCGTGGAAAAGCGTTTGCTTCATCGTTGGACGAGCACTTGGATCGAAGGCAACCAAGCTGAGGAGCAATTCCTGAGCGCCAGGGACTCGATCAAGGCGTTCGCGAGCGCGCTGAATGATAGGTTGGCAACCCTCTACGATGCTGAACTGTGTTTGATCAACCTGAAACTGATCTTTGGCACTCTTGGCTTGGGGTTTCTTCGACGCGACCGCTGCGCGGCGAGAAGACTGGCGCGATGGCTGACCGCCCGAGTTATCTTCTGGACGGAGGTGTTTCACTAAAACAGCCCAAACACGGTCGAATTGTCTGCTTGCGCTGGGATTGGTATCAGGAAGCCCAAATAGCACAAGATATCGATACAGCGTATGGATCAGCACATCATCTGGATCATCTTGGCAAACTCGGCGCAGGACAGAAAACGGTGAGTTCTTCTTTCCTGACTATAAGTTGAGTTAGGGTATGATTGATCGGAGACGCCTCATTTGTCCAGCTCACCATCCACAAGCGCTTCAAATCGTGCAGCAGGGGGGCTGGGCATTTCACGGTTTCAAGGATTTCTTCGTACGGAGCACTACGTCCCACGAGTTACGTGTGAGACGATTTCTCAAGCACTAACGGAAAAGCAACCTTACCTCCCCGTGAACAGGTGTAGGACGCAGAGTCCCAACGAGAACGTGTCGGCTGCAAACGATTGTTGCGCCTGATCACCTTCTAGAAGGAATTCGACAGGTGTGTTCTCGAGAGTAGTGAACTGGTCGAGAGTAACAGGTTTGCCCAAGTTGTCCAGATTGGAATCTGCCGTCCCGTAGTCCGCGAGCTTCACCCAATACGAGAATGTAGCTGGCAGCTGAACATTGAACAAGTCATCGCCGATGGCATACTGTAAGATCATTGGCTCGTCCTGGGCGCATTTGAGGCCTCTGCGACTGATGTCTTTGAGAAAGAAGTTGAGCAGCTATGATTCGGAGGAAATCGTGATGCATGAGGCGGGCTCAACGGGGAGGGGAGGCACTTAGCACACACCTTTATGTCGCAATGGCGCATGTGGAATCGTTCTCGAGCAGAGTAAATACTGAAAACCATCTGAAAGAAGAAGGGTATCACGACCGAATTGACTGGGAGCAACTTGCCCTCCTGTAACGCAATAAAGTCTTCGATGTCGCCTCCGTCGCAAAACTCCATGCGAATATACTGAAAGAGGCCCTCTGCTGTCTTCGAGGCTTCGACAGGTGGGTTGATGAGTGTTCGACTGCCTGTGAGCAAATCGACAGGTTTACGGCACGAAGCACTGCCCCATTTCATAGTCTCTGGGCGCTCTCGCGTAAGAAAAACATCATAAATCTCAACGAAGTGCGGCGAATATCGAGACCGCACAAGTTCGGAGAGTAGAAGTGAGTGGGCTACTTCTTGCCTCACGATATGCTGTAAAAAAATACATTTTGAGCAATGGGGGTCAAGCATGCAGTACCCGCGTGTCCATACCTGGTTACCAGTGTTTTCGATTGCTCGGATATCCATAACGCTGACTGCTTCCAGGCGCTTGTGTCGAGCGGAATACACTTTAAACACCTCCTTGTACGCGCCATCGGACAAGTAATGTCCTCTTGGACAGTCTGAGTAGATTTTCTCCATCGGTACCAAGTTGGCCAGTTGCCTGGTATAAAAACAGTGGCTCATTAGTGGGGCATCATCATTGGGTTGCTCCGCTGCGTACTTACTTGGAGTAGTCGGCGACAGACCAAGCATATACCCTGTGTCACGGCGAGATGAGGCACAAACTATTAGTCCAGGTGGACAATGGGAGAACCACGTAAGGGGACTCACGGGAGTGATACTTCGCGCCAGACCTTCGACACGTTGAATCCAGCCTTCAGATCAGTAAGGTCGAGAAAACCAGAGCTGAAGACAGTCCCCAGAATGTTTTGCGTTAGCAGCTTCCATCTCTTGATCTCGGTAAGAGCTGCCTTGGTGATTGAGCTTCTGCGAACGCCAACACCAGACAAAGAAATCCTTCGCGGAGTGCGCAGAGGAGTGCGCCTCGGTGTCTTGCCTGGAGTCCGTAGAGGAGTCTTTTGAGGAGTAGATCCTGGCGTCTGTTGCTGCGTCTTAACAGGCTTGTCAAAGGAGCGAGGTTCGGGGGTTGACAAAGGCGTGAGAGAGGGCTTCCTGGGAGTTAGTTTTACAGGAGTAGAATCAGCAAACCCGACTGAGCTTCTTCGGTCCTTCAATGATGTTGGAGCAACAGGATCCCGACCTGGAGTCTGGACAACACCAATTGAACTCCGTCGAGTCTGAACTCCAGGAGCTGGTTTGCGTGGAGTAGTGAAACTCCCTGGTTCATGGACAATGTCCGTATCAGTGACCGACATAGCTCCATCCCTAACGGCGTCGACGAGTTGTTCTACTGCTGTCGCGTTCTCGTCTCCGTTAGCCTCAGCGAGATCATCTTCAATCTCTTCAGGGATCGCTCCGAATGGCTCGGTGTCGGTATCAAAACCTTCTTCCTCCTCGTCCTCCCATTCAGGACCCTCTAGAATAGTCGACGGCAACACAGACGGACGCATTGGGATGATTGAGAGACGACGCTCCGCGATACGACCGAGCTTCGACATTCGTCGAGCGCGATCACGCTCCTTACGTACTGATGGCCGGGCTAAGACTTCCTCCATGGCGTCGGCGATTTGTTCGTGGCGGATAGTCGAGAGAAGTCGGTCGTGCTCCGAGACTGTCAGCATCTCGAGCCGTTCGTTGTCGAGTCGTTGAAAATGCTCTTTATATGACACGAGACTCGCGGCATCGTCCCGCTTCGACTGCAACGACCTAACATCTTCAGCATTCGGTGCAGCTTTGGAAGCAGCTGGATCCGGTTCTGCCTCGACTTCACCGACCATCGAGACGTCGGTGTCTCCATCGATCGAGGTGCTGTGAAGCAGTACGCGTCAGCCTACCCGTACAGGTACGGAGGAGTATAGAACGTACTTTTCTGGACACCCACGTGCACGGAGCTCGGCCAGCACGATCTCCACGTTGAGGCTGGAGATGCGGTAGAGGTGGCGATGGACCGTGGACGCGATGAAGCCGAGCTGCGTGGCCCACTCGCCGAACTCGCGCCGCTCGCGCACCTCGGCCCACGCAGTCGGGAGCCGCAGCATGTAGCCCTGTCCAAAGCCAAAATCCTCGCAGAACTGGGCCTGCGTCGCCGGCGAGAGCTGCTCGGCGAGGTACGCGACGAAGCGCGGCGGCGCCTCGCGCACGAGCTCCTTCTTGCTGCGCGACACGACGCGCGGCGCCTTGGCGGGCGGCACGCGCTTGGGCCGCGCGCGCTTGCGCTTCTTCTCTTGCTCGTCGTACGCGAAGACGTCGGCGGCCTCGTCGTCCGAGGACACGGGCGAGCCGCAGATGCGCCGCAGCGCCATGGCGATTTGAATTGCCGCTCGACGCGCGAAAAGATGGCACTTTGGGGAAATTACAAAATTACGGCGGTTGGGATCAGAATTAAAGAAATTTGTGATTGGTGGTTTGGAATTCAATTTGCACCAATGATTTCGTTTCATGTTTCGAAAAGTGTGGTTTCCCGCCCAGGACTGCTCGGGCGCATGCTTTGCACGCGGGACATCTCGAAGCGACATCACAACTATTAGCCACTGCATGCACGTCGCACGTTCGGGTCTGCCCCATGTTTCCTGGCCGCTTGAGCGCCTTGAAGTGCATTCGAAACCGAGCCTGGCTCAGTGCACATTTCCTGAGGTGATGCTGTCCCACTTTTTCACTTGTGTTCATCTTCCGGACGAGGTCAAACGCCCAGGCGTCGTTGCGATAGACGAACACGCTTATCCACGAGTTCCTCTGAGACAGTTTCGGGCCCAAGGCCTCCGCGACCTCGGCGAGGGCCCTTGATGCGACCGCCCGGCGGCTTTCTCCCGCTGTGGAGACTAGACATCGCTCCGCCAACGACGTGCTGGTTATTCGGATGCATTCGGTGTGTTCTTCAAGGAACCAGCACTCGTTCCACGATGAATTCGGGTCGAACAACTTATTGGCATTCCAGCGAACTCTTTCTGAAAGACCACATCTTCCCACGACTCCAAATCCTTCCGAAGGAACGGAGTCATCGGGACTCCTGGAGCAGAATTCCTCCTTGCACCCGAGTGCGTATGACGAACCTGTGCGTTGATAGTGGCGGACCGCCTTGCCGAGCACCGCGAAATAGCCTGGTGACGCAGTCCACCCGAAAAGTGCCATACCTGAGACAATGCCGATGTCTGTGCGAGGGAGTTCCCCCCAAACGCCGATGCGTCCATTTCGTGCACGGACACGTGGTGGAAGGCGTCGGCAATATCCGCGCCGAGCGCATAAATGGCATACCCTGGGTAGCGGCGACGCAGGTCGCAAACACGTTGAGCGATTGAAACGAACGGGTCCCACGTCGCATCCGGCGACTACAGGTCTTCGCTTTTGTGAGGATTGCCGCGGGTCTCTCGAAAAATAACCACTTACCACGGATGGCTATCGCAAATGGCAACTGGATTGGATGGTTTCCTGAAGAAAACCTGCCTTGGATTGATATCGCTCTAGTCTCGCCATGCGTCTCCATCAAAATTTTCACTGGCGGCAGACTTCGTTGCCTTCGATCAGACTTCGTTGCCTTCGATCCCATCATTACATAGTGAAAAACACATCGGGTCCAATATTGGACATGCTACCAGAACAAGCGGCTAGTCGAGTTCGCGTAACAATGGTGGGAGCAATGACGCCGCAGCAAATCGCGATCTGTAAACGCCGGCATACCGTTCAAGTCCCAAGAGCGAAGCGAGCGTTACGCTTTCTAATCGAGAGCCACAAGAGTTATCAGTCCAGATACAATGACCAAAGCGACATCATGTCAGGGCTCGAAGATCGACTGATTGATGTCGTTGAGGACCGCACAGAATTGTCTAATGATCCAACGCGACGAGCTGTGGTCCAACGGATCGATGATACCTCCAGCTACGCTGTCTCAGCCGTCAATGAACACGAAGATGACCGCGCAGAAGGCGAATGGGTTGAAGAAAACTCAATTATTCTCGACCAATCTGAGCAGACCAATGACTATCTCGTTCGAGGGTCGAAACGTCGAATCTAGCCAAACAAATCTGACCGAGCTTGAGCCTGTGACTTGTTGGACCCATAGTATGCGACTTACCTACTTCGACACCTTTTTGAATGTTGATCACTTGACGAATTCTCTCTGACGGTGGGTCGGGAGCCACACAAATGACTTGACACTGTATGATATGTTGTCGGTACGTTACGCATTCTGCAATGGTTTCGCGAGTGACGGATCCTGCCTGTATAGCATCGCGTGTGGCTTTGAGGCGAAAGAACATCCGGCTTCTTGCATTCTCAAGCGCCAAGAAGTCGAATACGAGAAGAAGGAACACGTCATGACGCTGAAAACGGTACTTGGAAGCCTTAGAACTCTCCTTGCCCACGCCGTCACCGAAAGCGGCTTGGTGCGATGCTCTTTAGGGCCTCCACAACCGCCCGGGAAGAGTGTAGGAAACATGTCGATACAATCTGCTCATTGCTGACTTGTCAGAAACGCAGTCGACTGGCTTTTTTTGTTTCAAAACATATAGAAAATCATGGTGTACAAGAGCGTCGTTGTAGATATCACTGAGCAAAGCCGCCGAGGGCAAGTCAGTCAGACTGACGAAGGGTCAGCTGGGCACTGGAAAACCCACTTTGCATTTGCACCCCGCCAATGCAAAAACCGTAGAGAAGGCATGCATGAAAGGCACTGGTTGCGTCATCCACATCAGTCCAGGTGAGCTACTTAGTAGTGCCGAACACAACATGACCGGCGAGGGCTTTAAAGACATTTGGAAGAAGATCAAGAGCGGATATAACTGGGTCAAAAGGAACATCATCGACACGCCTCTGTACCAAGAAGCCGTCAAGCCATTAGTGCGTAGAGCCGTAAACACAGGAGCAGCTGTGCTCAAAGGCGTCGTGCCGGATGCCGCGCCCATTGTTGACGCAGCCACGAACGAAATCAGCAAAAGAACCGGCGCATTTGGCGCAAAAAGAGGGCGCATGAGCAAGACCCAGCGTGCCGAGCTGCTCAAAGCCAGAGGATTGTACTTGAGCTGAAAAAAAAAAGGGGCTAGACGATGTTTCGAAACAGAGAGTAGAACTCATCAAGCTGTTCTTTTTTTGCGTAGTGTAGCCATAACACACAGTACGAGCCGCACCCACCCGATCGCAGTGACTGAATCTGTATAGGGGTCCATTGTAGGTGCTCGCACTCGGGAGGAGGCGGCATCCCGTACGAATCAAAGTACATGTGCTGGTAGGTCGCCACCCAATGAGTCCCCACTCCATGGCCAAGGTTTATGATGGTCGGCCCTCGATGGCTTGGCTCGTAGTCGCGGAGCCAGCAGACCCTGAGATCTTCAATGCCCAGATGGCGAGCTAGCGCCTCGAGTTCCTGTCGAGTGGTGGCTGGCGATCGGATCACTGTCTTCCATCTTGCCCCATAATTTTTTTGACGATGGCCATGTCGCCCGCCCTATATAGCAGAGCACAGATCTCCAGCGAAGAAAATAATGAGCAGCGACGCCGACCGTGTCATCTTCGAAGATGCCGTTCAGGCTCAGGACAACAGCATTCTGTTCCAACAGAAGCGATGAACGTTCATAACAGACACTTCCAGCAACGGAGGAGCTTTCACGGGGTAGTTGCAGTTTGACCTGAACACGCTGTCCTTGCAGAATCAGTGGACGAGTCTCCGGGAGGCAATCATTCAGTTTCCCGTCAAGCTGTCCATGCGAACGAACTCGGCTGCAGCGTCAGGCGCCCAGTGGTTTAACGCACACTCTGCTTGCATTAAGAATGGATTTCACCAGTTTGTGGTTAGCGTTCAGATCACCCTAGGCGGCTCGACGGTGCAGAGTAGCCAAATCTTTGAGAACGTGAACACGACCTACAAGATTCTCTCGGAGTGGAGCGAGTCGGAGCGTCGCACCTATGGCCCGAGTTTGGGCATCGCCCTTGATGACTACGAGTTAGCGACCGATAGATCGAACATCTCGAGTACGGCTGCGTACAAAGGCCTCGATAACATTCCATTCTCGACCCTGTTGCCTGCACGCGCTGGTGTGCAATACCCGGTGCGCAGTAGCCCAGGCTACCGTGAGCGCGCTCAATTTCTGAACACTTCAACCGTGTCATCAACCACTGCCTCGACTCTGCTCGGAAGCAACGTGCAGGTGCTGGGCAAAGGCTCTGTGCAGCACGCGGGAGGCACGGGCGCATTGACAGCCGGCCAGGACGTGTTTGTTGCCTTCTACTTAGCGACCATCCGTCTTGCCGACATCAGTGATTGCATCCAGAAGATCCCTTTGATTAAAAACTTGAAGGGATTCATCTACGTAAACTACAATGCCGCCAGCGTCTCATGGCTTGCAGGAACGAATGGCTCGGTCCAGGCCGTGCCAGTGCAGCAAGCTATCTACGGCCGCTGCATGCCTGCGATGCTTGACACGACAGCTGCTCCATTTGCGGAAACGAATCTTACGTTCACTGCGGCGGTCTCTGCCATCCGCTCCAACAATCTGACGAGCGCTCAGCCTGCCTTTGTCAATACACGTCTCTGGGCGCCTTACTATGTAGGATCTCCAGAGGTGGATCGCGCTCTAAGCATGAAGAAAACCATGCGGTACCATGAGCGGTTTGTGACAACTTTCCAGATCGCAGCGAACGGCCAGTTCAGCGGGACCCTCTCGCCTGGCATTGCCAACCCGAAACGCGTGATCCTCTGCCCATACTCGACCGGCAGTAATGGTACCTCTGGCGTCGCCGTGCTCAATAGCAACCCTCTGTTGCCAGCAACCACGCTATGATTTGGTATGAACGAGAGATCACTGTGGATACCGCCATGGGATCAAACACCCAGGGGCTTTAGGCACTTCACCTAGGCACTTCAAGTTGCGCACGTCACACTGCGCATCTGTTAGTGTGAACCACACAAAATCAGCGTTGATGTGGACCGCTCTTTTTTGGATTGAATTGCAGCAAATATATCGGTCGAATTGTGGTCAGTTCGTTTTGCCTTGGAGGGACCGTCTGTCATAGCAAGCAACCAAGGGCGCCATGGAGGAACTACTTGCCCGATGCCAGCGCGCCGAAGCTGAGCGCGACGCGTACCGTGAAAGACGCTTGCCGACGAGCAGCATGCCGCGGAGCTGGTAGGTGTGTTGCGCGACAACACCGCTGAGCTCGCGGCGTCACCGCGGAGCTCGCGCGCGTGCAAGAAGGATTGGCCGCGGCGTGGCAGGAAACAATCGACCAGGCGCGTGCGACCCATAATCTCCTGAACCAGCTCTGGGAACGGCTGGATTCTCGCCTGTTCAGCGCGCTGAAGGAGTCCAATCGAGACGTGGACGAGTTTCGCGATATTCTACATGAACTGAAGGTGACGACCGGAACAACACAGCCAGTGGTCAGCCACAAGGTGCTCCTCGCGACGACAGATGAGGGAGCGCGTGTGAAGTACCAGCTTCACACCGGGTCGAGCCACTACATCGCCCAAGTCGAGCGCATGTATAACAGCCGGCGTGTTTCTGTTCGTGAGCTTGCTGATCAAGGAAACGGCGTCTCTATGCGGTACTTCATTCGGCAAACGGTTCAGCCGTAATTGAACCAGATGCTCGAGCCTTACATGCAGCGCGTGGTAAGTAGTGCCTCCATTTGCTTCTCGGCTCCGCTAACTAAAACAGGCTGATAGGGTCGAGCCGGCGTCCCGCGTTTCCGCTACTTCTCAGCAGAATGGCATGAGGGGCCGTGGCTCACAAGAGAAGAGTTTGAGCGACTCATCCTCGATGCTGCGGAGCGCTACTACCAGCTGCAAGCGACCGCGGATCCACGACCTGTGTTCGCGCGAGCTTCTGAGCAGGTCGCCAACGCCTTCTATGAAACTATTGACGAGGTAGAGGCTGTTTTTGAGGCCATTTTCAGACGTAGAACTAGATCGATATTGCCATAGACGAATCACATGTATTTTCTGTTAAATGCCATCACGCATGTTCCAGCTCCTGTGCGCTCACCCTACCGCTTACTTGTTGATCTCCCCCGGCTCTCCTTCCTTGTCCTCGTCGCCGTCTTTACTCTCGTCGTCGCCGTCTCTGCTCTCGTCGTCGCCGTCTCTGCTCTCGTCGTCGCCGTCGCTGCTCTCGTCGTCGTCGTTGCTCTCATCGTTGTCGCCGTCGTTGCTCTCGTTCTCGTCCTTGTTCTCGTCGCCGCTGACGCCGCTCGTGCCGCTTGGTTCTTCTGGAAATGCACGGCAATGCTTGCTAACGATATGCGAGTCCAGGTAGATCTGTCTGTGTGACTCGAAGCTGGCTTCTTTGTCCAATTCGTCGATTGCCCCCAGGACGTAGCGCAGCTGGTTTCGGATTTGAGATTCGTCCAGGTTGAACCCAGGAAGACCATCCTTCTACGGAAGGGTTAGGAGACCCACTGGTGGCCCTCTTGAGCGTACATTTTGATGCAAGATACCCGGCAGAGAGGTCAAGCGGGTGGGCAGGGTGGAGCCCCCAGTCTTCAAAAAGCTCGCCACCGCCCACGACGCCCACCGCCCGCGCTGCCACCACCCATTATGCAACCTTTACGATTATCGATGATACTAACCGAACGTGTATTAATTCTTTTCCACATAGTAGATTATACGTTTACACGCACATTGTACAATAAACTCCATTTTCAACGCCATCGCATTTCGTTTTGTTGACCAGATCAACGCACCAACGTAGCCTTCTCGGCGTACTGGGTGGTCTTGAGCGATTGAGCTGTAGCCTTTTCGGCATGCCCCTAACTGGCTGTAGCCATCATGGCGTGGCCAAGTAACCCGCGCATTGCTAGTAGCCTCTTCAGCGTAACCAGCACGGGTGAAGCATATGGCCAAGTCAACATTAGGTGCATTTGAAAATCAGTGAGAGTGAACTGTACTAAAGCTTATGTTCCCGTGATCCTCTTGTTTGGCCATCTACGCGCCTACGCGTCTTCGCGCCTCGTTCCTGCTGGCGGTGACGTCGCTCTCAGCAAGAGAGAAGAAACGTCATATTTTAGTTCAAAAAGCAGAAAATCGAGGTAATTCGAGTGAAGCAACCACGCGCATCCAAACAGACTGTGTTCCAGAACTGGACGCTTATGAGTACATTTTAGATCAATGACAAAACGTTTTTTTCAGACTTGCTGTCGCCGCCCGTTCAGGGCGCTGTGCACAGGATTGGACGTAGTAGTATCCAATGAGATTTTCCCTTAGTCCAATCGCGGTTTCACAACCCTAACAACTTAGCACACATGCAGTTTTGGCGTGACTCGATAAAATAAACGCCAGTACTGCTGTCCATACAACCAGTCCGTACCCAACCCGCTCACAGGACCGTGTTCTGCCCATCCGTAAGTAATCAAAAGCACGACGCAAGGATTCCAAACAAACGTCAATGTAACGTTACAATGAAATGGTCAATCAAACGGCGCGAACTTCTCAGGATGCCTTCCAGCCACGGATTAGAAAACGCAAATCTGCTGCATTCTGATCGAACAAGCACCGCAGAACGCCGCGCGCGGGTGGCGTATACGGCCGTCCACGCACAGGAGAGCAGTGCGTGCGGTAGCGTCTATGTGTGCGGAGTAAATAGAGGCTTACAAGCTGTTAGCATTGCAGATGGACGAATTTCTAGAAGCCGGTGCCCTTGAGATAGTTTCTCGGTCTGCTGACGTTGGCGCGGGCGAACATCCGACTAAAACGAAACATACACCGAGCGGACAAGACCCCGACGTCCGTCGGAGCCCTCGAATAGCCGCTCGTACCGTGAATCCCAAGATTCTGATGCGGCAGTGGTTGGATGCGGACACGACGCCCCAGGTGCGGCGACGTGGAAGGATCGGATCGGAGTTCGAGGCTGCGGCGCCGACACATCAGCATTCACGTCCGCCTCCGGATTCTCCCAACCCATCGTGGTCGCGTTCGCGTTCTGAGCGTGCCCCCTCCTCCAATTCTCCCCACGAGACAGTGGATACCGCCGGCAAGCAGTCTGGCTCGGACAGCGACTTCGAGACGGAGGCGCCCAAGCCACAGAAGAGCCGCCGAAAGGAGCTGGACAGGCTGCTCTTTCGTACGTACAGTGTGATTTTTTGGCGTATATAATGATGTCTCAGAACCGCGATTTCTACCAAGGTTCTGGTGAGGAGTCCGACTCGAGCAGATCGAGTGGTGAAGAACCGCAACTCCCGGTTCACTCCACATTAGCGAAAGTGAGGGTGAGCGATCGCGCCGGGAAGACAATGAAGCTGGAATCTGACGATGACGTCGAAGGTGCGCGCGCGTTATGTTCGTGTCCACATTCCTCCCATATTGAGACCGTATCGTGATGTTCGTTTGGATTCAGACAACAGGCGCGGCAGATGGACCGTTACTGAGAAGCGTAAGCAGAAAAAGCGGGTCTCGGACGATAACGAGGCGTACTCCGAAGACATGGCCATGAGTGAAAATGGTACGTTTATGAGTCCCATAACGTGCCCGTATTTCGCCCATACTGACGGATTGTGGTGTGGTGACTAGATTCGAGTAGCAACACAAGCCTAGAGACCAGGAGCCGAGGGAAGTGGAAGGATAGACAGGCAGGTCTACGGACATCCGTGAGATCGTAATTTGGGAAGAAGAAGCCGAACCCGAAGAAAAGCAGGAAGTCGCCCTCCCCCCAAAAGAGGAGAAAAACTTCGATGGGTAAGCCTGGCCTCGACAACCGCGGATGGGCAAGTATAGGTAAGTGCATTCGAGACGTCCATGACGTGCCCATATCCTGCCCGTATTCGAGAACGCTCACGAGTGGTATGTGTATGCGTAGCCCCGGGTGGAAAGCCTCGTTCTTGCAGCGACAACTTAACTGGCGTGGTGGCGATCCCTACCATAAGCAAAGAACCTGTTCCTGTTCCGGCTTTGAAGAAGTACCACGACAGTTGGGAGGCGTTTTTTTAGGTACCTGGACGAGTACCAACTTCGCACGCACCAGGCAATCTGAAAGGCCGGAAAGCTCACAGTAGAGGCGCGCAAGAATGACATCGGCGCGACAGTGGCTGCGCGCGAGGGTTTGTTCGTCATGTACGTCCCGAAGAGTTGGGGTAACTACCGCCGCCACTTCATCTGTACCCATGGCTGGAAGAAGCGCAGCAGAGGGACGGGTAAACGCCCACAGCAGTACTTAGGCAGTGTTGATTGTCGGTTCAAGTTCTCGGTTGCTGTCAGGTACTTCCCGGAGGAGGATGTGTGGCGGCTTGTCGTCCACAAAGAGTATCTTTACCACAACCACGCTGTTTCGCCAGAAGCATTCAAAACCTTGGCTGAGAATCGTGGAGTCACCGACGCCGACACGCAGAAGAGGGCGGAGAACATGATTGAAAACAAGCGAGAGCGCAAGGACATCTACAACATGCTTATTGACATGGGGGAAAACGTCATCATGAAGGACGTTGACAACATGATCTCTAGGTACCAGATGGATGTTAAGCGAGAGGATGATGATGTGGCCTGTTTAGGGAAGCTGTCGGAGTTTTCGGCATCGAGTGACTCCAACTGTGTTTCGATCGACGAGACAGCTGCGCTAGAGACCGGCACGATTAGTCTCACTTCTGAGTTCATGAACGAGTGCGTTGAGCGATTCAGCGAGATCTTGCTCGTAGACTGTAGCCACAAGACTAAACGGTACGTCTACATCCTGCCCTTATCCTCCCCATAGCGTGGCTGTCCTAACATGAGTGTTCAATCAACAGCTACAACTACCAGGTTCTTACGATCATGGCGATCGACGATTACGGCCAAGGTCAGATTGTCCAGCATTCCCTTTTGGAAAGGAACGCGGACTGGCACATGTCGCGTGCCCTCGATCACTTCAACCGCGCGAACCCAGGCGTGGCGGAGCGGGTGGAGGTGCTGATGGTCGACAAGGACCTAAACGAAATCAAGGTTCTCAAGTCCTACTTCCCGCGGGTGCGTGTGCTGATCTGTCTATTCCATGTCCTCAAGTATTTGAAGCTCGTGTCGCGCAAGCCGGAATTCGGCACAATCTCAAGCGACGACCACGATACAATCGACGTCGTGATTTACAACGTGGTGTGCGCGGACACGAAGGAGACCTACGACGAGAACCGTGCGCTGTTGCGCGAGATCTGTGCTGCTCTCAACTTCGAGGCTTTTCTTGCGTACAACTGGCACTCATGCCAGGACATGTGGGTGATGTACCCTCGTCTGCGGCTGCCTCACCTTCCCGTTCATACGGACAATCACTTGGAAAGCTTCTTCGGCCACTTGAAGAAGACGGTGAAGCCGACAATGGGTATGAACGAAACGGTGGGCGTGTTGATCAAGGACGACCGTGCGCGGGCTCGAGAGTATGCCCACCGGAAGACTAAAATCGGGCAGTTCTACAATCAAAATTATGATGACGACATGAACCAAATTTTGCGCTTCACGAATCTTGTTGTTGCCAGCCAAGTAGAAGGCGAGTACAAGCTGGCGGTATCCAAGTGTGATGTGTTCAAGTTTGAAGAGGACGAGACCGGCCTTGTGGCTGTACGAGGCCACACGAAGATCCTCGACCTCGACCCACGAACCTGGAAGTGTTCGTGCTCTTTCTCGTTGAACATTAAGCTCCCCTGTCAGCATGCCATTGCTTATCGGAAAAAGATGCAGAAGGAGTTCTCTATCCCGATGGCTGCAGTCCACGAAAGGTATGTCGCCCCAGTGCGCATTTCGTGCCCGTAACGCGTCCGTCACGAGCCCGTTTTCTCTTTGTGTAGGTGGCTGGGTGCTGTTCCCCGTGGCGGGGCTCCTCCAACGAGTCGACTCAAGTTCACGCCGTTCCTGCCGACGGCAACCAAGCGCAAGCGAACACCTGGCGAAAAGTACCGGGAAGCAATACGAGCCACTGAGGCTGTATGCAGCGAGCTGGCTATTATTTCCGACGACGACGAGTTTGACCTGCACTTTCAACAAGTGCTCGACTCTTGGAGAAACGTTCGGGAGCGAAAGCGTATCCAGCTACGTGCCGGCTCTTCATGTGAACCAAGTGTCCGTGCTGTAAAGGAGCAGGAGCACGAGGAAGACGCTACCGGTGCAGCGTCTGTGGGGCTCTCGCAGTTATCCCAGCCGCACAGCCTCTACTCAGAGGAGATTGGCGATGTCGCGATTATGCAGCCTGCGCTAGCGCCAGCCAAGCAGGAGCTGTATGTCGCGTCACAGTAGCAGCAGGGCCAAGCTGACGTAGACGAAAGCTTGGATTCGGACTTCGCGAGATCGGCAGGGACTCACCCTTCTGCGGTGATCGCCTTCAACCCGCGAGCAACAAAGACAGGAAGACCGAAACTCAATCGTGCAAAAGAAGCCACCGCCGAAAGAGACAATCGGATTATCTTCAATGCCGCCACCGAAGCCCGACGTACCACTGTCTAAACTCGTGGTTGTGACCGACAGCCACGCAGGCCACGATTGGGTCATTGGCATGGATCTGCGTCACGTTGTATTGTGAAAGGCGTCCGCTGTGAAGTATGAGATTGATGTGTAACGTGAGTCTGATCAGCCCAGAGAGATGGTGACTCCTGGAAAGAGGCGTTCTACTGGAGGAGACGTAACGCTTTCTTCGTCGAGGAAATGTGCCAAAACGACAACGCAATCACGCATATCGACGCGAAGGCCGACTCCATCTTCAGCATCGCCACAGAGGATTTGAGTGCCAACACGCAGTCCCTCTACTGAGGAAGCCTAGGAGTCAGCAAGTCCCTTGAACTGCTCCAGACGAGGCCGAAGCCCCGGAGCGAATGGTCAACATTGTCGAAAAATATTGCTTTTTGAAGCGCAAACTTCGAGATGCAAAGTCGCGTCATGGGAACTATGAGCAAATTGCTGCGATCACTTTGCATAGTGATCTTGGCAAACTCATCGCTCAAATCGAAATAGAAATTGAAACCGCGACAGGAGCAACACTAGCACGACTATAAAAGGACCTCCAGTTATACACACGACCGCTCAAGATAGTTCAAAACAATATACACGGCTTTCATTTTTTGTTTCTATTGACACTTGACAGTGACAGTTGCGTCGACGACTACAGCAACAGCAGCAACCCCATCAACAGCAACGGTAGCGTCTCACCGCGGCGCCACCTCAAGTAGAAGCCCGGTCAACAGCGACGGGAAAGCTACACCAACAGCGCCACGAGCAAGCGCGAAGTATCACCGACTGGAAGAACGGCAGCGCCAACTCGGATAGCATCCCACCAACAGCAAACGTACGAGTCCAACCGACAGTGACCGTACAAGCCCCACCAACAGCGACGGTCGGACCTCGACCAACAGCAACGTGAGCAGGGACGGTAGCTTCGGCAACTGGAAGACTCGCAGCACCGCTTCAAGCAGGTCTGGCGGTGAATGATAGTGCCGAGCAAGGTCGACTCAACTTGCGTCTCGGTCCGCACGCAGGACCTACAGATGATGGGTTGAGATCTTCCAGGGGCAACAAGTCCGCCACCAAGCCTATGAGGACGAGTATCTGTGTGTTCCGCCTCTTGAATATTCTTTTCTCAGACGACTTCGCAGAGGATTTATCGGGGATTGGTAAGCTCTCTACTGCGCCTAAACGTAACGCTAAGACTAACGAAACAACTACTTGGGAACGCTCGGAGTCGAGAAGAACTCGATTCTGGTAAATCTAACGTTGACGCGTTTTGGGATTACCGCAGAATCCCGAAAGATGAAGCACATGGAAAAATGAGGCACACTGACTGTTCACTATTCGGGTTCGATCGACCAATCAGATGACTGCTGCAACACTTCCTACCGTGTTTTGAAAATTTAGTTATGCAAATGTATGTATTTATAGAGGCTATCCAAACCTGAAATGCTCTCCCTGGAATTCACGGTACTTCATCGAAAGATTTCGGCGGATATCTTCCTCTCTCTCCCTTGCAACACACATGATGAAATTTTCGACTTTGCACATCTGAATATGGAAATTTATTCACTGTCTTTCGCGTGAACTGGGTCCCGACGTCGCCGTTACACTTGAACACCTTCAACCATCGCGATGTCAATATTGACCGGTCCAAATGGATGATACGGACCTGCCTTGAAGAAGACGTTCTTGACAGTTTCAGCTGAGATCTGACTCAGCGCGATCCGAGTACGCTCGAACATGTCCTTGCGGCGCTCAGACGCAGTTGACGGCGCGGGAGAGAACGTGTATCGACTGACGAACAGTTCACGGAGACGGCGTTTGAACGGCCCCATGACGCCGACGTCCAGAGGCTGGGCAACGCTAGTGGCACCACCGGGAACGTACACCTGGAACGTTCCAAGATCCGCTAGCGCATTCTGGACGGAGTCTAGCTGATGGATCTTGAGGCTATCTAGGATAAGAACGGAGGGGCCAGTGACTTCATAACGCCAGACGTTATGAATCCACTCCAACATGACGGCCTCAGAGAACCAGGCATTGGTCTGAACAGAGACCGCTGCTGTGGTCCCCTCAGCAAGGCCCCTCACCTCACTGTGCACATCGCAATCTGGCTGCCCTTTAAACACAAAGTGAGGTGCCAGAATGCAACCATCCACGCACACAGTGAGTGCCACCGTGCAACGGTAGCCGCCCTTTCCTGCCAAAGTACACGGCACCCGTTTAGCACCAACAAATTCAACCGTTGTCCTGGCCCCCAGATTACAGTACACGGCCGTTTGGTCCATGTTATATAAATCGTAGGTACAAACGATGAACTGTCAAGCAAGTGCTTAATCAAAATGGTACTTACTTTAAGCGCAAACTCCTCTTTCAGTACACTGAGCTGTTCCTTGGTCTTCCGCCCTGAGTGGCTAATGATGCGTATCGTCAACCCATGGCGTGCCATGAACCTGTCGCACCACGCATAGCGCGCGTCGATCGACTTGTCAGCGAGATGGCTGGGGAGGAGCTGCAGTGCCTTCTGGACGATTGTCTCAGGTGAGACTGGGCGCTCGTCTCGTCGCTCCTCTTTGATCCAAAAGAGGAGCTCTTGCTCAATCGAAATTGATTGAGACACCCGCCCACTCCCACCAACAGTCGGTGCTTTGCTCCGTCCCGCCTCGCACGTGAGCACGAGGCGGTCACGCCTCCCTTCCCAAGACAGCAGCGTCTGCCTGCAGATTCCGATCGAACGGGCGTAGGCACTTCTGTTGGCATTTAGATCGACCTCGACCAGGTCGAGATAATCATCAACGACCGCGAGCTTTCGCTCGTTGGTGAAGTCGAGAGGGACCCGCAGTTTTGGCATCGAAAATGAACTGATGGAAGCGAGAGGCATCCGGAGGGAGTGGGCATTGAATGGATATGAGGAGTTTGAGACCAGGCGGTAACTACCTGGTTTTGGAAATGATCGCCCAATGGAAATGCACTGTCGGCAGTGGAAAAATGAGGCACCCTTCAAAAATGATCGTCTATCTCGGTTGTTTGTCTGCCTCATCTTTCCGTATGTTGCGGTATGTTGCCGAAGCGTATCAAGTTGATCGCACCGACTGGTCCATTCTCATCGAGAACCACTCCGCAGTTGCGGGAATTAACTTGAAAAGGATCGAAAATTACACTTCACAACAGCGTCAGGGATACTGGAAAGATGTAAGGACAGTATTCCTGCCCAGGATCACAAAAACACGTTGAGTCCAAGTCAGAAGCAAGTTTCGTCCAAGTTTCGTTCACTCACCGAAATTAATTGAAAGAATCATCGTTTTTCCAAAAATGTGAAAATGGAATTCATGATCTCGAGAGGACGAGGGTGAAAGCTTTCTCTAGTCCAAAAGATCGTGTGGCCCACATGCGAGTCTACATGTCGACTCAAGTTCAACTCTATCAATTCAACTTCTACTCGATCAATTCATTTTATCAATTCATTTGAGTTTATTATTTTGCAAAGAAGAACTCCACGGTCGACAACACTGTGGCGGCGCCTGGACGAACAAGATGACGGGACTGCGTTCGCAATTGGGGAGCGCCCCGCCAGATTGTTGTCAGTCGTAGGACAAGACATCGATTTGCTGGGAGCGATACGAAGTAAGTCTCCGTGTTGAGTGGTGCGTGTGGAGTCTAACACGTCAGCGCGCTATACCTTTTCTCAGAGCCGACACCGCACGGGAGCAGCAGCTCAAGAGATCTGGGAACTCAAATTTTTGAATAATACATCAGTATTCAATGGTTAGATATGAAGAGCAAATCACTAAATCCCGCTGTTTATCTTGAACCCACGCAGGAGAAAGTAAAGAAGCTCAAGACGGGGAGTAAGTTGTCCGGCTGCAGAAACGTCTGTCGACACATTCGGATCCGCCTTGTGCCAAAACTTCAGACAGACAAACAGGCCACAGCTATGTCCATCTTGTTGAATCGGGACTCTGGCGTCGACAGTTGTGTAGTAGGAAAAAGGCGAACTCTCGTCCTCAATTAGGTCGATGGCAAACTCACGAAGTTGCGTGTTGATACTGCGTATGTTGAGTGAGTCATAGTAAAAAACCTGCTTGTTTTCCTTGTCGATGTATATACACGTCCAATGAAAGTTGCGAAAATTGACGGGAACGAGAATCAGAGTTTTACAGTCATCAAGGGGAAGCCTGGAGATCAATCTCGAGGCGGACGGTTCGAAGCGCGTCTGCAATCGGCCATCTAACCTGACCTTGCCGTAGTGCACCAGATCACCGCGGTACACGTGACTTTGGACGCTTGACAACCGCTCGCAGAACGCAAAGATAACTGTATCGTTCAACCAAGCCGGCGGTTGGAGACAACATAGTGTGGCGTAAGTGTAGTCGGGTAGCTCGCGTAGACCGGGCAAAAGCGCGTCTGGATATGCACCCTCTAGGTCCTCGGCGAGCAATTTGACCTTTTTTTCTGCAGATAAGCAGGAACCTGGGATGCCACCACTTGTTTAAGCCACGTCACAAACTTTTCCACACTTTCACACTTGCTCTGGATTCCCTGCACAGTGCGCATCAGTTCTATTTGCTGGCGAGAGAACATACCCACGCGCGATATCGTCACGACCTCCACTCCTGCGTTGTCGTCATCGTGTGCTTTTCTCGGTGCAATCGCTCGACTCGGTCCCGCGCTTGCACTTGATGCCCTCCGAGCCGATTGTCGAGATGCTGAAGATGGGCGTGAAGACCCTGAGTCGGACGGTGTATAAACTGGAATCGCGTCGCCACTTGTATTGGTCGTTGGAAGCCTATCGATGCAAGTCTGAAGTAGCTTGGGAGGGAATATGTAATATACGTCTTGATTAAGTGTCGGGTTTGGTACACGAAGATACTTGATAGCACGGGGCTTAACATTATGGTGGCGCACGCTGATGCCAGACAGTTGCGCTTTCGTTTCACGGACAGTAGGTTTGTCTTTGTGGAGGGCATTCACGACTTCTTCCATGGTAAGCTCCGCATTGATGAGACGGTCACAATCGAAAGCATTGAATCTAGCGCAGTCTTGGCGCTGCGCTGCAATTTCAACTGTCTTATTCTTCTTTGGGCGGCCCAATTTCTTTGCTTTTTGATTCACTTTGATTCGCAGTCGGTCACCGATATCTTCAGAGCTACTGTCATCTTCGGTGTTGAAAACGAAACCGTCTGCATCGTGCCCCAAGGTCCTTTCTACGTCAATATTTTGAGTCAGTTTGTGAGTAAACGAAAACGACCAAGATTCAAACACGATTCAAATAGGATCGACCTCACCTATATGTGCAGCAAGATTTTGAGTCAGCCTGTGAGTAAATTAAAACGACCAAGATTCAAACAGGACCCAAACAGGATCGACCTCACCTGTAAGTGCAGCACCCTCCTCCACATCTTGGGAGTCGTTACACACGAGGGAAAGGGGCTTGACTATACGCAATCTGTCCAGACATGGAGCTGGAACGTCTCCGAGCTCGTCGGAGTAGAGACTGTTAGCCTAAGACAGTTCGATGGCTGCCGAGTTGTCAACGTCAGCAACAGGGCTGACAACTGGACTGGTAGGACTAAAAACACGACTTGAGCCGAAATTCTTGTCGATTGCTCCAAGACGTTTTCGTTGTCGCACATTTCTGAACTGTAGCTGAAGGAGTGCGATGAATGCGCGGAACTCCGCAGGGTCGGCGATATCTGCAAGTTCATTACAGATCGGCCGTAGTACTCGCATTGCCTCATTAAAACGCTCTTGAGGTGTCGATAGGTTTGGGTCACCCACGGCGACATCGTTTGAGGTAGGATTGCAGCGATTGAACGTGAATGTTTTCACCGGAGTAGGTGCAGAGGATGCCCTTTGCCATCTAGGGATTACGCATATGCTCAGTGTGACTCATCAATGACTAGTCCTGGATAATCCGTGGGTTGAACTTACCGCACGTCAATAGTTCTAAGCGGAATCACTCGCATGTCATTTGATCGTCTGAAGGCCATTGCATGCCTACAGGGAAGTCGCATAGTCTTCGAGAATTCGCACTCGCAAGTCCAGTCACGTGTGTCAACAAGATATTTCCGGCTATTAGACTTCACGGTGACGAAATTTTCTCCCTCAGTGAAGCTGAAAGTGTAGTCTTCGAACTTATTTAGCGCGGCTGTGTACTGAGGGAGCACAGCCTCATCAACGTACGGGGTCGAACACATAAGTACACAATCCATTTCGTCGTCGTATTTGGCATTGTGATAGCGACCAATTCGTTTCGTCGCAAAGTTGTAGTCTTGCTCACATCGCCTTGCCGAGCTTAGAAGGGATTGAAAGCAATCTGTGAGGCTACTATTCTCGTTGACGCCCTCCTTTAATTTGCCGAACCAGCTTTCAAGTCTGTTGTTCGTATGATTCCGAAAATCAGGGATTTTCGCACGCAGAAACATCACCCGCATTTCGGCACAGTTGAACCAGTTCTCGCGAACGTAATCAACGAAAGCTCCAAAAGACATTCGTTCACAGCAAAGTAGGAATGCCGCGCGATTGTTGGCAAATTCGACCTCTGTCGCAGAATACACCAGATTATGGCAGAGGTGATCAATGGTGCTGTAGTCGTCCTTCGTCAACTTGCCGAACTCAGGGCTGCGAGATTAAGATACTTCACGACATGGAAGTGACAGAGCAGAATTCGGACCTCCTCCTTGCCCTCAGCGCTGAACATGCGCTTCAAGATACGTACCTCATTGAGGTCCTTATCCACGACAATCACTCGCACACACTTCCACGACTCAGAACTGACACGTTTCAGGTGGAGAACTGCACGCCCCATGTGCCAGTCTGCGTTTGTCTCCAAAAGTGACTGCTGTACCACCTGACCTACCCTATATTCGTCCATAACCTTGAAGGTACACAACTGGTAGTTGAGTCTGTACAGAAAAACTGATTTTAGAAAAAAAATCCTGTTCAGATCCTGGGCAAAGCTTAGCGTCACCTGTTCGTTTTGTGGGTACAATCCACAAGCAACAGCTCACCGAAACGTTCAAACATGCTGCGCATGTGGGGTGTAGTAATCGAAATGACACCTGTCTCTCCTCGACTGGTCTCGTCCACTGTTAGAGCACCGTTTGGATTCTCCTTCACAAATGTTTCGATTGCTTGAGTGAGTGCGGCGTCTTCGTCGCGGTGCGAGGCACGCGCTTGATGTACACTGACGAAGTTGTCGATGTCAGTCTTAAACACGTTCTGGCCCATACCCAGCATTCGGTCGTAAATAACAGCACGGCGAACACCGTCACAAACCATCTCTTTTGCTCGAGAGATTGCATTTTCGTCATGAATTCCTCGTGAGACAGGGTATGTGCCGTAGCTTTCAGCACCGATCACATGATTGTGGAAAGACACTGACGGTGTCACTTCCAATACCCAGTCACCGACCGTTGGCTTTGTCCACTGCACCCGGAATCGGAACGGGCAGTTCGTATGTCTGATAAAGCGACGAGGCCGCTGTCCTTTCCCTCGGTTTTTTGGCTTTGGACCATGCGTACACCTATACACACGTGAGTATGGATTGAGGTGAAGAGGAATTATTTCAAGTTCCTTTGATTTGTTCCTCTTGGAAAGGCGAATGTTCTTCTCCTCAGCCTTCATCACCTCAAACACGACAATGACCTGGTGTGTTAATTGAGAGTATTCGATCAAGTACTGTTTGAACATGTCCCAATCCTTGTGGAACTTTTGGAGTGCTGGGACCCGGACAGGATCAACGGACAATTCAACTACTAGTTCGTGTGGGTTGCAATCTTCGTCGTCACAGCCATTCCCATCACCTTCGTCGCCATCATCTTCCTCTACGTGATCGTCTTCATCATCGTCATTTTGTTCGCCCTTATTCTGGTCACCGCCACCATCAATGTTCTGGTGGCCGCCATCTTCAACCTCCGAATGTGGTGATATTTGGCGCTTGCGTCCGCGCTCCCGAATGACGCGAGAGATAGAACGAGTACGTGGAGCAGCATCTGTCGGTGAGGGAATAGATGCAACGCCTGCGACGCGGGGCGATACTCGGCGGGTAAATGACTCGTTGATTCCAAATGCATCCATCCTGTTCAGCCAGGATCAGTTGTGCCCCCCACAGGATTTTCATGGCTGCCTCAATTACTTACCGTAGCGATCTGCAGTGGATGGGTGGCAGCAGCACTGGCGAGTCTGAAGTGAGAGCAACCTGTCAGTTTCTCGTTCCACCGTGGCTTCCTCGCGGTGCGTACTTCGACGCGAAACGTCGCTACATTTTTACTTGCCAAAGGCCAGGTCGGCCTCGCGAAACGACCCCCCTCATCCGTGAGCATCTCCTGCGTCTCAGGCTTTATCACATGCGCATCCATCTGCATGCGCCACTGGCTAATCACATGCCCTGCATCTACACGGGTCTGCGGCTATCACGGGCATGCGCTAGCGGTCAATGTTTGACTCGCGATGTCGTCGTGGTTTCGAGGTGGGAGAGTTCTGGGACGAGGAATTTTTCATACTCGGTTTTAGAAGGAATCTTACGGCGTTTTTTTCTTTTCTTTTCGTCCAGGGATAGTCCTGTATGGGGACATGGTCACGACTTAGAATTCGGAGGGGTTAGGTTGAAAGTAATCCTGGGCAGTAGGGTTGCTCAAGATGTAAACAGGTTTTATCGCGAGGCCTGCGCAGAGTATCGTCAATGAGTCGGCATGATGAAGATTTTTCACACTTTACCCGGACAAGATTAGACGCACTCTAGCTGCGGTTTCATCTTCAGGTAGACAACTTATTCGCTCTCTGTTATTGAATTTACAGACGCATTCTATCCAAATGACTCTAGAGGAAGCACATTTTGTGAATTGTAGCCTCCTCGAACGAGACCAGTACGACTCGATTGCACGTATGCTGCACCCAGAACGTTACATAACCACGCACTGCGTGTCACCTGCCGCAGCCTAAATGAACAAGAAGTCTAACCTCAGACGAACTGCCTCTCCTAGGTGCCCATGGGGCTACCATGGGCACCCCTTTGTTTGCGCCGTTCACTGGGACTCTCCGCTGCGTCGTCGACCAATCACACGTCGCCGATCGCCTCGCCCATCCTTACCGATACCGCCATTCGCTCGCCCTGTGGGCGACACGCTCGCCATCGACACCGCTGTTGACTTGCTGCCTCATCCTTATCGTAACACGTATACAGGGCCACCGCTGTCATCATACACATCCCCATGGTGAGGTTGCCATGCGCCAGGCGCATCCCCACAATGGGCAGAATGTGGCTGTTGAGTCTGCTTTGATCTCTAGGGCATCACTTCACCGCCCCCGAGACTCGACACCACACAACTCCACTTGCCACGACTTGATCACCACACAATCACCACTCATTACTAAGTGAGTACCACCGTGGTCGTCCCGCAGACACTCCTCTTGTTTGCACCCGGCCATCACTCCGAAAACCTTCGCGCAACATCCAATTGAGCGCATATCTAATCAGATAGTCACCGAGTTTACCCATGTGGGTGCAACGAGGTCAAGTTGTACCCATGTGAACTTCAACACTCGATTTCTCGGCAACCACTGGGCTGATAAGAGCTAAAGAAAATTCGTTAGACTGCGGACATTATGGCCCTCAACATACAGATTCGGACGTATTGATATGACAGCTGAGGTTTTTCCTCCCAGTATGCCAGAAATAGAACCGTACAGTGACAGAAAGTTATGACAGCAAAAGTTTTACCCAATCATAACCAGTATCCAATGGACCAATCAATTCCACAGAGTCAGACGGCAGCAGTCTGGCGGGTCAGTCGACGGGCACGTCGGACACACCACTTGATCGTGGTGACGTGGGTTCAATTCCCACTGCTGTCAAAAGGCAAGTTAAAGGAGCAATGCTTCATGTGGGTGCCGGGGTTCCCACACAGCAGCCGCGGATGCTGACGTCCCCCGCCTTTATGGACACGTGATTTGAATAATTGCTCGGCCTCACGAAGGCGAGATTTAATCCAGGCTTTCCTAATTGTCTCAGTGCTGATGCTGTTCCACGCGCGGATGACCTTCTCGGCGATGGATCGCCGCTTCTGGTCCGCCGTGGCCGAGCGCATCGCCATCAGGCGCTCTTTCAGAGGACGCGGGGGAGCTTAGCTCGTCGGCCAAGGCCAGCGTGCGAAGTCTCCTCTTGAATGGCCCCATCACGCCGACGTCCAGCGGCTGCAACACGGACGTCATGTTCGTTGGGAGAGGGACGACTTCCGTGCCGAGCTGGGCCAGACCTTCCGTGGACTCTGCCGACACGTGCGACTTGAAGTTGTCGACGTAGAGCGCGAGCGGGCCGCGCTCCTCGCTGTAGACGAAGTCCTCCTAGAGCGTGCCGATGAAGACGTCCTTCCAAACCGCACCATCCATCCAACCATTTGTCTGGACGGCGTAGACAGCGCCCTCCGGATAGTCGTCGAACGACTCCTCGACACTGCCGCCTGGCTGGGCCCGAAAGATGATGAGCGGCATCAATTTGGTGCCGTCCGCCGCAATGGTTAGCAGCACAGTCGCTCGGTAGGATTGCTTCTTCCCCTTGATTTTGCTCGAGTCGCCTCGCGCGGCTATGATGAGGCCGGAGTTGTCGCTGTTGTTGGACGGCCGTCTCGTCGGTATTGAGGATAGCGCCCGCTGGATACGTGGCGTTCACGCCCGCTGCGACATTCTCCGTGAAGGCAACTTGCTCCTCGAGAAGGTTCTCAAGCGAGAGGATCGTCCGCGTTGGCTGGCGGAAGGAGAACCCGTTGCGGTAGATCAGTCGGCGCACGAGCCGATGCATACTGTCCTCTCGCTTGCGAGCCAAGTACAGCGACGTCCAAGCGATGTATTCCTCCTTGAAAAGCTGCACGACGTGAGCCGTCTTGAGCGGGTAGTCGTCGCGGCGCATGTCCTTGATCCACTGAACGTTTTCGCCCTCATGCTGGAATAGCGGGGGGCGGCCCTGTCCTCCCAACGACACCTTGCTCTTCATCTTCGCGTTACAGGCGGCGATCAGCTTGCCTTCCATCTTTGCCCACGCGTGGATGCTGCTGTGGCAGTGGACGTTGTACACCTCCGCCAGCCTCGTCGAGCTAGCCCCGGCCTTCCAAAGGCACGCCATCTTGAGCTTGAACTCGTTCGTGTACATGCGTCGCCGAGTACCCGACAGCCGCCGCTTCTTCACTCGACGGGCTGGCGCGGGCGGCTCCGGCAGCTCGGGCAGCTCCGGCTCATCGCTGTCCTCAGACGCCGTGTCGCTGGAGGAGCTGGCGCCGTCCCCCTTCCTCGTGGCGTCGTCGCGCAACCCCCACAGCACGAAACGACGAAGCAGGAGATCCTCGTCCATCGTGGGGAGGGTGGAGGGTCAATGGAGCAGTGAGCGCGGGCTTCATCTTGCAGGGCGGGAAAAGTGTGGGGCTGGATCGAGTCGGTCCACGGCAAGCGTTGATTGGTCGAAAATTTGTATACTGGCAAAAACCTCAATTTACAGTTTAGCCTCGTTGTCATATCTTTGCGTCTGTCATATCAATACATCCGAATCTGTACTGGCGCACCAGGGTAGGATATCCGTTAGCATCGCGGCGAACGGCTCCCACGAGTTCTCGGCATCTTTGAGGCCTTGCCAGGCTACGCGCAGCTCCCACTCATTATTGTCACAGTTCAGACGGTGTGCGACGATCACTCGAACACCAAGTACGATGCCATGTTCTGAGACCAACTGGTACATCTCGTGGGTCATGTTGAGCTCAGAGTCGCTGTTGAACTTGAGGCGCGAGCCGTGGACGCTGTATTCGTCCCTTGTGAGTAGGTTCTGGGTGAGAAAAGAGTGGGGCAGCACCTTGGTCACAAGAAACGGACCGATCCATCGCACTTGAAGCTTTCCCCCTCGGATGCGCTTGCCCACGCGCGACCATAGAACGTTGTCACGAACACTGAAGTCGCACTCGGAGCCAGCTGAGCGTGCCATGTTGACCAAGCGCTGCCACACACGGCGGTCCGCCACCTCCATATGCACGGCTTGTAGACTTTCACGTAGTACCGCCAACGCCTGCTGGATACTCTCTGGGGTGCGGTTCAGGTTTGCTTGGACTAGATGCAGGAAGTAGACCCAATTGCGGGTGTCCAAACGTAGCTCAAACAACTGCACCCTCAGTACCTGGAGGATGTCGCGGTTCACGCGCTCTACAGTCCCATTTATCCAGGGGGTGTATACTGGTACGAACGCGTGGGCTGCTGTGAGTCTCTGCAATAGCTCTTCAAGCAGCATGTTCTTAACCCTTTCGCGGTTGTAATTTCTACAATAGGAATAGTATCAGTATACAAAAGTCAAGTATATAAGGCGCAGAAGGGCACAAATTGTTCCCTTCTGGAAATGACTGTATAAATATTTCGCACCGTGTTTTGTAACAAAATTTTTACAAAAACTTACCATATGGGACATTACACCAAATGGAACAACTTTGGTTGACTCAGATTTTCTCAGAAACCATACCCACTTTTGCCAAAGGGTACAAATTGTTCCCTTCTGGGGTACTTCCAGACACCCACTTTTGTAAACACCCCAGAAGGGCAAAAAAGTGTACCATTTACCACGAAAGGGTTAAGACCGGCCGCAGTGGCGACGACTCACACGTAGCGTGCTGGACGGCCTTCCTAGCGGACGTGTGCGGACACTACACTATGCCATGGACTAGCCACGCAGAGCCTAGCACGTGCCTAGAAAAACACTGTGGTAAAGACAGTGGGTAGCAAAGCGATAACGTAATCATCATCATCATCAGAGATAGCGTAACCATGGAGGCGGTCATCCGCAGGAACACAGTCTAGGAAGCGTCTAAACAAACACAGCACTCTGGAATTCGCTACCTCTGACGGACATCGATCCGTCACATAGTAGCACTTGACAAAGTCTTCAGAGCGGTCTTCACCCGCCATCGAGCACCCACCATCGAGCAACCGCGATCGAGCAATATGAGTGAGCAAGTACTTCAAACAGCAGAGGGAATCCTCGAGTCTTTGCTGCGCCAGCAAGCTGCCTCTCAGCAGCAGCTGCAGGCCCAGTTTGACACCCTCGCCAACCAATGGAGGCCCATGCATCGCCCAAACCACGACGAGCCGAGCCGCCCAAGTATGCAGGCTCAATCAATGAAGACCTGGAGCTATGGCTGTTCCAGATCGAGCTCTACTTCTCCGATTTCGACGGACGGGATTCGTCACCGATGTTTGTACCGTTAGTCGCGGCATATTTTGACCCTACCCCTATGAACGCGTACCGCCAGTATGCGGCGGGTGTCAGGGGCAAGGCACGCCAGTGTTATGGCCAGACCTGAAGGAACTTCTAAGAGGGCGCTTCACGCTGGCTGATTTTGAGTACTCAGTTCCATATCTTACAAGCGACGTATTCTCATAGGCGACGGCATTCTATTCAAGAATTATTGTTTCATTCTAGTGACCATCGATACATTTGTGTCGACAGGTATTTTAGGGTTAGGTTAACGAGCTCTCTATTCAGGAGGTTTTGAAGACAGGTGATACTCGCTTGTAAGATATAGAACTGAGTACACCCTGCGTGAACGCTTGTGTAAATTGACGCAACTGGGGTCACTCCGTTACTATATCTCTGAGTTTCAGAGTATTCTGGTCCAGTGCAAGACCCCCTGGGCCTACGTTTCTACTTCCAGCAAGGGTTGCGCTCGTAGTGGTGATCCTTCTGCCAGTAGGTGAGGTCGTCACCGACGCACTCATACAGTCCGTTTGCAAGGAACACCTTCTTGCACAAACGCACACTGTGTTGGCTACAGAAGTCAGTCTGTTGTGTGGGCGATCGTCCTTCGAACCGGCACACGACGCAGACACGTTTCTTGCGAGCCTTACCAAAGATCTGGTGTGATGCGATTGCAACACATGTTGAGTATGTCCTCGGCGACCCCATCGAAGGACTTGACCTTCCGCGCACATTTGTTGGTGTCGGAGGATTAGGCCGCTCTGAAGTTGCCGCGCCAACATCGTCGTAGAGCATGAACTCGCTGCTTGGAGCGTGCTACCAGTCACCGCGGCGCTCATGGTCGCCATGAGTCTGTACTCATTGCCGTGTGGGCCCTCGGAAATTCCGTACTGGAATAGACTCGTGTTCCTTTTCTAGAACACGGCTGTTCCTAAAGTAGGGGCATGGGTGTTCCTCATTTTAGGTGTGGGGTGGTGTAACGGGGTACAAGGTTACACAAGTTAGTTCGGTTGTGTAGGTACATAACGTGTGTGGTCCACTTAGGGGAAAAGTTACCCTGAGTAGTGACTCTCTTTTATTAGATTCAGTAGGTGATATCCCTGGGTATTAGATACCAGGGATATCAGGCATAGGAGGGATTATTCCCCAGGGGAATAATCTGAATACAATCAGTTCGCCTTTTGCCAAGTCTTTGGCGCTCGTCGACAGGGGTCGACTCGGAGCGGCTGCTCACGCTTCCTCAAGCGCAGGTGCTGTGTACGGTCGTGGACCGTTACAACCTCCAGCTGTGCTTTGTGCGGCGGAAGCAGGCACGCGGTTCAGGAACTACCAACCTCCTCGACCACGCCTTTCGTTCTCACGCGGATTCGTACGAAGAGGAAGTATACCGCATTCTTCAGCGAGAGGGTGCGCTCGACGTGTACTGCAAGGTGGACGAGTACTCTTTGCTCGTCTACCACTGGATGGATTGGTGCGTTGAAGAGAATCGTGAGTTCTCCATGTGCGAAAAGCTCAAGACGCGCAAGTACACGAGCCTCCAGTCGATTGGCGCCAAGACGCTCAAGAATTACAGGTTTGCGTGTAGGAGGTGGTGGAGGCCCGCATCGCTACTCAACTCCCCCCATCGGTACATGCAGCTCCGTGATGACATCCCCAGAATCGAGCGGTTTGACGAGCGTCCGGTGGGCTTGGTGCCAAGTCTTCGTGAGCGTGTACGTCGCTCTCAGCTCTACGAAGATCTAAAGAACTTTGAGAGCGTGAACAAGCACATCCAGATGGAGCACGGCATCACAATGTGTGATGTGCGCCTGCTCTTCGGCTGCCTTCGAGAGTAGTACCCAGCGACGGAGAAGTACCTCGTCCCGGATGCTGACGTCGTCAAGTTCCCGGACTTCGACAACGGCCTCGTGAAGCTGCTGAACGACTCCGAGCATCGTCTCACTCGCCAAGAGCGAGCGGCGGTTGCGCGTCTCGTGGCTCCTGTGTTTCTGCAGTACAACCGCACGTGGTGGGATGTGTCTGCAGTGGCAGAAGCGATCGAGAAGGAGAAGATCAAGGCGGCACACGCCCGCAAGAGGCAGTGAGAGGAATAGACATAAAGTAAGGCGAAATGGTCATGGTGACCTGGATACCAAGACATTATTCGTTTTGCTTCATTCTTCATTTTCGTGCGAACGGTCGCGCCACCAGGGATGGGCATTTTTGTCGAAGTCTGTGTACGCGGCGGGAGGGTTCTCAGAGTAACCCCCCCCCCCCCCCCCCTCCTGAATCCATTGCGTGCATCGCCGCAATCTGAATCGTACAAAAAGTCGTCTGGGAGTCGACGCTACCTGTAACTAGACTGACCTCGTTACGTCACGTACACTGTGGAGCAGTGTAGGAAGCGCGCAACACAGGGACTCGTGTTGGGTTGGGCAAATGGAAAACTGATTTGATGGATTAGGAAACCTAGAAAAACCTACTCTTTGTTTTTTTTAACCTCGCAAATCCGACCTCAGATTTCCGCATCCACTCAATCACAAGACCCTAGCGTGATTGGTGGGAAATAGGGACAATATCGTAGGATATTATCCAGTCAGGAGACATCGCAACCAAATGGGTTCACGTCGTTCCTATTGGACACCATTGACATGGGTCCATACCATGTAACGGACACACCCCGTTACACTACCCATTATAGAGGGCATGGCCGTGTCTCACTGTTTTCCAATGACCAATATGGCCAGTTGTGGATTGGCCTGGATATGGAGCCCCAATCAATATGACATTAGAGAGGTTTCAGGAAAAATTCCGCACGCGTACCCGCACCATCTGGATGCGGGTACGGATAATCCATTTTTGGATTTTGGTTCAAACGTCGAATCCGCACCCCACCTAAGCCACACAAAGCAATCGGCAAGATGGCTGGAACGGAGTCTTGCGTTCGCCCTCAGGGCCAAGCTTACCGAGACGCTACGATACAGTGTCTCTGGCCTTGCGCCGGCAGCAATGTCGTCCTCTTTCTTTTTTATCCCTTGTTCGGTCTTTGCGGCCCCTGTGGTACAAACGAGAGCGGAGAGGTGGTCTCGTTTCTCCTTGTACTCTTCGGACGTACCCGACAGCCTCGCTACGCTTTGTCGTCGTCTGTATGCTTCTCCAACACCGAACAGAAGCGGTTCTGGGCCTTTTTCACATCGAAACTCTCGTGCTCGAAGGTTGGCACGTTATACGGATGCAATCCGCACATTTGCACAAATCTGCGGGTGCCATTCCGCACACGCATCGATTTAGAAGGGTTTATCCCGTGTGCGGGAACGGGTGCGGATTTTGGTTTTAGAAATCTCTCTACACCATTTCCAAACCAATTTCGGATTTCTCAACATCAAAACAAGAACAGCCAAAACCAAAACAAGAGAACCTGTTCAAACGAATAATCACGAGTCAATCGTTTTAGAAAAGATTTGTTGGCGGGCTTCACTCTCGTCCCACCAAAAGTGACCGAACCCCCTGAGCAGACGCCGCGGACGAGCGCTCGCGTTTCTCAACCACAAAGCGCATTCCTTTCCACAGCCTCCCCCACAATCATGCTCGAATGCGGGAGCAGAGGAGAACACTCACGAATTCGCGTGGCCGCGAGGGTATCGATGGCATCTTACCCCTCGACAGATCCGCCAGGGCGTGACCGAAACCGCTAGAGACGGCGGCAACTGGCAGCTCGTCGCTAATCCTTGCGGTGTCCCGTGCTCGACTGCGTGGGGCTGGATCAACCGCGCACGATCGCTCGGCACGTGGGTCCCTGTGCTTTTTGATCGCGGTGGGGATCGTCGCCGGAAGATTCAGCCCCACCACGTTTACTACTTGGTATCTGTTTTGGGCTTGATCGGACTAGCAACAAAGTCGTGCGCGTTGAACACAGCCCAGCGAACGTCGCGTGAGTGCGGGCGTCGTGCGCATGTAGTTCTGTTTGTCCGCGAGGAGCACTCTGGCGCGGACAAACAGATCGGTCGGGATTGGGCCTATACAAATTGCACACTTAGAAACGAGCCGTCATCACAACAAAAAAATCCAACCATACCTTCAGCGTAGTGGCGAATGGCATCAACGTCTCCACCCATGGCAGCGACACGTAGAGTGTTGGGGAGGGTAACATTGAGGACAGTCGCGGTGTTGGCTCGAAGCGTATCAGCCGCGGTCTTCTTGATCACACGATGGAAGGATTCTAGAGGGTTCTGCGACGGAAGAACACCAGTCACATCTCCCGCAACACCTCCGTTCCACGAACCCCATGGTGTTGCCACGTATACCACTTCAAACCACGCGGCATAGTCATTCTCACCGTCATCCTTCCACTTCGAGACAAAAAGATCAACCAGCGCCTTGAACTGGTCATCAGTCCGCGCATCGTGAACCCACTTGAGGTGCAAGTCGTTTGCAACAACGTTCCTTTATGAAAAGTGCTCCGTCGACGATGCAAAGTGCTGGCTGTGCAACAAAAGTCGCCATCTCTACAACGGCATCGCAAAAACGTGTTTCGACATTTGGCATGAAGATTTCGACTGCGGGTTCAAGATTCCTCCCAGCTTGGGGAAATGGTTTGTTCTTCGACGGCCGGGACAAAAGCACGGTGCACAGAAGAAGACTCGCTGCGAGCTTGCGCTTGATGGAGCTGCATCAGGCGACACCAACTGCGGACTTGCAGGTCAGTCGAAAGATCGGACTGGGTCGTTGCCGAAAAATCGACACGCGACTTCACGCTCATGGTCGCCATGAGTCTGTACTCATTGCCGTGTGGGCCCTCGGAAATTCCGTACTGGAATAGACTCGTGTTCCTTTTCTAGAACACGGCTGTTCCTAAAGTAGGGGCATGGGTGTTCCTCATTTTAGGTGTGGGGTGGTGTAACGGGGTACAAGGTTACACAAGTAGGTTAAGTTGTGTAGGTACATAACGTGTGTGGTCCACTTAGGGGAAAAGTTACCCTGAGTAGTGACTCTCTTTTATTAGATTCAGTAGGGGATATCCCTGGGTATTAGATACCAGGGATATCAGGCATAGGAGGGATTATTCCCCAGGGGAATAATCTGAATACAATCAGTTCGCCTTTTGCCAAGTCTTTGGCGCTCGTCGACAGGGGTCGACTCGGAGCGGCTGCTCACGCTTCCTCAAGCGCAGGTGCTGTGTACGGTCGTGGACCGTTACACCCAACCTCTCCCGTTCTCCCGATGTTTCCCCCTTTCCCCCTACCTCCTCCATTTGCGCCGGGTGCGGTTAGGATGCCTCGTCTGTATCTCATAAATGCGACGTGTGCGGACGACCGAACCACGCTATCTGTGGGATCCCCATGGCGGAAGGTTTCGGAGCCAGTGTTCGCTGCGTCACCTGCATTCCAACGCTCCAGACCCCACCCCCGCTGCTGGCGGCCTTCAACACACAGTTGGCGCAAGCAGGCCCGAAGCGGCGACCGACGCGCTCAACTGGTGTCCACCATTGTGTCTCAAGTGAAGGTAGTACGCTGGATGGTCCAGGCGGAAGCCACAGGAACAAAGTTGTTCAAGTCGGCGGCCGTGCGACGTTTCCCGGCGCAATTCCGTAGTCCAATCTACAACACCAATTTGCCTAAGGCTGCTCACTGGTGGGCAAATCGCGTCGCCATTCTGGCTAGCTAGATGACGAAGCGCCTCGAGATCAAGGCATCGCCAGGGCGAGGACCGAAGCGATCGGAGTGGGTATGCTGGCTGCACGATGAGTTCCACTCGGAGTTCGCTCGCCTTCAGAACCTCGGCGTCAAGTTTTCGCAGCGTCTGTTGGTGAAGGTTGCGCAAGATCTTCTGCGTGAGTCAACGGGCAAGTATGGCGCCACATCTCGCGATGGGAGCGGTGTTCTTCTGTTCGACTGCATCACCAGCCGTTGGATCCAGTCGTTCTGGGAGGGGTTTGACGTCGTCGTTCGCAAGCAGTCCAGCAAACTGTTGTGCAGACCAGAGAAACTCGTGAGTATAGAGCGCGCTGTTGCTGGACATCTGGGTAAGATGATGAGATCGTTTCAGGCCGGTGAGTTGCACGACGATACAACCTTCAACATGAATGAAACACACACGATCATCAACATGGATGACGGCGTGACGCTTGGGTTTCGAGGACAAGACAACATCTCGTACCAGGATGTTGTATTCAGCGGTGAGGGCATGACGCTTGTCATCAAGCTGAGCGGGGGCGTGAACGGGCGGGTTCATCCAGTCATAGTTATTTCAAAAAATGACAATTGCAGCTATCCAATCCGCGGTGTTCCCGATGGCGTGGCTGGCGTGACGTATCGCTCAGGCAAGAGCGGATTTTCGACGAGTGGACCAAGGATCCTCTCTTCAACCCTCCGAGCAAGAAGCCGTAGCACGTCGTTGTTGACAACGCCGGGGTACACAAGGCGGGAGCACAGGAAGGACTTAGCGCTGCGAACATGACTCTACACTTCTTATCCGCCAATGCGACCCATCTATGCCAAACTGCGGATTCTTTGGTGATCCAGAAGATTAAAGTAGTGTGGCGCTATAAGTGAGAGAAGGAGAAGCTGCGTCTGATTAAGGCCGCATCTTTTAGCAACTCTCCTGACAAGAGAGGCGACTGGCCAGTGAAGCTCAACAATCCGGGCAAGCAGTTCTTTCTTCCGCTTGCAGCTGACTGCGTGGCCGAGGTGAACAAGCAACGAGATGCCGACGGTATCTCGTATGCACGGAAGGCCATGATACTGTGTGGCTTGAACAATGGTCTGAACGGTAAGTGGGAGGTCAAGCAACTTCATGCGCATCTGCAGGAGATCGTGAAGAAGTATCCAAGCGAGTTCATCGGAAGCCCAGATATTGCTGTCTAGCTTTAAATCAATACATATCTTCGTGTGTGTAATTTACTGGATAAGATATTTGTGTTAACCCTTTCGTGGTAAATGGTACACTTTTTGCCCATCTGCAATCGTGACCACCGCTGACCCGCTCCACCTGCGCAACGTACGCTGCCTCGTGCTCGAGGGGCACGACAACGAGCTACTGCTCGGCGAGCAGACGTTGTGCGAGATCGGAATCGACGTCGACGGAATGCTGGAGCAGCTGGCCGGCGGCGAGCGAGTGGCTCAAGCCGACGCGGACGACATGGATGACGATCACGGCGCCGTTGACCCCGTCCGCAATGATGAGGTCGATGAATTGATCCAGCGCATGGTGGACGCCGCCGCTGCTGAGGGATTTGACGGCGAGTCAATGCCAGACTTGCAGGCCCTTGTCGAGGAGTACCGTGATACGTGGAGGACGCAAATCGGCCCCGACGGCCCCGCGCTCGTGGAGCCGATGCGGGTCCAGCTGCGGGACGGTGCTGTCCCCAACCGCAGCAGGCCGCGCAAATATCCCGAGCGGCAGCGGCAGTTCCTGCGTGAGTTCGTGCAAGAGCTTGAGCAGAATGGCCTCGTTGAGCGGAACAACGCAAGCCACTGGGCCTGCGCTACTCACCCGGTGCGAAAGCCGGGGACGGACGAGTATCGTGTGACGGCCGACTACCGTCCCATCAACCAGCGAACCATACCCCTGGCCGGTGCGACGCCCAACCTTGCAGCGGTGACGCAGAGTGTAACGGGGTACAAGGTTACACAAGTTAGTTCGGTTGTGTAGGTACATAACGTGTGTGGTCCACTTAGGGGAAAAGTTACCCTGAGTAGTGACTCTCTTTTATTAGATTCAGTAGGTGATATCCCTGGGTATTAGATACCAGGGATATCAGGCATAGGGGGGATTATTCCCCAGGGGAATAATCTGAATACAATCAGTTCGCCTTTTGCCAAGTCTTTGGCGCTCGTCGACAGGGGTCGACTCGGAGCGGCTGCTCACGCTTCCTCAAGCGCAGGTACTGTGAACGGTCGTGGACCGTTACACTTGGTAGCACTTGTCGTCAATCCGACGCCGACATCGTTATGTCCGAAGCTTCCGACTTCGTGATGGCGTCAAGCCATCCAACGCTGTCGCGTCAAGACCATCCGTACCTGGATGAGACCCAGTGGGGCTATCTCCAGAAGATGGAGGCCATCAATGGCCGTGCAAGTGTCATCGAGCTGCTCCGACGCGGCTCTGGCGAAGTCCTCGCCCATGTCGCGTGTTTTCACGACTGCGAGACAGCTCTCGAGAAGTATCTTCTCGACGTCGTGACGTCCCGCATATCTGCGACTCAGGCTACTCAGCCAGCTCAGGTGCCGCCGACGGTTACGTATGTGCCGTCGCCGGCACCTCCGGAACGTCCGAAGGCCGTGAAGGTTACGGTGTCCCCGTATTCGGGTGAAGAAAGCGACAATCTTGCCTTCTGGCAACGCGAGATCGAGCTCGCCACAGCAGCCGGCTGCATCCGTGATGAACGGCAGAAGATCGCCTTTGCGATCTCGAACATGACGGGCCGGGCGAAGATCTGGGCCCTCACGTGCGAGACGTCGCGTCCCGACTAGCTACGCTTGCCAAGGCGATGAAGTCGATGTTTCAACCGCCAAATGTGGCGCATCGCCAGCGAGCTGCGTTTCTAGCTTGTCGGCAAGGGGGCCGCGAGCTGCGCACGTATGTACAGGAGTTACGTCAACTCCGTGCCAACATGGCTGCGAATGCGCTCGCAGAAGACGTCATGCTGACGACATTCATGGATGGGATGGATCCCGGTCCTGAGAAGGCTGCGGTTTTCCGCGAGGAGCCCATGCTCCTAGAAGACGCGTTCGTCGTCGCGCAGCGAGAGGACTACGTTCCGCGTCTCTCGCCCGGTTTGTCCGCGAGTCCGGCAGCGCCGCCACCGGTCGTCGAACCGATGGGCCTGAGTGTCATCGACCTCAGTGGAGTCGATCTCAGCACGGTCGACTTGCGTGCGATCGACGTGAAGGCTCTTCACATCACGTGTTCTACTTGTAGGAAGTTCGGTCACTTCCAGCGGAATTGTCCGCGCAAGAGGGGCGTTGATCGTGCCCGCCGTGGTCAGCCGCGGCGCTCGGGAAACCGAGGTGGATCTGGTTTCACGTCGCAGGGAAACGACAGTTCCCAGTAGACGCGGGGCAGTCTACTGGGGCGATCACTCCTCGCTCCGTGACGCCGAGTTCGGCAGTATCGCAAGGCGGGCGCCCCCGGAAGAAGGTCTCTTCTCAGCAGTTGATGAGCTGCGCATCAGTGGCGAGCTCATCGTCGTCACTGCTCAAGTGAAGGGATTTGCACGTCCCTTCAGAGTCTTAATCGACTCTGGTGCGACGCGCAACTACGGTCGCAAGCAAAGTATTGCTGAGAATGCTTCTCTATTTGCTCAAGCTTGTGAGCGAGATCTCGGAAGAGTCTCGGTGCGTCTTGCGACGGGCATCGTCGCAGAGACGAAGAAGATCGAGGTCGATCTACGCATTGCGTTTGTCGATTTCGACTCAGTCGAGCGCTTTACAGTGCTCGACATGGATGAGAGGTTTGACCTCATCCTCGGAATGCCGTGGCTCGAGCGCCACGAACCGTGGATCGACTGGAGGACCAAGTCGATTGGGAGCACGTCTCCCGGCAGGAACGGAGCTCAGGAGCGTCATGAACCCTCCTTCGTCCGCCGGCTGATGAGCCCCATCAAGGATGATGGAAGTGCCTACTTCATTGGCGTAGTGAACGCCATGGACACCTCGGGTGTTCCGGAGACGGTCGTGCCGTCTGCCGTGGAGTACGGCGTAGAAGAGGGCGTCGAGTTGTCTCCGCCCCCTCCGAGTACCAGCATGGAAGATGCTTCGGGGATGTGTCCCCCTGTCGCGTGCCCGCGTGCGGTTGAGCCGTCTTCACACCCTTCGGAAACGTCCGAGCCCATGGCTGAGCAGCTCCCGCTCTCGAGGGCATCGTATGATGTACACATCGTTGATGTGATGACGGGATCGTCGATCGATCCGTCCACGGTCGATATGGCACCGTTGCCAGAGTTCTCTGAGCTGACTAGCTTGGAGGAACTCCCTATGGACGATTTCGTCCGCGAGCTCAAAGCTAGTGAGATCGCTGAGGTTGTGATCCTCCGATCTGAGCGAGATCTCACTCAACTCAACACCTCGACGGTGATTGACGAGGATGTCCTCGTTGAGTTTCGTCAGAAGTTTGACGCTCGCCGTGGTTCGGCCATTCTCAAGAATCCGAAGGATCGGTTCTATCCGCTGGTCAAGCGGTTTGCGGAGACTTGCCTCAGCAAGAACCCGCCGGCGGGGCTTCCCCCTGATCGTGGCGTTCGCCACGAGATCAAGCTCAAGCCTGGCTCGAGCTATGCGACCGTTCGCCAGTGGACTCTGCCGGCCGAACAATCGGACTTCATTGATGAGTTCTTTGCTAAGAAAGCCAAGGCTGGCCTGGTGCGCGAGAGCGTCTCGCCGCACAGCGCACCAACGTTCTGTGTGCGCAAGCCAAATGGCAAGTGGAGGATTGTCCACGCGTACAACAAGTTGAACGCGCAGACGATTCCTGCGTCCACTCCGATCCCTCGGAAGGATGTGATCATCCACCGGATATCCGGCGCAAAGAAGTTCAGTTCTCTCGACTTGGTCGACGGTTATTACCAAGTGCTCATGGAGCGTGGGGATATCCCCAAGACAGCCGTCCGTACGCCGAGCGGTATGCTCTGGGAGTGGCTAGTGATGCAACAGGGGCTGTCGAACGCCCCAGCGACGTTCAATCGCTTGGTGACCCATCTGTTCCGTCCCCTGCGAGCGTTCGCACAGACGTACTTCGACGACATCTACGTCCACACGAAGCCGGAGCCCGGTCGTGATCTGGATGCGCTCCATGAGGATCACCTCCGCCAAGTGCTCGAATGCCTCGAGGAGCATAAGCTTTATGCCAACTTGGATAAGTGCATCTTCGGAGCCGAAGAGATCCCAGCGCTTGGGTGTTTCGTCGGAGTCGACGGTGTTCGGGCGGATCCCGAGAAGATGAAGGCAATCGCCGAGTGGCCATCGCCACGGTCCGTGAAGGACCTACGCAAGTGGTTGGGTCTCGCCAACTACTTGCACAGGTTCACGAAGAACTACGCCGAAATGGCTCGGCCGCTGACTCAGCTGCTCAAGAACGACGTTGAGTGGTCGTGGTCTCACGACACGGAAGCTGCCTTCCTGAAGATCAAGGAGAGTCTTCTCCAAGCGCCGATCCTGGCGTTGCCGGACGACTCCGTCCCGTGCAGCGTCGTCTGTGATGCCTCCGACTATGCGATCGGCTGTGCACTTTTGCAGAAGGACCAAGATGGTCACGAGAGAGTCATCTCGTATCAGTCTCGCCAGCTCCAAGCGGCCGAGAAGAACTATCCAGTTCACGACAAGGAATTGTTGGCGATGAAGTACGCCTTGGTGAAGTTCCGCGTTCACCTTCTCGGCGCGTTCCCGTTCGTGGTCTACACAGACCATGCGTCTCTACGCACAGCGACACAGTCTCCGCACTTGTCGCCGCGAATGGCTCGCTGGTTGTCATTCTTTTCAGAATACAACTTTACTGTTGAGTACAAGCCGGGTCGGCTCAACGTGCTGGCGGACGCACTCTCTCGGCGTCCCGACTACGAGATGAACCATCTCACATCAGTTGCTTCTGATGTCTACGACTTGATTCGTGACGCCTACGAAGGCGATGCACAGTGTGCGGAGATCATTCGTGCTCTCAAGTCGTCAGACTCGGAGAAGTCTATCTCCCCTCGTGTTCGAGCCCGACTCCATCGGTACACGTTCGAAGACGGTCTCCTGAAGTATCAGGTCTCGGACAGCGAAGAAGCTCGCATAGTCGTCCCATCAGACGAAGATCTGCGATACGTGATCGCGTATGGTGCTCACGACGCACCTGGTGCTGGCCATCTTGGCCGTGAGAAGACGTACGCGCTTCTCAGCCCAAGATTTTGGTGGCCCAAGATGTACAAGTGGGTGTCGCGGTATGTCCGCACGTGTGACGTCTGTCAATGAGTGAAGCCAAGTGCACACTCTCAGGCTCCGCTTCAGAGCTTGCCTGTCCCCAGCGACTGCTGGCGCTCAGTGAGCATGGACTTCTTCTTTGGAATGCCAAAGACGTCCGCTGGGCACAATGGTGTGCTGGTCTTTGTTGACCGTTTGTCCAAGATGGTGCATCTTGCTCCGGTTTCGGATACGTGCACAGGTCTTGACTGTGCTCGACTTTTCGTCGATACCGTGTTTCGACTACACGGTCTCCCCGACTCAATCGTATCGGATCGGGATCCCAGGTTCACTGGTGATTTCTGGGAAGGTCTCTTCCAGATCCTGGGCACCAGGCTCGACATGTCGACGACGGATCATCCGGAGACCGATGGCCAGACCGAGCGGGCCAACCGGGTCGTGGAGGATATCCTCCGTTCGTACTGTGGGGATAATCCCACATCGTGGAGCGACACTCTCGTCATGGTCGAGTTCGCCATGAACAACTCTGTTCATGCCTCGACAGGTCTGTCGCCGTTCTTCGTGAACGGTTTGAGGCACCCAGCGTTGCCGCTCTGCCTCATGGGCAGTTCCCAGTCTGGTGGGGGAGGGGCTCGGCAATTACTTGCCTCCCAGTTGGAAGGTGTTTCCAAGTCGGCGGAGCGTCGCAAGATCGACGAGTTCTTGTCGACACGTGTGAATGTCATCACCCGCGTGCGTGACGCGATGGCAGCTGCCCAAGATGTTCAGAAGAAACAAGCCGACAAGCACGGTCGGAAGAACACGCATGTGTTCAAGCCAGGCGACTATGTGCTTGTCAGCACGAAGAACCTGTCTCAGAATGCTGTGTCCAGCTTGGGCAGCTCGAAGCTGCTGCCGAGATATATCGGCCCGTTCAAGGTGTTGAAGCGGAGTGGAAACTCCTACAGGGTCGATCTGCCAACATGGTTGCAGACGCACCCGACGTTCTACGTTGGCTTGCTCAAGCCGTATCTCCGCCCTGATGGAGATGAATCGGACGAAGAGTCATCGGAAAAAATTCCAAGCGGAGTTGCCGCCGATATGCAACCACCGACAGTCGCGCACGAGAACGTGCCAGTCACGGATGATTCCTCTAGCGAATCTGTCGCAGTGCAGGGTTCTGCAAGTGGCGTGGCTAGTCCACACGGGGAAGCGCCAAGACGCTCGGTACGGCTTGCTCAAGCCCGTCGAAGTTCGACATGGTCGTCGAATGCGACCAAAGCGTCGTCAACACGACGTCGGGTTACGTTTGCTGAACCCGAAGGAGCACGTCGGGTCCCCGACACTGGTGTGAAGACCAGAACGAAAGCGCTGCGACCGGTGCGCGCTCCTTTGCCTGTGATCGACAGGAATGGCGAACCATTATCACGTCGAGTCTCTCGACAGTGTGCGTGTGCACAATGGCGTCCGCTAGCTCTTGGTCGAGTGGCTTGGATACCAAAGCAATCAGAGCTCCTGGGTTGATGAGACTATTCTCAGGCAAGATTGCTCTGATCTTGTTCGCGCATGCGAACATGATCAGATCATCCTGGAAGGTTCCAGTAGGTGGGACCGACCACCTCCATCAAGATGAGAAGTGTCTCAAGTTCCTCAAGGAAGACGCTCAGTGGAGCGCACGGAAGTTCCGTCTCAGTCAAGTCGACTGTCCCTGTCTATTATAGACATGAGTACAAGACCCAAGCAGAAGGCCATGAAGTTGGCGAGAACGCCGCGTTCGGCTCACCTGAAGCTTCGACAATGTCTACTGACCTCATCAGTTGCGTTGGACAACGCTCACACCAAGCCAGAGTGGCTGGCTCAGTTTGGTGTTGCTACACCGAGCAGTTCTCTGCTGTGTAGCCATCACGCCCGAGCGTGTGGCCGACAACACGAAGTTGTCCGGCAACGTCGTTGTTCGACTGCCACGGGTATCCCCGCACTCCACGCACTCAGTTGAGCCGCTGGATGAGGCTAGCCAGCCTCTCAAGTACTTGGTAGTACTCGCGGTGGGTACCCACCGACCACAGTCTCCAGTATTAGACTGGACCCAGTTCTGGGCACCGTCAAGAGACGAAGTTTGCGAGTTCGCATCGTACAGGTCTGTACGCTCGCACAAGGCAAGAACCCATCGCACGGAGTGTGCGTGCGAAGTTTGGGCTTGCCGCGAGCTCTGCTCGCCTCGCAATGGTCGTCTGACCATGCCATTTTGGCTTGCCGCCGTCAGACGGCATAATGGCCCAGTTTTGGGGGATCGTCATGATCCAGTGGTCGCTGGCGACCGCGCGCACGCCTGCATGCGTCTCATGACGCAGCGAGGTGTAGCGCCAAGCCGCTGCGGCTCTCGATCAGTCGTTGTCGAAAAATCGACACGCGACTTCGCGCTCATGGTCGCCATGAGTCTGTACTCATTGCCGTGTGGGCCCTCGGAAATTCCGTACTGGAATAGACTCGTGTTCCTTTTCTAGAACACGGCTGTTCCTAAAGTAGGGACATGGGTGTTCCTCATTTTAGGTGTGGGGTGGTGTAACGGGGTACAAGGTTACACAAGTTAGTTCGGTTGTGTAGGTACATAACGTGTGTGGTCCACTTAGGGGAAAAGTTACCCTGAGTAGTGACTCTCTTTTATTAGATTCAGTAGGGGATATCCCTGGGTATTAGACACCAGGGATATCAGGCATAGGGGGGATTATTCCCCAGGGGAATAATCTGAATACAATCAGTTCGCCTTTTGCCAAGTCTTTGGCGCTCGTCGACAGGGGTCGACTCGGAGCGGCTGCTCACGCTTCCTCAAGCGCAGGTACTGTGAACGGTCGTGGACCGTTACACAGAGCGTGCGCGGGACGTATGGCTTTGCCAAGTTTGACTTTTTAAAGGGTTCTGGCAGCTCCCTGGAGAGCCGCGAAATCTTTAGCTTTGTCACCGAGGATGGCGTTTTCACACCGGCCCGCGTGCCTCAAGGCGCCGCTGACTCGCCGCTCCACTTTCAACTTCAGATGCATGACGTGTTCCGCGGCCAGCTCTACGATTCAGTGCTGGTGTATATCGACGACGTCCTGCTTTTCGCGCAGAACCTAGCCGACTTCATCATGCGGCTGCGCGTGTTCTTCCGTATTGTTGCGCGAGCGCAACCTGAAACTAAACGCAAAGAAGTGCAAGCCCTTCGCGCCGCGAGCGATCTGGTGCGGCAAGCTGATCGACGGGGAATGCATCAGCACGATCTCGCGCGCCTCGAGGCGCTCAGCAAGATGCCATTGCCGCCGACGGCCGCAGCGCTGCAGAACTTTCTCTGCGCGGTGAACTGGCTGCGCGAGTCCATGGTGGACTACGTGCGCGTGGTCGGCGCGCTGCAGCGGAAGCTGGAGACGGTGATGGCCGCGCGCGGACGCCGTAAGCAGCAGCTAGCCGGTGCCGACTTCGACTGGTCCGATGACGACGAGGCCGCGTTCCAGATGGTGCTGCAACTCCTCACGACGTTCACGAACCAGCACTTCGTGGACCCTGCTGCCGATGTCTGCCTGTTCAAGGATGCCTCGAACGCAGGCGGGGCGGTCGTGCTGACCCAGGTCAGGCAGTGGAAAGCGGGCGCGACGGTCGTCGAGCAGGCGCATGAGGTGCTCGCCTGCAAGGCCGGGCTGTTTAATGGCGCCGAGGCGAACTGATCGGCAATCGAGAAAGAGGCCTATCCTATTGTGCGCGTGTGCGACGACCTCGCGTGCCTACTCGAGCGAGAGAAGGGATTCCGCATTTTCTGCGACCACTCCAACCTGGTGCACATATTTGCACCGTTTTCAAAAGTGGGTAGTTGGAACCCCCTCAGAAGGGAACAATTTGTTCCCTTTGGCAAAAGTGGGTATCTTTTCTGATAAAATCTGAGTCCGCCAAAGTTCTTCTATATAGTGTAATGTTCCATATGGTGGGTTTTTGTAAAATTTTTGTTACAAAGCACGGTGCGAAATATTTATACAGTCATTTCCAGAAGGGAACAATTTGTACCCTTCTGCGCCTTATTTACTTGATTTTTGTATACTGATACTATTTCCATTGTAGAAATTACAACCGCGAACGGGTTAACTAATTTCATCGTACCTGTTCTCATGCAACATCATTGACATTGAATACTGACATAAAAAATACTTGGAATGAATGATGCACATTCACTCTAATGGCTAGAGAAAGCTACATACCTGACGATCTGAGGCCAGTCCCATCTTTTCCTGAGACGATGCTACCCTACCCTACCCTATACTACCCTATCCTACAGGGGACTGGAAACAGTCACTGAGGTGGGAATCGAACCCGGGGTAGTGGCATGGTCGAGGAGGTTCCAAACCACTGCACCAGATCGTTCCTCTTGAGAGCATAAACTTTTCAGTGTGTAAAATACACGGACTAAACAGGAACTTACCCCACATCATTTAGCCCTTGTGGGAGTAATAAGTGTGTATTCGCTAAAGTACGCCTCACGGCTTTTAGTCGGGGTGGGTGACTGGTGTACTCTGTGTGGTCTAACCGGAAATTGCGCAATCTGAACTGGGAAGATCGGTAGAAACCGGTTTCTGAAGTGGATGAATCCAGCTAACATCCAGACAAAGCCAGTTTGAAACCAGAAAGAAATTCACCTACTGGGAAGATCTAGTGGATGAACCCAGATCCTGGCACACTGTGCCAGACTGGAAAGGTGGGTGAGTAGCTGCAATAGTGTACCAGGCTAACACCACCAACTAACTCTTGTCATTCAATTTCCTAGCCAACTAAGCCAGTCCTGTGCCAGCTCCTGGGGCCTGACCAGGCGGCGAAAGACGCGGACACTTCATCAAAGTGTTTGAAGCTCGCCCCAACAAAGTTCGAGCAGTGAATCCAGATATTTCGAAGAGTGGAATTAGTTATGGTAGGGGTTACTCACCTGTTCTGCCAAGATAGAGGTTTTACGAGTTCGCAAACGTTGTCCTTCATAAGCTGTGTTGGATCCCCAACCTTCGTGATAGTTGTGCCATGTCCGAGACACACGGAGTAGTGCACACGAGTGTAACGCTTGGATCCGAACAACGTACCGTAATGGTCTTCTTATAAAGGACAGGAAAATGCAACGGAAGTGCTTTCAATAATGGCCTGTCGCTTATAAATTGTCCCGTACAACCCCAAAACCGAATGGTGTTGACGGTTCAGTGGAGTCTATTGAGGGCCCTAATTTAGGGAGCAGGGTTGTCGTGGGTTCGATTCCGGTCGGACTCATTAATTCTCCGCACCATAAAACGGTAATTTCGCATACTCATTTCTCAATACAAGGTACAATGACTAACATTCTCTCTTTTGTCTTAGTCTTCCTCGGCATCCGACATGGAGCCACTGATCACATCCATCTCGTCCGTGACAATGTCCTTCGCGCGGTAGCTGACGACCCCTTCCCTCACTAGCTCTTGTAAGACATCCTCAGCGTCCACCACCTCACCACCATCGTCGTGAAGGACATCATCCCACACTTGGCAAAACCATTCTTGATTGTAGTCGTCGAGAGCGACTCGTATGCTGCCGTCGCCCACGCCGTCACGCCCCGCCGCGTCGGCGCCTTCAGCTTGAAACGCTCTCCAGGTGTCTTGTTCGCGAGCTGGGCCCGGAGGTTGCCCAACCAGGAGCGTCGCAAGGAGTCCTTGAAGGGCTTCATCCAGGCGACGTCCGCTGGTTTGGCACGCCACGTGAGCCCGGCCGGAATTTTCATGAGGACGACGTTCTTCGAGCACGCGTAGGCCTTCACTTCATCCGTCCAGTGAGCCGAAAAGTGGTCGAGTAGAAGGAGCACGGGAGGGCTGTGGACGTGCCGCTCACCAAAGAGCGCTGTTAGGTAGTGGACCATGATGTCTTCGTTCCACCATCCGGTCCGATTGCCGTGGATTTCCACACCGTGCTCGGCCTGGAGCTCACGCATCTCTTTCCAGACGTCACGGCCAAACCCTCTGCGCTTCTCAACGTTTCCCGCTTGAATTTTAGCGCTGAGGAGGGTCTGGCCTTGAGGACGAGATTTGCTTCCGTCTGAACTGGCCATGAGCGTCGCGGTCGCACGTTCTTTGTCCATTCCGCCACAGCGCACCCAGACAGTCTTCTCGCCGGTGTCGTTCACCGTCTTGCGTGGGAGAAGCTCGAACGTGACCGCAGTTTGGTCAGCGTTCATCACCACGGTGATGCCCAGTGCTTCCATCACCGCACGCACCTGAACAGCAAAAACGGCGGCTGTATGCTGGCCGTCGGCAACCGAGACTTGGCCTTGATGGGTGCGGACACGGAAAGAAAGCGCATGGTGGGCGAGGAAACCTTTGCGCCACTGCTTCGACGCAGCAAATGCCCCCTCGGGTATGCCGACCTCCGCCGCGACTTCGAGGGCATTGATCTTGAGCATAGATGCCGAGACTGGGACGCCGCCGCGGCGGAGATCAACAATCCACTCGACGATGATCTCTTACTGGGCGGGGTTCATGACGGTAGCCACTCCGAGAGGGCGCAGTCGCTGGCAACGCCCGCCTTTGACGCCAGATGCCGCCGCTAAAATCGCGTCTCTTTGCTTCAACCACCGGTATATCATCTTCCGGACAGACTCTTTTGCGTCCAGGCGCAAGTCGGGAAAAAACGCATGATCGTTCGATCCATAAGGCCGTTGGGCGGGCGGCCGTATGGAAGCCGCCCCAAGCTGTAGAACACGACGACGTCATGCTTGAACGCGTACGAGTAAGCCCGCCTCACGTGCTGGCTAAGATAGGCATGCGTTCCTTGGATTGTTGTCCTTCCTTCCGTCATGGTTTCTCGCTTTGAAATGTGGGGTGGGTTTCCCAACAGACGACGGAGATTTTAGGCGCAAAAATGTACTTATTTGGGTGAGGCTTGCTCGACCTGTTCTGAAAGTGCTCTCAATAAAGGCCTGTCTCCTATATGTGGATGCCTCTTATAAGAAGACCATTACGGTATATACCAGGATAATCGACAGTACCAATGCCTTCTTAGGATGACCTTAAAGAGTGGACGAGAGGTTGTTGACGGCTCGATTGGAGGTGATGTTGTCGCGATATGTCTTCAAGTCATCATACCAGTGGGAGCGTTCCTTCCGCATTACCGATACTGCCTTCGAGCACAACATCGATTAGATAAACTTGCATCCTGAAGTCCATCTACTCAAACATCGGAAACTTTACCCGCTCGACGTCTTCATCAGTAACTTCAAGGCCATCGTTCGCAGCTGTCATTCCGTGAATAGCGTGTACCAGTAAAACATCAGACACAGCTACATTGGGTCCAATCTTGGTCTAAAGACTTTGCGAAACAAGCCCACCTCACTGCGGATGAATTGCTCGGTAAAATGTGACGCTTTTTAGCCTAAACGTACAGATAGAGGTCGTCTTCAGTATTTGGATACTTGTTTACCAACTTGTAAGTCTGAGACATCATGAAAGCACTTGCTTGAGCTGCCCGTTTCAAAAACCTATCTCTGGACTTGGAAGCTGCATTCGTAGCCTGAATGACGTGTTCCGGTATGTAGATCGACGTAGCGGTTCTTGGACGGTGTGGGTGTTATCGGTTCGACAGCCAACTCGCGAGGCCTTGTGCGTGGAGCGTCCGTCGAGTATCCGCGTAGCGGGGAATGTTGGATATGGATGGGTGACCATACTGTTTTGGAGTTGTGAGGCTTGAATACCTCCCCCTGCTGTTTCTATTCTGTTTTCTGATATTTGACAAATCTGGAGTATACGCATGCTTACCATTTCTAGAAGTGCATAATATGATTTTTACAACACGCAGATATAGGAACGCTCAAACGCGACCCCGCTTGTTGTTTGATGGGGAAGAAACTGGCTCTAAAAGTTCGAAGTGTCGAACTAGTGAACTAGTGAACTAGCGAACTATTGTACCGGACATGCGTTTTGATACCGAACCCCGCTAGATTTGACATTTCTCACCGTAGACTAATGCTACACACGCGTTACTATATCGTTGGATTGCGCAGCTCAAGGCACACATATATTCTCACTGTGCACAATCTCTCACTTTCTACTTCGTCGGCAGCACAATGCTGCCTGAGGCTAAACGAACCATGATCGGCCGAGCTGCCGACTATTTCTCGGCTCTCAAATCCGACACCTTCGCGTCGCCGCACAAGCGTGTCCGCAATATGGTTGCCAAGTATTTGGGGGGGGGGGGGGGGGGGGGGGGTTCCGCGTTGGTTGCGCGCGTTTTGAGAAACGGGAGAACAGCCCCCTCGATGACGACTCGCGGCTGTGCATCCGCGCACGGAGGCACGGATGTCTATTCTGAATTTTCGTAAATATTATTTATGAGCAAAATTTACGAATGGAGCCCACCTTTGCATCGGATCTCAGATCTGGGTTACCCAATCAAAAAGATGTGAGTGTGTCCCACAGAACCATTCGGCGGGTTCTCATTCGACTGGCTGCTCGTACATCAAGGGGCGCCAACCTGACCCCCGTGTTGATTACCCCCCCCCCCCTCTCTCTCTCTCTCTCTTCTCCCCTCTGTGATCGCTCTCCGACAGCAACACCTCACAACCAAATCATCTAACTACGTTGGGACAGAATCGAACCCACCTACGCCAGAAGTGCTTCTGGACGAGAGTTACTGTAACCTGCACCACGTCTCCGGCAAGACGTGGGTGCTATCTGACAATTTCCGCTACATTCGCAGTGGTGCTGGGTGTCACTATTGCGTCGTCGGTGCTGGTGTGAGGGGCGACGTGCAAAGGCAACGTCGGTTTGTGACAGCTTCAATTATTGGCCGTCGGATCGTGAGCCGGCCGACGACGCCGACTACCACGGCAATTTCACGACAACCATTTTGGTGTGTACAGCTCCTGATCGACTATCGATTGTGCCCTATCCACATGGACGGCTCCTCCTACCACAAGCGTCTCCTAAACCCACCACCGACATCGAAGTGGAGAAAAGCAGCGATCGAGTCGTGGCTGGTGCCAACCGCCCTCCCCCGTCTTACGTCGCCCAGGCGATCGCCAGGCGGTACGACCACACCATCATCTACACTCCACCATACCATCCGGAGCTACAGCCCATCGAGCTTGTGTGGGCTGCACTCAAAACTCGTATTGCTCAGCATCCGCCTCAACGATGGATGAGCTGGGAGAGAAGCTGCGACTCGAGTTCGACAAGATCATTAACGACACACGCGCGTGGCTCAAGTTATACCGCAAGTCCCAAAACAAATTATGCTGTCATGATCTCACGAACGTGAGTACATGACAGCATAATTTGTCTCAGGTACTAGTTGTGACGTAGTATATATTATCGTAGACGTGAAATTAACTTTGAGATTTATCGATTGAGACTCCAAAAAGTAGGTTGCGTGTCATCTGTTGGTGAACCATGAGGCGAGAAAATCGAAGACAGATCAGAAACTCCACCAGATGTCGCTCAATTCGACAGAAGTCAAATCAGTAGCTAAACTGGAGCAAAGTCAGAATCACGCGGATTTCGGCGCTGGTTTCTGATTCTCGGAATTCCAAATATATGAAAAGTTACAGGAAGAATAGTTTACGGTATCAAAATCCGTGTCCGGGACAATATCGAACTAGCGAACTAGCGTCTTTTGCGATTCTAGAGTCTTCTATCGGGAACTCCTAACCTAGTCTTAGCCGCTGAGGAGGATTCGCTGTGACCTGTCTTCAGTTGAACAGCACAAGACAGAATTTGGAGAGCACACCTAATTACTAATGATTGCACTAGCCTTCTAAAGCACAGGAACCACAAACTCTCTTGTCAGGCCATAGGGCCTTCATGCTGACGGATTGTCTTGGTCCCCTCTAGCTAACAAACTGCGCAAATTCGAAAATGATCGGCTCAGCCACCCCCGGCGGCAAGTTGTCTTGGATGAGTGACTGAGGAAATAGCCAATGACAGAAACTCCGCTATTTCACCAACAGGCTATCGTTCTCGACAAGCAATTCCCATTGGGATAAATATTTACTTTATTTCATTGGCCAAAAGCTCCAAAATTTCCTAAAGCTCTCAAATTTCCTCAGGTCGGGTCATGTAGCTCGACTTAATGTAATACCTATGTTCTATTGGCCACAATGCAGCGAAATTGGTGCCGTTTACAGCTTTTGTTGGAACAAAACGATGCCGCCATCGTCAAAGCGGAGATCGGGGGCAAACGAATGTATTGCACCTCCGCTCGTGGGCGTGGTGAGGCGGGTGTTAGCGTGCGTGCAAATCGCAAACTGAACTAGTATAGCTCTGTTGGGTGAGTCGGCGCTGCCGTCGGGATGGACCAATCAGAATCTCTAATTCCCCTATCTCGTTCAGAAAACGGAGTGGTTTCGGGCAAGAGTTTACTACCCTCGCACAGGGCCCGACCAAGAGAAAGGTCGATGTCCCGACTTTAACACAGTTTTCGGGCATAAAGCACCGTTGGGTTTGCTCTTATGGCTGCTCCCCCTATCAAATAGTAATTGTCCATACCACCCAGAGTTCTGCCTCACACCACTGTGAGTGAGCCAGCCTCTGCACCAAACTAGTGCCGGGACGATAGATCGCCCATAACTGGTCTCCGCTCTGTAGGTAGAGGTCGAGATCTTTCTTCTAGGGGGGTGCGCACGAGCATCCTCGGTCAACGCCTGCTCAAGCTGCCACTCGAGATCAATTATTCGTGCTCGAAGCTTGTCGAGTAGCTGAAATGCTGCGGCTCTATCACTTACCGGACGCGCACTTCCCGATCAGTATTGGCGATACATTTAAGCGCCGACAGATCTCACTAGGTGAACTATGGCATCGTTGGCTCTCGCCTTGCGGTATCTGCGCCTCCGTTCCCGTTTGGCTCAGCGTCAAACTGTCGCTCCCCTCGTAAACCACTACATGGTGCTCATAACTCGTCGGTCGTGGCGGCACAATCAAGAGAGCGACACTCGAGGTAGAATAGTATTGATCCCGCTCGAGCATTCCTAAATGAACAAAGTCTGGCAACTAGGGTTTTACCCGCCATATATTAGAACATTATCAAGTTGTTAATTTGGGAGACAAGAGAACTTCCTTGCAGCCAGTGCCACAAATACAAAACATCGCCACACCCGCGCACAAACTTACGAAATTCAGCCTCGTGTGTTCTCGACTGTCTGAAGCGAGCATTCGCCACCGTGAAGCCCTAATGAATATCCTTCCACATCATTTGGAACTTCATAGCCTCGTAGGGGATGACGTGGGAAGGATTGATGTTTACGAACATCTCGTCTTCAGCAACAAGCGCATTGCAGTCCTTGCGCGCCGTCCTGTAAGCAATTTCCAGGTGGTCCCAAAAGCCCATTCGACGATTTCCGTTCACGTCATCAAGGTCAGTTCTGCTGAGCGCGTCACGTGCCCATGATATGAAGGTTAGCAAGCGAACAATCGATAAAAGCGAGCTCCGTACCCGTTGCAGCAAAATCTGCGCCGACTTTGTTCGAGAATAAGAGGTTCGGCAGTCGATAGGTGCAGCTTGGTGAGCGCCGAGTTTCAATAGGGCCTCGAGAAATGCCGGTTCGACTGCATCGTGGTTGCGTAGAAGCAGGATTCAACCCATTTCTTGTCTTTGTCCTGCTTTACTCGAAGCCCTCGGCGAGTGCATTCACCGCGCAACACGTTGACCGTCCATGGCTCGTAATTGGGGTTAATTCTAGCATCGGGGAAAATGGAGACGAATGTAATCATCTCTCCCCAGCACTTCTAGTTACTTGCGCTTTGGATTTTTCTTGCGCGGCGCGTGGTAGCTCTTCTGATTTTGAGTGGTTCCATGTGGGCGTCTGATTGATGAGTGTTGGGTTTGAATGCACACTTCGTTGAATAATGCATCTTTTATGTCGCACAAGCTGAGCTGACTGAGCCAATCTGGCACCTCTCTTCCTCCCATCTTTTCCGAGTTTGGTGTAAGTTACAACATTGTGTCGCCAAACGTCTTTCGTACGGTGTATGTTTGAATACATTCTGAACGAAACCTGTTCAAAACTTATATACCTACGCCGATGTAGAAAGTCTACCCCATAATGAATTCAAGTAACAAATGAAAGTCATAAGTTATGACATAGTTGGAGTGGTTTCGTATACACCTGATTCGGGAGTAGAGGGGTTAATAATTTTTTAATATATTTTTATAAAACGTGATTCTATTGGCCGATCCACTAGGCCAAGGTACCCAGATGGCCCATCAAGATGAGGTTTTGGCCATTTTTCCCCCGATCTGGATTTCGCGATCTTCCAGCATGGCTTTCATTCACAGGTGCAACTTCAAACCGGAAGGCGATTTTACCGAAAATCCAATTGCTTGGTAAAACGCGCGAGCTGGGGGGGGGGGGGGGGGGGGGGGGGGGACACAACTACGTGGCGTAGAACACCGAGGAGAGAATTAAGGTCGTTCGTGGCGGCGGTTTGTGAGCCAAGCAGTGATGATACCAGGCCGAGTGCTTTATCCAGCTTCTCTCGTGGGATGGCAACGGTCCCTCCCCGTGTGTCCCAAACGAGCCCAAGAGCCTTGTTCGCCGTGCTCCACGGTGTGAATTTCTTCTCGCTGACTGCCGTTGGACCCAGCACTGCGAGCATCAAGCGTCGTAAGGCGATGTTGGCGTCGTGGCAATGACTGCCCGTAGCCACTTCGATACAGGTGTCGTCGTCACACCATACGTTCCCGACGAATGCTGAGCTGTCTGGAGGGGCTGGCTGGAGTGGTGAGGACCGACTGTATAGAGCATCGATCAAACGTCCGGCGAGCGAGTAGAACGCTGGAGAGCCGCACCAACCAAACCCACAGGCCAGGTCGATGACCACGTGGTCGTCGAAACGAAAAGCGAACATATGAACGGCGTCGGCATGCATCGGCACGTGCCGAAAAGCACCAGCGACGTCGCCAAGTATGATGAGGATCGTTTCCTCCGGGTATAGCTGGCGAAGCTCGTGGATGCGGCATGCGATATCCCTCGGTGGGTTATACATGACGGTGAGGAAATCGTCCCTCACCGTAAAATCGTTGACGGACGTTCCGTCGGGGAAAGAGTAATCGTTGATGATGCGGATGTCGATGCCGTCAGGAGACCGTTTCTCCAAGACACCAAGTGGGGTGATGAAGATCTCTGGCTACTGTAGCAGCAGCGCCTCTTCGACAACCAGGTAGCGTCTTTCGACCGCACCTTTTTGCAGGTGGCGGCGAACCGTGTCGACATTCGCGTTGACTGAGCCATGACTGGATGGCCGAGTCTCTTGTCGAATCGGTTTGTTTCGTGACCATGTGGGTAGCACACCTTCACGAACGATGGCATTCCAGCGACGAGTGACGTCTGGTAGCTCAGGTACACTCAGAGGAATTAAATGCTTGTTCGGGCGTGGGTCGTCTGAAGTCTGTCTGCGGATCAGCCGGACAAAGTCAGGAAGCGAGAGAGCACTGCGGCGCACCAGTTCCGATATGGCACGAGTGTAGGAATTGGCAAGAGTGGGACCTGTGGCTTCAAGTGGTGGGATCGTGAGACTCTGAGCAGAGGCGGCGGTGGACAACTCTCCGAAGGACCGATCGATAGTAATGTCGTACAGGCGCTGTCGCAACGATTGGTCGCGGCCGAGGCGGCGCTGGCAAGCCATTGATGTTAAAAGCTCGGTGTGTTCTAACTGCGAAAGAAGAGGTGCCGTTGATCTAGCGTGTCACAGGTCAACAAAGGATGATGCGAGACCTTGGTATCGCTCAGCAATGAGTGCTCGTGCGTTGGCACGCAAGTCAGATGGGTTGGGTCGAAAATGTGCGCGCCACGGGTCGAAGCAACCACCAGCACCGTTACCTGAGCAGCCCGCCACCAAGAGAAACTTCATGCATAGACTTTTGGACAGCCCTACTACCCATGCTACCGGACTTTATCTAACCCATATTTGTTTCCATATCCAACCCATATTTCCTACCCCTGCGAATGTCGATCGTAAATTTCACCGAACAAAACTCGCGAGCTAAGTACGCGTCCAATTGAGCGTCCGATTGAACTCTCGAACGACAAAGTTCGAGGTTTTGAAAGCCCAAACTGAAGTCGTGGAGTTGAAGTCAAGCACATATATTGATCGATTAGACGGTCTTCTGTCGCGCTCTCGCTAAACTGCTTCGCCTCGGAGCACATATGCTAGTAGTCGATAGCGAAGCCTGGCTAGACCCGATGGCGAGACGTCGTTCGAGATGGTTTTGTCGAGTGTGCGCATGATCTTCAGACAAACAAAGACGCCGCAACTGGTCCCGTGGAACTGGCGCGGGCTATTGACACACGTCAGACTGAAAGCTGGCGCGCCCAACACATCAAAGACTTCTTCTTGCACATCATCCGCCACATCCTTGAGCATGTTAGCCGTTCCCATCGAGTCGTAGTACAGGATCTCACGTCGCTTCGCCATGATAAGTACCACTGTCCAGTGGAGATTGCCAATGTTAACTGGTAGGATGAGCACTTCTGCTGACTTGTCCAACGCGGCATTCTTGATGCGCATCTTGGTGGCTTCAAGGAGATTTCCCTTCTTCCCGCGAGGTCGTCTTGGTTTTCGTGACTCGATACCGAGAAATCTCGCCTGAGCGAAGTCAGTGCACGCACGTTCACACAATGCGCAAAGGAATGCATCACTCAGCCAACGATCTGGATGAATTCGATACAGGTTTTCAAACGCGTAGCCACCCTTAAGACTGAGGATGTCGGAGTCGGGATACTTGGCCGCGATCTCGTTGGCAATGTCGGTGGGTGAGACCTTGAATTGAGTCTGGGGAACGTCCTGCCGTAACCACTTCAACAGTGCTTCTCCTTGCTTGCAAGCGTTTTTCAGATTTGCTAGGAAACGCATGGCTTCGATTTGTTCTCGCGAGAAGACACCAAGACCATCGACTTCCACGCACTCGACCATATCACGTCCAACTTTACCCATATCGCGCCCATCTCGGGATTGTTCTTCAGACTAAGAGAACACCTGGATCGCGGATTCCCATTCGTTAGCCAGGGGAAGCACATCGAAGCACTTGTCGAGCAGTTGCTGCGGCAGCAAGTAGAACGCCGTGACATTGAGAACAGGATTCTTCAACTTGACGAACTTCGGTCGTTTTCTCACTGCGTCTTCATGTTTCACAACGAGTCCTTCCAGCCGCTTTGACGTCACATCAATAGGTGACATCTCTTCTTGAAGCGAATCCTTGAGCCCCACTAACGTCACTTCTCCTGTCTCACGCCATACTTGCTGGGCGGCATTGAAGATGACCCGATCGTCTCGCTCGGCTGAAGCAAACTGAGACCGATCAAGACGGGGTCTTCCAACCTTGGCAGGACGTGGGTTCAGAGCAATCCGAGCGGTACGTGGGGATGTCTGCAAGTCGGAATCCGAATATGCACGTGCTTCTTGATTTGGCTGCGAGGTTGAGTCATGGACAATCAGCTCTCCTGCGGCAGGAGAAAGTGCCGGCTTGACAAGAACGACACGTCCAACTTCTTCGGAATATAGACTATGCGGCTGTGAGATCTGAGTTAGTACATCCTCTTCGGCAATCAAGGCGACTGACACCGGTTCGTTTTCGCTGCCGTACGTTGCGCCCCTGATCGAACACAAACTCCAGGAACTCGTCGAACTCGTCGTCGTCCGAGATACCAGCGAGTTCCGTGCAGACGACTTCTGTTGCCCTCACCGCCTCTCTATACTTCTGCTCCTTCGTCAACTTGCGCTTCTTCTGACTTAAAGTGAACGGCGTGAACTTGAATCGATCTGGTGGCAGTATTGCCTCCGTGTGCACGCCACCTATCCATCTGACAATCGATAAGTCAGAATATGGGTGCGATATGGACAACGTATGGATTCCAAATCCAAACCGTTTATGATCTCCATAATGATAGTCGAACATACCTTGTGCTCACGGCTTTCAGAGGAATGGAGTCGTCATACTGCTTGTGCTTGCGGTAGGCAATAGCGTGCTGGCAGGGAAGTTTGATGGAGCACGAAAACGAACACGTGCACGACCATGTTTTCATGTTCACTTCGTGGGCCTTGGACTTGCCGTGCACAATTACAACTCCACGTTGCACGTCTTCGTTGTAGTTGAACATCTCCAGCTTCTCCAAGGCTTGAGCATACTGACCTTCAACACTCTTGGCGACAAAGGGATTCGTCCACTTGAGCAACTGATTCATATCTTCATCATAGTTATCGTTGAAGTGACGCCCGACTTTAGTTCGTCTGTGCATATACTCGTTTGCTCGTGCGCGATCGTCGTTTATCAATGCCTGGACCGTCTCGGCCATCCCCACGGTTGGTTTCACCGTGTTCTTCAAGTGTCCGAAGAAGCTCTCGAGATGATTGTTCGTGTGTACGCGCAGATGAGGCAGTCGAAGTCGGATGTACATCACCCACATGTTGATGCAGGAGTGCCAGTTCTCCTCAAAGTAAGCGAAAAATCCGTCAAGGCCAACGGCCGTGCAAATCTCGCGAAGAGTCGTGTGGCTCTCGTCGTACGCCTCCTTGGTCATCGCGTACACCATGCTGTGGATGACAGCGTCGATGTTGTCGTGGTCGTCTCTCGACACCTTTCCAAACTCAGGCTTGCGTGACGCGATCTTCAGATACTTAATAACGCGGAAGACACAGATGAGCACTTGGGAAGTGCGACTGCAAGATCTTGATCTCATTCAGATCCTTGTCGACCATGAGCACCTCTACGTTATCTGCAACGCCGGGATTGACGCGGACGAAGTGTTCGAGTGCACGCGACATATGCCAGTCAGCGCTTCGCTCCAACAGAGAGTGCTGAACTGCTTGACCTTCACCCTCGTCATCAATCGCCATCAGGGTAAGAAGCTGGTAGTTGTACCTACGGAAGAGCGAGCACAGGTAAATTGTCCATGAGAAAATAAGCACAGGATACGGACGGGAAATGGACTCCACATGGATACTTACCGGTTCGTTTTGTGACTGCTATGCACGAGGAGTATCTCGAAGAATCGGTTGACAGTGTCCCCCATGAACCGCGAAGTTATGTTGATCACGCCAGTCTCCTTGTTGATGGTCTCGTCAACAGAGGCACAGTTTCTCTGGTCAGCAGCAGTGAACTCGGTAAGCTTCGCCAGGCATTCCACGTCGTCGCCTTCGCGCTTTACCTCAGACTTGTATGCGTAGATCATGTTTTCCACGTCCTTCATCACCACGTTTTCACCCTTGGTTAGCAACTCGTCGTAGATGGCCTTGCGCTTTCGCTCGTTCTCGATCATCCCCCGAACTTTGCTTTGGGTGTCTGGATCTTCGACACCGCGGTTTTCAGCGTACGTGCGGAACACCTCGGGTGAGACGACGTGGTTGTGGAAGAGGTATTCAGACTGGATAACCAGGCGCCACTTGTCCTCCTCTTCGAAGTACGTCACTACGACGCTGAACTTGAAGGAACAGCCGATACTTCGAAGGAACTTGGATGGGCGCTTGCCCGTCCCCCGACTGCGTTGCTTCCAACCGTGTGTGCAGATGAATAGTCGCTTGTAACTCTTCCACGACTCTGGCACATAGCGGACGAAGAGCCCGTTCTTGGCCGCCTTGGTATTTGCAATTTGAGCGTTCCGCGCCTGCACGGTGAGAACCACGGACTTGCGAATGGCCTGATTTGTTTCACTCTCGTATTTTTTCAGATAAGCGGAGAAGATGTCCCACGTCTCGTGCTCCCGCTTGAGTGCTGGCACAGCGACGAGAATATCCGAGGGTTGGAGGATCGTGAGCTTCTTACTGCCCGTGTCGTGCGGACTCTCGTCGTCGTCACTGTCGTCACTGACCATATCATCTAAAAAGACGAAGTTAGCGCATGGGCACGATATGGACTCGCAAATATGGACTCGCAAATGGACGCGATATGGATGCATAGTGACATACCTTCTGCTTCGTTCTGGTCTGACGACGGATTACTATCGCCATCATCGCCGAACAGTCGTTTAAACCGCTGAAGCCGTGAGCGACTTGACTTCCTCGACGGTTTCTTGTCGTGGTCATCGGCAGAGTCTGTGTCAGCAGCCTCGACCCTACCTCGCGGAGAAGAAGAGCGCGAACTTCGAATGGCTCGAGCTGGCGAGGACGATCGTGACCGCTGTTTGTCCATCGACTCCGGGGATTCATTCGCCAACCACTCGCGCATCAACTGCTGAGGGTTCTTGTTCCGTGCTGCGATGCGAGGGCTCCGCCGAACGTCGTCTCTCGCAGACGCCTCCCCAGCAGCGTCCGTACCTTCACCGGCAATGCTGCCCAAGTCGCTGCGCGAGCGGGCTATGATGCGCGGGCTTCGCCGAAGGCTCTGACTATCGCTGCCTTCATCGCCGCTGGTCGCATACCCACTCATAGTCGGCTCTTCCTGCAGATGTCGTGAAGCAGAGGTCAGTCCAGCGCTTTCTGTAGATATCCAAGGAGCGTCTTACCGTTGTGATTGCGTGCTTGTAGCTTCTTGCCGTTTGACCCCGCTTCCGTCCGCTCCCGTTCGGCCTCGTCCCCATTTGTCGCTCCCGTTTGGCCCTGTTCCCGTTTGTGGCGTCTGTGCAATCTGGCCAAAGTTCGCACCTTCGCCCAATTCGTAGTTCAAAGAACTATGTTCAGCCGGAGCGAGCCATGTTTGAAGCGCAACAGCAACTCAAGCGCAAGTGCAACGTTGACTGATCTACTACAATGATTGGTTGTAAATTTCTTTAAACATGTATCGTGATTGGCCATTAAGATCGGTTGGCCAGACAGTCGCCACACGCATTCACAAACAAGCGCGCAAGGGCTCACCGGTCTCCGTGCAATGGAGCAGAGCCCTTGCGCGTCGACACGAGCCCTGCCCCCTTCCCCCTGCTCCCCCTCGCCCTCCGCTTCGTGTTGTGTCTCGTGTAGAGTAGGTTAACGCTCAATATGGGGGAACCCCTTGCATTTTTTTTTCTTGAGCCATGTTTTTGTGTGTTTTGGTGCTGTACAGCCTACATCCAGGACTCAAGTTCGCATCTTTATACATCAATATCCACTACCAGGCACGTGAAGCCCGCTGACGGTGTATTCAAACACCATTGCTCAACGTATAGCTTGGTCTCTACGTATATCTAGCACTCACGACGTCCGATGTCGTGGTCTCCATTTTCGGCGCTCACCAGCGCTACAACTCACATCTAGTGGCAGAATTGGATGGTGTCGATTGGATATACAAGGTTATAACACAGTCAAATACAATCACGGTGTGTCGATTCGATGACGTGATGCAATGTGCGTAATCACCTAAGGTACAACATTATTGGCTAAAATTCGCTGTCGCCGACATTTGCCAATGTGATCCAGTCAACAAGGTATCATCAATCCAGTACTGTCATTTCTCGCAACACAAAATTTCTGAATATTTCGGAAACTTATGGGTGAATATGGAAACTTTCAGCGAATATTACGGAATGACTCAGTTTCTTACCCATCCACAGCAGGAATCTTCCATCGATGTGTGGAGCGTCACTTGAGTGAAAGTTGCTGATGTTGTGAGGTGCCATTACTTGGCAACAACTCGATTGCCAATGGCGATAGGCACATCACGTAGATGTCTTGCACTGAATATGCGTATGGAGTAGATCATACAAAGTAAATGGATGGTGTAGAGGACGTAGGCAATCGAGTGGACATGAGCACTCGATCTGGACAGCATTCTAACAGAGTAGTCATTTCGACTTTGCATGGCGTTCCGTCACATCGACTGCTCAGTTATTCCAGCGACTCGTTGACCCTGCTGCCTTCCCCCTCGTGCGGGTATCGCTTTGGCGTTAATCATCAGTCAGTCATGAGTTCGCGGCGTAACTGTTTGGTCGTTCAGACGCAAGCGTCGTGCCCAAAACGCAGTGCTTTTTGTGGGTTGTTTTCCATCAACAATGCCATGCAAGTTCGAGATTTTATTTCCGTCAAGGTACGTATATTTCCCGAGTGACAAAACGCTACTGACACGTTCTATTTCGAATGACAGGAAATGCGATTGATCGTCGAAAGATTAAAGCTGACTCATCCTGATGAAGACCATGGGGACGTCCGTTACGGGCATTACAGTGTTATGGCCATGCAGCAAGCGCTTCAATCGAAAGGTTACAACATGATATATCTCAACAACCTGGCGTTCATGAAGAAGGCACAACGAAAGCATTGGGTGAAGCGACTAGCGACTACCACATTCCGACGAGTTCTCATCATTGGGCGCCCGCCCAAACAACGTGTCGGTGTTTCGCACTGTATTGCCCGCTTCTATCACAAGACATCCACCGCTGTGCCCGGCCGCTTCAAGGAGCGACCGCTCATCATGTGCCCTGATGAGGGAGAGTGGACAGAGTGCAGCGAGGGCTCGTTGAGCGGCTTCCTACCAGCTATCGAAGGTGCGTATGCAATCGTATCTCACGAAGAGCTTGCTGTGATGCAACAGAAGAACCTCCCAGAGGACGCTACATTCTAATTCTAGATAATACAATGCCTGGATTCTATCGCACCAAAAATTTCGGAACAACTGGATCAATCAATACTCATAATTATTCGAAAAATATGTGGCACAATTAAATTATTCATTCTGAATGTACTGTATCAGATGTTGCAGAGTATTGTATAAACAAATACACATAAATGTATATATATCGTGTTTCACAGTCTTACACTTATATACTGATCTATGTGCAATCTGGATTGGATCTTCAAGGGTCGAAGCTCCCTCCTCCGGGAATTAGACATCCCAATGGATTCTGAGCGTGACAATGCCATTGCTTCACCACCACTCTCTCAACCAAAAAGACGTGAGACACCGCAGCAACGTGAGCGCCGGCTTGCACGCCAAACGCAGTACAACAACCGACGGAAAACCAGAGCAACCGTTCGAGAACATTTTTCATCAAGTGGTAGCGGGGGCTACGATGAAAGTAACGAACACTACGAACGTCGTCTAGCAAAGCAGCGCGAGTATACACGGCGGCGCAGACTCGCACAGTTGGTTCGGGGTGTACAAACGAACAATGGCATGGCAACCACTGTCCCGGGAGATGAAGAAGAGTCAGAAAGCAACGGCACGACAACCACTGACGATGCGAGCGGTTGTGTGCCGATTGAAGTTATCTTTGGTGCTCCAAATGCAGATCGCATTGCCCAGATCAAGTGTGACCTGGTTGCCGCTCTTGGCGCGGAAGGTCTTGATGAAGTTGTCTGTGGTGTATGCGACCGATTGTCGCTACGGGAAACGTCTCGACAAGTTCACGAGTGTGACCATGAATACCTCAGATCGATGAAGCGCGTTCTAAAAGTTCCAAGTGTTTCACTGCCAGATGGGCTTGTTGTTCATTACGCATGCGATTCCATTGACACTCGACTAAGAGGATTGATGCTCTCTCGACGTGGGATCTCGAAAACTGATACCGGCTTCAACATTATGATCTGCGAAGAGTGCTTAGCCAGTTTGAAGACTAAATGTGTCACTCCGCCGAAGTTCTCGATTGCCAATGGCTTCTATATTGGCGAGCTTCCATCACACCTGTTTGAAGCCTCGTGGATCGAGAAGGTCATGACTCGGTTACTGTCATCGCTCAAACACGGGTTATTCGTGGTGGGGAGCACAGATCGATTCGCTCCCACTGTATGGTGTTTGATTCTACTCCTGGACCACCAGCAACCCTGTTGCCTCGTCGGGTCGATCGGGAGGGGCCGTATCGGGTTGTGCTTGCTGGCCCTTTCTCAAAGCCACAAACAGACCGTCTCCACAAGCTGCATTCAGTCCGGGGATCAGTTGTCGTTGCTCTCCTTGACTACTTCAAGACCCACAATCCGTTCTACAAGAATGTTGTGATCGACAGGAGTGCGGCCACAGAATGCCACCAGGGAGCAACGATTCTTAGCGAGATTGCAATTACCCAAGAGAGTGCTAGCACCAATGTTGATGAGGAACAAGATACGGTGCACGGACGCTCTGATGAAGCGACAGTGTCCACTGAACACGAAGAGTGCACTTTCATCGAGCGAAACGTGTTGTTAGCACCAGTCACGCCAACGTTAGACATCGGTATAGCCTCGCGCGTGATCGATCTGAACGGCGATCTACAAGGGGCCGTCCCGCAACTGCGAGTTGATCATTCTTCTCGCTTTGCCAATTCCTCCTGTTTGGAGGCAAAGATGTTTCCGCATCTATTTCCATTTGGACGAGGTCATCCGGATGAAGCAAGGGTAGTGCGAGTCTCAAAACTCGAATGCGTTCGCTATTACGCAATGCTCAGCTCAAGACGCTTTGCGCAGGACGCCACGTTTCTCCTCACTGCGTTTGCGATGCTGTCAATCGAAAATATGTACGTGAACACTTCCGTCAAGTGTAGAAGATTCTCTTCTATATTTGCAGGATACGAAAGGCTGACAAGTGAGGATGTTGCTTCTGCCTTGGTCAACAACGAAAATCGTCAGCGTGGGCGACGAACTGTGACAACGGTGAGCAGAGATGCTGAGCGCTTTCTCCGATCAGTTGAATTAGGGAGCGTTTCAGTGTGGGGAAGCGATGCGGAGCGTCGTCAATGTCGGCAAGAAGCGTTTGGTTATCAGACGAGGTTCGGTCAACCGTCGTTGTTCATAACTATCACGCCCAACACCAACAACTCGTACGCGATGGCGCATTATACTGGAATACTCGGTGTCGACACACTTTTTGACTGGCTTGAGGCTCGCACACCACTCAAGAGCGACATGAAGCGAGCAGCTATGGGGGACGACTGCGCTTCCGCACGTTTGTTTATGCGGACTGTCAGTGCATTTGTGCGATTCGTGCTTGGAATCGATCCAGTAACCGGTAAGCGCATGTCAACGGGCCTGTTTGGATACACAGAAGCATACTTTGGGATGGTGGAGACCCAAGGGCGTGGGACACTGCACATTCATTTCCTCATTTGGCTGCTCGGAGCTCTTGAAAACTCGAGTGCCTTCTCCTCCCGACTGGAGACGGAAGGTGAAGCATTCAAGAACCAGTTGCTAGCGTTCACCGACAGTGTCGTCACCACAAGTCTACCCTACGACTTGAGCAAACTTCCGTGCACTAGCTGTCAGGTGCCTGGAACACTTGAAGCTTTGCCAATTCCATCTTCATCGCGACGCCAATCCAGACGTTGCTACAATAGCAACCCCGTCGAGCCTTGTTTGGTACATTGTGGTACTTGCGGAAGTCGAAGTAGCTCCCAGCATATCATTCGCCAACTCCTTTTACAGCAGCGACCACACCATTGGCCTCCACCCATGAGAGAGTTGACTGATGAAGAACACAACAACCGAGTTCAAATCGAAACAAGGGCACGAACGTCTTCTGCTGACGCGAACAACGTTGTGCATGAGAGAGAAGCGTGGTTGAGTCAAGCTTGGGTGTCAGACGCAGACAAGGAGGCAAGGCGGCTGCTCGAGGACACTGACAATGCGCAGTGTGCTCTGAGTAGACCCGAAGATGATCCCCTCAGGAACGATACGGTGAATCGATTGATAGAATTGACACCACCATCGTCGGACGAACATCGGATGGCACCGAGTCACTCTGCCTACATTGTGGCCTCACTTGTTGCCAATCTTAACATGCATTGGTGGGCACACACCGGAAGCTGCTTCAAGCAAAGCCGAGCAGCGGGTGTGGGTACATGTCGATATCGTTTCCCACGTCCACTTCAAGATCGAACACAGTTCGGCAAGGACGGTGTCGAACTCCGCCGCACTCTTGGGCATGAATTCATCAACGGTTACAACCCTACGATCATGTCCACGTTCAAGTGCAACCACGATATCCAGGTACTGTTGGGTGGAAAGGAGACAGCCAACCGAATTTACTACTGTTGCAAGTACGTTACCAAGACACAGCGAGAAATTGATAGCAACACAGCTGTAGCCCTCGCAAGCTTCCAGCGTCGGCAAGCGAAGGAAGCACTTGATGACTCCTCCAATCCTCACTTTTCCGTCCAGGGTCGTCGCGTCACCAGTATGATTTACACGTTCACGAATAAGCAAGAAGTTGCAGGTCCACTTGCGGCTTTATATCTTCTCCGTGGATCCTGTCGATACTCCAGTCACGTTTGTGCAAGAATTCCTCTTAGCGACGTGCTGAAACAGGTGGAGAATTCCGAACACGTGTGCCGCTTGGTCGCTACTACAGAAGCTGAGGAAGAAACAACCCCAGACCATCGCGGATTTCGAACTGCATCGTTCCTGGACGATTACTTGTACCGCCCCTCCTGCAGAAATGATGAGTGTCTGTACGAGTTTGTGATGCAGTGCTACAGGAGGCGACGAACGAACACGACTTCAGAAAAGCGTTTGTTTAGTCAAGATCATCCGCTGTTTGCATCACACTGTCTCGCCATCCGTGACCGCATGGCTATACCAGTTATCACAGGGCAACGTTTGCCTCGTGAGAAGCCCAACATGAGTGACGACAAGCGTGATCTATTCGCTCGGATGGCCTTAGTTCTGTTCAAGCCTTTTCGAACGAAACTGGACCTTCTTGGAACGGATGGTACGACGTGGCATCAAGCTTACACGGCTTGGGAACCAAACAGGTCACCATTCGTGCGAACCATCATGTGTAACATGGACGACTACCACCTTGGCCGAGAGAAAGAAGACCAACCAGTCGTAGACGAATGTGAACTTGGAGCGGAAGACCGCCGTAATTATTACCTCTCGGAGGACGACTGCAGTGAAAGTGAAAGTGATGGAACGGAGTTCGAAGACGGAACAGATATGGCACTTGACTTCGACGATACCTTCGAGGGAGTTTCCGAATTTCCGACACCAACTGCGTATCCCGACCACATTGTTCCAATTCTCGATACCTTTAGACAGCTTGGTCTATTGCGCAGTGTTGCCCTCCACGTCGCCTCTTCGTGCGCTTCTGGAAGTGACAACACTCAAGTGTCTTACAACACTGACCAGTTACGCAAATGGGTGGAGGAGAGCAGAACAGACTGTGATGTTGGTAACGAAGGAGATGGCGAACAAAGTGAAGTTTACGCACCGGAACGATTGACAACGGTCACTGCGCTTGTCGATGATCTGCTCTGTCCACAAGGACTGACTTGGCCTGGCCGTACTGTGGTCGCGACTGGGGGTGATGTTGGCCTGTTTGCCAGCATTCGAGACGTTTCAGCCAACTACACACTTAACGAGCTTCAGCATATCGCCTTTGCTTCAATTGCCCGCAGTCTACTGCAGCGATGGAGACAGACACCGAGCGAAACCGATCGAACTGTAATTGCAGAAATTGAGGTGGCAAGCAATCAACTGCTCATGTTTATGGGCGGAGAAGGCGGTACAGGTAAAAGTCGCGTTATCCAAGCAGTGAAGACCTTTTGCTCCTCATGGCAAAGATGTCGGGCGATTGTATTGACGGCAATGACGGGCAAAGCTGCAAGTATTATCAGTGGCAGGACTCTTGCAAGCTTTGAGATGGCCTTGCGAGGTGGAAACGCGCATTATACCCTTCAAGACGTGGACTGTATTCTCGTCGACGAAGTGTCAATGATGTCGAAGCATAACCTTCTCCGACTGGATCGACTACTCCGACAAGGAAAACGAGTCGCTAAAGTACCCTTTGGTGGACTACATGTCATTCTCGTTGGCGACTTCCTTCAGATGCCTCCTGTTGGGGCGGACCCGCTCTTTAGTGATCCGTTGGACAAAGCGAACCCAGAGCTTGAAGACTTCGAGGGATTCAATCTATGGCGTCTTTTTAACCAAGTAATTGTTCTGCGAGAGTCTGTACGATTTCGTGACGACCCGACATGGGGTGTTGGTTGCTCGAAAGCACGCCTTGGAGAATGGACGCCAGAATTCATTGAGTTGATCAACAACAGAGTGGTTCAGCACATATGCAACGACATCAACATTCGTCACGATACTGTTTTCGTCACGCAAGATAACAAAACACGCAGTGCTATCAACGATCATTTCGTCCAATCTGCAGCGGATATGTTGCCTCGGCATACATTGCCCATTCGCGTCCTTGCAAACTTCAAGGGTGCGTTGAATAACCTCAGCAGCGAAGACATCTCGAAGATTTTCGGCTTACCCGACACAAGCTTCAAGCGCTTGGCACCATACCTTGACCTGATTCCGGGGATGCCGAGCCAAATCACACAGAACATCCGAACAAAGAAATGTGTGGCAAACGGTACAATGGGCAAACTCATATCCGTTCACTTCCCACCTGGAACTTCGTTCACAAAAGTCAAAGACAAACGCACAGGCGTACAAGTCCTCTTGCCAAATCAGCGCCCACTTCACGCCCTCGTACACTTGGACCGTGGACCAAACGCAACTCCGATACACGACGGTGTCGATCCTGCCGTCTTTCCAGTTTTTCCGGACTCAGAGGCCTTTTCTGCAGCAACCATCCGATTAACACCTTCGTCCACAGGAGAACAGAGGAATCTCCGAATCAAGATACAGCAGTTTCCATTCGTGTGTGCGGTTGGAGCAACTGTATACAAAGTCCAGGGAGAATCTCTCTCGGCAATGGCTGTGGCTGACTGGAAGGCTGGTGTTGCATGCGTCAACAAACCACAACAAGCGTATCTCATGGTGTCTCGAGTTCTCCGCCGTGACGCTCTCTTCGTACTGAGGCCTTTCACCGAAGATGTGGCTGAGTGGGCCAAACCACCAGAATCTGCGATGCACGTCACGCTGGGTAAGTGTTGATCCTTCCGAACAGAGGGATCCTTGGGATCTTCCAAGCTTGAATGGCTCCGTTTCCCTGGGGCCATCTTTCAAAGTAACTTGCGGTGATCGTGGCTAAAAGAGAAGTGAGAGAGCAGCAATGAAAATGTCGAAAGATCCGACGTAATTACCCATTGACGGGGTGGACGACACCCCGTCAAAGCCTTTCGTAACAACTAGATGCTGCACGCAGTCGCGCACCACGGAACAGCCATTCGATAACCCTTCGATAATTTGAGTCACTTACTGACTTACTCGACACCTCACCAAGCCCGATATTAGTTTAGCTTTATGAACTAGTCTAGTTTATGGTGAACATATTTCTTTGAAACTACGCACCCCCCGCTGCCAGGCGGGCGAGCAATCAAACGCTCAATTGGCGTCTGTTTGAATGAAATTTATTTACTTACGGTATAGACACGATATGGGACTTATGCATGGATAGAGTATGGAACGGTAGTATGGGTAGTAGTGGCGCCGTAGACTTTTTTCTCCTTGGCGAGGTACACCAGCAAGGATGGTTTCCGCCACAGTAGACGTGCGGCGTTGGCTATGGCGGTCGGTGCGGTTGCGGCGTGGTCTTGACGCGGCCACTGAGCGGGTGGAAGAGGTCGTGCTGGTTGGCGCAGGTCATTAAATCGCGCGAGTACCCCGTCGTGTACATCACCAAGCTGATCGACAAATACTCCATCGTGGTTGTGGAGAAAATCTACACAGAAAGCGCAATACATCAACGGTGTCTGTCAGTGTCGTCTTTCCGATCGTAACGAAGCACATGAAGCTCACCGAGAACAGAGCATCTGCATCTGAGCTAAAGCGGCATCTACTGGAGGAACATAGTCTTGTTGTCTCAGGTCACATGGTGTGGAGAGCCCGATCTTGAAGCTGCGACGCTGGATGGAAGGGGCAGCTATATGCTCATCAGTGACTAGTTGGGTCGCCCAAGGGCGTGCAACACCGGTACGGTCACCAGGTTCGAACGTGACAAATAGACGAATTTCTGCCGCGCCTGTGTCGTACACAGAGCTTTCGAGACAGTCATCCAATACACTCTCCCATTTATTTGCTCTCGACGCGTATCATCTGAAGCCGAACGCTAAAGCGACGTTGTATATGGCTTCGGTCTCATTGGGAGCTTACGTTCATATTGAAGGATGGGGAATTTCAAACCGTGAAGAGAACGACCAGGATTGGAGCTGGTTCCTTCAAGCCCCGATCCAGGGCATGCCCTATCTCATGTTTGTTGCTCAGCCCTTTGCACGAGGGGTTGCAGAATATCTACGCCATTATGACAATTCTCGGCACAGTATCTCCGCCTCGTGCGTTAATAGGACAAACGGACGTGGTAGCTTTCTGTTTTGCGATGGAGAAGATTGTTGTGCACATGCTCAAAGAGAAGATTCTGGTGCGTCCAGATGATGTGATCGGTGTTGACAAGTCGCCCAAAGACTTACACTTTCGCCTACAAAAGTGTAAAATTTACACCATCAAGGCCTTTCTCACAAGTGAGGGTGCTTTTGATCCCTCAGAGCGTCTACAATTGTTGGGGTTGAGCTCAACCCATATTTGCTACACAGTTTGAACGTTTCGCGGAGGACGCCCATTAACCCTTTCGCGAACACACTTTTGCCAGTTGGTGTGTATCGATACGCTAATAAATTCATATCTTCCTGATCGTGTACAGATTCTGAGGAAATGTTATGACAAGAATGACACTTTTTACTAGTCAATCACAGCTCAATATGCAATAGAAAAGTGAGCCAATCCGAACTGCTTCAGAACCCAGCTTGCGACGTTGGTCAGTCGACGGACACGCAGAGCACATCGTTCGACCATGATGACACAGGTTCGAGCCCTGCTGCTGATTAGAAAAAGTTAAGGGAGTGGATGCTCCACTGTGGGTGCCGAGGTTCCCACACAGCAGCCGCGGATGCTGACGTCCCCTATTCTTGTTTTGTTTACAGTCCTGCTTTGTTCCACGCTCCTACGATCGTGTCCACACTAAGCGCTTGCCAAACTCTGATCACTTTCTCTGCGATCGCGCGACGCTTCACGTCCGCCGGCGCATTGCGCATCGCCAGCAGCCGCTCCCGCAGTGTGTGTGGCGTCGGTCCGGAGGGCAATGCCCGCCGAGCGCAACTTGCTCTTGAAGGGGCCCATGACGCCCACATCAAGCGGCTGCAGCACCGCGGTGGTGCTGGTCGGGAGAGGGACCGCCTTCGTCCCAAGGTCGGCGAATGCGTTGAGCGACTCGTCCAAGATGTGGCACTTGAAATTGTCGACGTAGATCGCGAGCGGCACGCGCTGCTCAGCGCCGACGTAGTCCGCCCATGCGCGATGTAGTGTTCGTTCCACACATCCCCGTTCATACATGCCTTGAGCCTCCTTCGAGAGACGCTCGTCCGCTTCTGGCAAGAACCTGAACTGCCGCTTCAGGTTGGAAGCAGCGCCCAAGCTGCCATCTCCAGACTCGGCGCGTGGCTGCGCGTCGTCGTGGTCGCTGCCGTTGTCCTGCGAGTCATACATCGCCTCCACGTCGCTCATTTCCCAATTTTGCTTTCGATCAATGCGGCCACCAGGCAAAACTCACGCGTCCAGCCTCGGACATGTATACTGCCCTCCACACGTTTTGGACGGACCTAGTTGCACGTCACATACGTCCAAATTGGGTTAGGGTTCTACAAGTTGTACATTTGGGTCGATCTAAACCTGCCTAGTATTAGATAGAGAGAAAACAAAACAAAGCAAACCATAAAAAGTTAGAATGCGCCGCAGCGCCACCTGGATGAAGTTATCTAACCGAACTATCATGACATTGTCATATAGTACGAACCTAACTGACGCCTCACAGCATCACGCACAGAGTAGGCAAGGTAGGAGCCTGACTCATTTCCATAGAAAGTCAATATCTTGCTGTGACGTACGTCGCAAACTATAACTCAAAAACATCATGATTTGTAGAATTTCAGTAGAAATTGATATCAGCATAGCTGTAGCTGCCCGTAGACATGTACGAGATTGATCTAAGTAAAGAGTCTGAGCAGCAAGGTAGGACCCTTACTCATATCCATCTGTCAAGAATATAGAGCTGCTGCAACTTGTCCTGCAGCAGCTATACGAGGACTCGCGTATAATATATTATGATCTGCTCATAAGAATGTGTATAATGTATTCTGAGATCTGAATGCTGTATTCTGAAAATATGAAGACGAGTCAATAAGAATGAAGGATGAGCTGCTACTCGAGTAGCAGCGACGACACAGATATCATTTTCATTCGTGAAGATGAATAGCCTCGCCCCCGTCGATCGTCTCTACAGCAGCCGCGCCATGATCGGAACCGTTCAACGTGCAGGACCACATCACATTGTGAAGGGTGCTGCTTTCTGAATGGTGCTACAGCGTATTGCTACAAGCACAACAAGAATCGCGAATATGGCCGGATGGGGATCTCGAATGCTGAGTGGAACATGATCTTGGAGAAGCGCCATCTACCCATTTTTGTGTATTCTACAGAACGTGATGTAGAAATGAAACATAAAGCACCACTGCCACCTCCGCCGCCAACCGCGTCAGAGATAACAAATCAACCATTCGCTCTCGATCTCGGCTACAAGCTTCCAAGTGCACAGTTATCTTGTCGGGTTGGTCAAACCGTCCACCACTGCGTCGGTCGCGACTCCTGGCTCTAGATCCGTATTCTCTGGGTTATCACTTTTCTGCCGTTGGGTGAAATTTGCACGTGACGTCCAATCATCGCCTGAATTGTATCCTTGATCACCATTGCCTCCATTTTTGAAACGATCGGGGCATTTCCTCCAGAAGTGTCCCTCTTTGCCACATTGACGGCATGTCTTGGGACCTGCACCAGCGCCGGAACTTCCGCCACCGCGTTGACCGCCCTTGGTTTTCTTGTCGTCGCGGTGGTTTGCTGCTTGTCCACTGTCATTACCACCTTGTCCACCACCGCGGTTTCCACGCGAACGGTTGCCGTTGCTCGAGCCGCCACCCGTGGCGTTGTATCGAGCTTGCCGAACCGCTGCTTCCGAGGCAAAAACACGTAGTCCGTCGGCCGTTTCGCTCCGGAGCATACCGTACTTAGCGGAAGTTCGCAACTGTTCAAACTCATACTGGCGAGGCAAACCATTGATGAGCAACTCCTTCATGTCTATATCGTGAACTTGGTAACCGTAATAGCTTTGATAGGTACATTTCAACAACACCAGCCGTTTGGCACTTGAGCGCTTTCATCTCGTCCTGCAGTCGGAGAATGACGCTCTGCTTGATCGTCGGGTTTAGTCGCCTCTCGTAGATTTCACACAGTGCGGCTCACATGTCGGATCCGCTATCGTACATGTCAACTTGTTGCAGCCGTCCCGACGGAATCGGGGCCCCAATCATGCCCATGATCTTAATCTCTTTCTTTCTCGGTGGCCTCCGTGACACGCTCCGGCTTGTTCTGACTACCGCACTGACTCGCGAGGCACCTAGTTCAATATGCACACCACCGAGACCCGGGTGGGTCGGGTCGAGCGGGTCATCCAGGCACAGTACCCGTGCCTGGATTCCAACGTGCCGTCTAACGGCGGCAAGCCAAAATGGCATGGTCAGACGACCACAACAGAGCTCGCGGCAAGCCCAAACTTCGCACGCACACTCCGTGCGATGGGTTCTTGCCTTGTGCGAGCGTACAGACCTGTACGATGCGAACTCACAAACGTCGTCTCTTGACGGTGCCCAGAACTGGGTCCAGTCCAATACTGGACACTGTGGTCGGTGGGTATCCACCGCAAATACTACCAAGTACTCGAGAGGCTGGCTAGCCTCATCCAGCGACTCAACTGAGTGCGTGGAGTGCGGGGATACCCGTGGCAGTCGAACAACGACGTTGCCGGACAACTTCGTGTTGTCGGCCACACGCTCGGGCGTGATGGCTACACAGCAGAGAACTGCTCGGTGTAGCAACACCAAACTGAGCCAGCCACTCTGGCTTGGTGTGAGCGTTGTCCAACGCAACTGATGAGGTCAGTAGACATTGTCGAAGCTTCAGGTGAGCCGAACGCGGCGTTCTCGCCAACTTCATGGCCTTCTGCTTGGGTCTTGTACTCATGTCTATAATAGACAGGGACAGTCGACTTGACTGAGACGGAACTTCCGTGCGCTCCACTGAGCGTCTTCCTTGAGGAACTTGAGACACTTCTCATCTTGATGGAGGTGGTCGGTCCCACCTACTGGAACCTTCCAGGATGATCTGATCATGTTCGCATGCGCGAACAAGATCAGAGCAATCTTGCCTGAGAATAGTCTCATCAACCCAGGAGCTCTGATTGCTTTGGTATCCAAGCCACTCGACCAAGAGCTAGCGGACGCCATTGTGCACACGCACACTGTCGAGAGACTCGACGTGATAATGGTTCGCCATTCCTGTCGATCACAGGCAAAGGAGCGCGCACCGGTCGCAGCGCTTTCGTTCTGGTCTTCACACCAGTGTCGGGGACCCGACGTGCTCCTTCGGGTTCAGCAAACGTAACCCGACGTCGTGTTGACGACGCTTTGGTCGCATTCGACGACCATGTCGAACTTCGACGGGCTTGAGCAAGCCGTACCGAGCGTCTTGGCGCTTCGCCGTGTGGACTAGCCACGCCACTTGCAGAATCCTGCATCTCGATAGCGTCGCCCGAGGAATCGTCCGTGACTGCACGTTCTCGTGCAGGGTCGTATATCGACGCCAAGCCCGCTTGGAATTGTTTCCGACGACTCTTCTTCCGATGCATCTCCTTCAGGGCGGAGATACGGCTTGAGCAAGCCGACGTAGAACGTCGGGTGCGTCTGCAACCATGTTGGCAGATCGACCCTGTAGGTGTTCCCACTCCGCTTCAACACCATGAACGGACCGATATATCTCGGCAGCAGCTTCGAGCTTCCCAAGCTGGACACAGCATTCTGAGACAGGTTCTTCGTGCTGACAAGCACATAGTCGCCTGGCTTGAACACATGCGTGTTCTTCCGACCGTGCTTGTCGGCTTGTTCCTTCTCAACATCCCGTGCAGCCGCCATCGCGTCACGCACGCGGGTGATGACATTCACACGTGTCGACAAGAACTCGTCGATCTTGCGACGCTCCGCCGACTTGGAAACACCTTCCAACTGGGAGGCAAGTAATTGCCGAGCCCCTCCCCCACCAGACTGGGAACTGCCCATGAGCAGAGCGGCAACGCTGGGTGTCTCAACTCGTTCACGTAGAACGGCGACAGACCTGTCGAGGCATGAACAGAGTTGTTGATGGCGAACTCCACCATGGGGAGGTGGTCGCACCACGAGAGTGGGTCACTCGCACAATACTAGCGGAGGATATCCTCGACGACGCGGTTGGCGCGCTAGGTTTGACCATCGGTCTCCGGATGGTCCGTCGTCGACATGTCGAGCCTGGAGCCCAGGACTTGAAAAAATCCCTCCCAGAAATCGCTGGTGAATCTAGGATCCCGATCGGAGACAACCGAATCGGGTAAGCCCTGGAGACGGAATACGACGTCGTGCACAGTCGAGACGTGTGCAGGTGTCTGACAACGGAGCAAGATGAGCCATCTTGCTGAGACGGTCGACGAAGACCAGCACAACATTGTGCCCTCTGGACGTCTTCGGCATGCCGAAGAAGACGTCCACGCTCACAGAGCGCCAGCATTCGCTGGGGACAGGCATGCTCTGAAGCGGGGCCTGAGAGTGTGAACTTGGCTTCACTCGTTGACAGACATCACACGTGCGGACATACCGCGACACCCACTTGTACATCTTGGGCCACCAAAACCTTGGGCTGAGAAGCGAGTACGTCTTCTCACGGCCAAGATGGCCAGCACCGGGTGCGTCGTGGACACCATCGGGATCACATATCGCAGGTCGTGGTCTGCAGGAACGACAATGCGAGCTTCTTCGCTGTTCGAGACCTGATATTTCAGGATGCCGTCCTCGATGGAGTCGGGCTCAAACGCGAGGCGAGAGAGACTTCTCCGAGTCTGACGACTTGAGAGCACAAATGATCTCCGCGCATTGTGCGTCGCCTGCGTAGGCGTCACAAATCAGGTCGTAGACATTAGAAGCAACTGATGTGAGATGGTTCATCTCGTAGTCGGGACGCCGAGAGAGTGCGTCCGCCAGCGCGTTGAGTCGACCCGGCTTGTACTCAACACTAAAGTTATGTATTCTGAAACGAATGGCAACCAGCGAGCCATTCGCGGCGACAAGTGCGGGGAGTGTGTCGCCGTGCGTAGAGACGCATGTTCTGTGTAGACCACAAACGGCAACTCGACGAGAAGGTGAACGCGGAACTTCACCAAGGCGTGCTTCGTCGCCAACAACTCCTTGTCGTGAACTGGATAGTTCTTCTCGATCGCTTGGAGTTGCCGAGACTGGTAAGAGATGATTCTCTCGTGACCATCTTGGTCCTTCTGCAAACGTTCACAGCCGATCGCATTGTCGGAGGCGTCCCAGACGACGCTGTACGGAGCGGAGTCATCCGGCAACGCCAGGATCGGGGCTTGGAGAAGGCTCTCCTTGATCTTCTGGAAGGCAGCTTCCGTGTCGTGAGACCACGACCACTCAACGTCATTCATGAGCAGCTGAGTCTGCGGCCGAGCCATCTCGGCATAGTTTTTGGTGAACCGGTGCAAGTAGTTGGCGAGACCCAACCACTTGCGTAGGTCCTTCACGGACCGTGGCGATGGCCACTCGGCGATTGCCTTCACCTTCTCGGGATCCGCCCGAACACCATCAACTCCGACGAAGCACCCAAGCACTGGGATCTCTTTGGCACCGAATATACACTTATCCAAGTTGGCACAAAGCTTATGCTCCTCGAGGCATTCGAGCACTTGGCGGAGGTGATCCTCATGGAGCGCATCCAAATCACGACCGGGCTCCGGCCTCGTGTGGACGTAGATGTCGTCAAAGTACGTCTGCGCGAACGCTCGCAGGGGACGGAACAAATGTGTCACCAGGCGATTAAACGTCGCTGGGGCGTTCGACAGCCCCTGTGGCATCACGAGCCATTCCCAGAGCATGCCGCTCGGCGTACTGACGGCTGTCTTGGGGATATCCCCACGCTCCATGAGCACTTGGTAATAACCGTCGACCAAGTCGAGAGAACTGAACTTCTTGGCGCCGGACATCCGGTGGATGATCACATCCTTCCGAGGGATCGGAGTGGACGCAGGGATCGTCTGCGCGTTCAATTTGTTGTACGCGTGGACGATCCTCCACTTGCCATTTGTCTTACGCACACAGAACGTTGGTGCGCTGTGCGGTGAGACGCTCTCGCGCACCAGGCCAGCCTTGGCTTTCTTAGCAAAGAACTCATCAATGAAGTCCGATTGTTCGGCCGGCAGAGCCCACTGGCGAACCGTCGCATAGCTCGAGCCAGGCTTGAGCTTGATCTCGTGGCGGACGCCACGGTCAGGGGGCAGCCCCGCCGGCGGATTCTTGCTGAGGCAAGTCTCCGCAAACCGCTTGACCAGCGGGTAGAACCGATCCTTCGGATTCTTGAGAATGGCCGAGCCATGGCGAGCGTCAAACTTCTGACGAAACTCAACGAGGACATCCTCGTCAATCACCGTCGAGGTGTTGAGTTGAGCGAGGTCTCGCTCAGATCGGAGGATCACAACCTCAGCAATCTCACCAGCCTTGAGCTCGCGGACGAAATCGTCCATAGGAAGTTCCTCCAAGCTAGTAGGCTCGGAGAACTCTGGCAATGGTGCCATATCGACCGTAGACGGATCGATCGACGACCCCGTCATCACATCAACGATGTGTACATCATACGATGCCCTCGAGAGCGGGAGCTGCTCAGCCATGGGCTCGGACGTTTCCGAAGGGTGTGAAGACGGCTCAACCGCACGCGGGCACGCGACAGGGGGACACATCCCCGAAGCATCTTCCATGCTGGTACTCGGAGGGGGCGGAGACGACTCGACGCCCTCTTCTACGCCGTACTCCACGGTAGACGGCACGACCGTCTCCGGAACACCCGAGGTGTCCATGGCGTTCACTACGCCAATGAAGTAGGCACTTCCATCATCCTTGATGGGGCTCATCAGCCGGCGGACGAAGGAGGGTTCATGACGCTCCTGAACTCCGTTCCTGCCGGGAGACGTGCTCCCAATCGACTTGGTCCTCCAGTCGATCCACGGCTCGTGGCGCTCCAGCCACGGCATTCCGAGGATGAGGTCAAACCTCTCATCCATGTCGAGCACTGTAAAGCGCTCGACTGAGTCGAAATCGACAAACGCAATGCGTAGATCGATCTCGATCTTCCTCGTCTCTGCGACGATTCCCGTCGCAAGATGCACAGAGACTCTTCTGAGATCTCGCTCACAAGCTTGAGCAAATAGAGAAGCATTCTCAGCAATACTTTGCTTGCGACCGTAGTTGCGCGTCGCACCAGAGTCGATTAAGACTCTGAAGGGACGTGCAAATCCCTTCACTTGAGCCGTGACGACGATGAGCTCGCCACTGATGCGCTGCTCACCAGCTGCTGAGAAGAGACCTTCTTCCGGGGGCGCCCGCCTTGCGATACTGCCGAACTCGGCGTCACGGATCGAGGAGTGATCGCCCCAGTAGACTGCCCCGCGTCTACTGGGAACTGTCGTTTCCCTGCGACGTGAAACCAGATCCACCTCGGTTTCCCGAGCGCCGCGGCTGACCACGGCGGGCACGATCAACGCCCCTCTTGCGCGGACAATTCCGCTGGAAGTGACCGAACTTCCTACAAGTAGAACACGTGATGTGAAGAGCCTTCACGTCGATCGCACGCAAGTCGACCGTGCTGAGATCAACTCCACTGAGGTCGATGACACTCAGGCCCATCGGTTCGACGACCGGTGGCGGCGCTGCCGGACTCGCGGATAAACCGGGCGAGAGACGCGGAACGTAGTCCTCTCGCTGCGCGACGACGAACGCGTCTTCTAGGAGCATGGGCTCCTCGCGGAAAACCGCAGCCTTCTCAGGACCGGGATCCATCCCATCCATGAATGTCGTCAGCATGACGTCTTCTGCGAGCGCATTCGCAGCCATGTTGGCACGGAGTTGACGTAACTCCTGTACATACGTGCGCAGCTCGCGGCCCCCTTGCCGACAAGCTAGAAACGCAGCTCGCTGGCGATGCGCCACATTTGGCGGTTGAAACATCGACTTCATCGCCTTGGCAAGCGTAGCTAGTCGGGACGCGACGTCTCGCATGTGAGGGCCCAGATCTTCGCTCGGCCCGTCATGTTCGAGATCGCAAAGTCGATCTTCTGCCGTTCGTCACGGATACAGCCGTGCTGTTTGCGAGCTCGATCTCGCGTTGCCAGAAGGCAAGATTGTCGCTTTCTTCACCTGAATACGGGGACACCGTAACCTTCACGGCCTTCGGACATTCCGGAGGTGCCGGCGACGGCACATACGTGACTGTCGGCGGCACTTGAGCTGGCTGAGTAACCTGAGTCGCGGATGCGCGGGACGTCACAACGTCGAGAAGATACTTCTCGAGGGCTGCCTCGTAGTCGCGAAAATGCGCGACATGTGCGAGGACTTCGCCAGAGCCGTGTCGGAGCAGCTCGATGATGCTTGCTCGGCCATTGATGGCTTCCATCTTCTGGAGATATGCCCACTGGGATTCATCCAGGTACGGATGGTCTTGACGCGACAGCGTCGGATGGCTTGACGCCATCACGAGGTCGGAAGCTTCGGATATCATGATGTCGGCGTCGGACTGACGACAAGTGCTATGAAGTGTAACGGTCCACGACCGTACACATCACCTGCGCTTGAGGAAGCGTGAGCAGCCGCTCCGAGTCGACCCCTGTCGACGAGCGCCCAAGACGTGGCAAAAGGCGAACTGATTGTATTCAGATTATTCCCCTGGGTAATAACGAGAGATTGGGGAGGGGGCTGGCAGTGCCAATTGTGTTCGGTAGTAGACCAAAAGTATGGTACCAGCGACGCGAGAATTAGCGTTCGATAGACGTGAAGGGCTTGTGACTGATGTCCCACATCAGTCGCCGAGCCACCACATCAACAGTCGACTTCCACAATAGTATGAACCATGCTGCATTGTTTTTACCACACATCTATCACTATCCGCTGTCATTCACTAAGTGGCTCGTTTCCCTTCGCGTTCCTACCCACAAGCTAGGACGAAGTCGATCTCATTCGCCTTCTTTCGTCGCGACGCCTTCTCCAAGCGCAGACATGCCAACATGATCGGAGCAGAGACTTTTGTTTGCACCTGACCTGACATCAGAGATGGTGAAACAGCACAGTCTCAGCTCCGCTCCATGGAGTTTGCCAAAGCATCCAAGGCATCGTCTCTGTTGGCCCTGTCACCTCCACAACAACTAAGTGGTGATTTCCATGGCATCTTCTAAGTCGGACGGCGAAGCACTATCGCTGTCGGCACTTCTTTTTTGTTTTTCTTCTTTCTATTTTGTGTTGATTCCTAAATTTCTACAATTATCAGAACCTTTTCATAACTTTTGCAGCGGAGCCCTTGAATTTATTTTCAGAATTTGAAATAGTCCTGCCATCTTTTCATTATTTTCCGAGCAGAGGTAGTAGTTGTCTTGTTGTCATGCATGACTCAAGTGGCAGCTCTCCTCATTGTATCCAACCTACCGGTACATCATAGTGATACTCCACTCGCCATCGTGCCACTACTGGCATCGAATCGGCAACGCGAAGGCTGTCTACCAAGCTGTTGTGCCGCCGCCATGTCACTGGCACACCTGAGAAAATATACCCATTCAAAATGATCGGTCGCATATCCCGATAACCCTTGCATACTAATACAAGTACCGTACCGCCTCGCACAAACCTGTAGATAGATCGTCCTCCAAATTACATGTAAATCCGAAACAAAGGGTGGAGGGGCTTAACGTACTCCTTCGGAGCACTGCCAGTATAATCCCCCTATACCTGATATCCCCGGTATCTAATACCCCGGGATACCACCTACTGAATCTAGTAAGAGAGAGCTACTACTGTATTCTAGATCTCATTATGGATAAGTTCTTATAATGGTCGCCCCTGTATTTGGGGGAAGTTTGGTCATGGTCACACCAACAGGGAGCCGTCTCCCTCTCTCGAGTGACAGCTACCCCAAGTGAGTGACCACCTGCTATGCGCGCCAAAATCGTGCGAGCCATTCACGAACTTGCCACTGACAATGGCGCACCGCGGCGGTCGAAAGAGCATGAAGGGCAAATCCGCCCAGCCAAAACGTTTCAAACGCAAGAGCTACTCGTACGCTCTGAAGAATGAAGTGGTCATGCGGTACAGCAGCGGTTGGTCAATCCCCCTCCACTGACATATAGTGACATCTGACTGTTGCACTTAACTAGATCTCATAGTGGACGCTCCATTATTAGGAGCGAAAACACTCATATGAGTGGACCACACACGTTATGTACCTACACAACCTAACCTATTTGTGTAACCTTGTACCCCGTTACATTGGGCTTGTTCTCGATCGGTTTGAAAATGCGGTGAGAGCGCTTTGGCGGTGGTACGCAGCGACGACGGCCGGAGGCAATCGGCGCCACGGGGAAAAAGCGCGCGCTGTTTAGGCGGGAACTGCTACATTCGTACTGGATTTTCTATAGTAGGTATGATTTGTTGCACACCGATTAGTCCGGGTCCAGAGCCGTGGGGTCGCTGCACACCAAATAGTTTTCGTGCGGCTAATTGATGTGTGAGACTAATTATTTACACAGACTATTCGATTCGGTGTAGGTTTCTTATTGGATCAGGTACTTACTCCGTTCACGTCGAGAATGTGCACAACGGATATTTTACAGAACTTTTGAACTACTCGTCCGATTATCATGAAAAGTTCACCATTTATTTGAGGCCTTTGGAAGGCAAAACAGAGCTTTGTGGGAGCATCGTTTTTGGCTTGTCACAAAAAGTGGTGGAATGATGGTCTTTTGTGGAGGTGTACCAATTGTATTAAGTGTTTGCGTCATTGGTTTGTGCCTTGTTTAGTGCTTTGATGGCAGTCTGATATGCGAGTTCAGAGCACGGGATCGAGGACGGAAAAACTCCATTCGGGGAGTGTTTCTCTTTGACTTGAGAGAGACTGTACGCATTGCCGCCCTCGGCTAGCATGATTTGCTCCATCAAAGCTTGTAGTGTTAAGAAACACTTCTCCAGCGTCTTTACCTCCATCTCACGGAAGGACTCCTCTACAGATGAGATCAGAGAGTCGATATTGTAAGCCCGCTTGCGGTGCTGTAGGGTTTGGATGACATAAACATACCCCAGATCAAGGATGTTTAGATCCGGTGATTTGGCAGGCTGTCGCCGAATCTGAACATCCCATCCATATCGATCCAAACCTGCCTCGCTCACAGCGGCCTCTGCTGAAACATGGGGGGCTCGCATTATCTTGCTGTATGAATATAGTGCCTTACTAGCGCCCTGGGCACTCACTGATATATGCGTATGATCCACAATAGGAGAACTGAACTTACCAGGCCAGTTTGCTTGGATTGCCGGGAGGATATGGTCTCGCAGAAGCTCGCATAGACGTTCTTATAGACGGGTCGTGCTTCTGTGATGAGATCATCAGCAGTCTGGTTCTTAGTCGTGCGCTTCGCGAGGCGCTTCTGGACGATCGGGAAGATCCCTATCTTCCCGTCAAAGCCCTCCCTCTTCGTGTATTCATAGCGTGGGCGAGCAGCGGCCGCTATAAACATCGCCTTACTGATGAATTTCTTGTTCTCGCACTGCATGTACGGCGGAATCTCCTCTGCGGTCAGGATGTAGGACGCTGCAGTCCTGTATATGTAAAACGGTTTCTCGTCGATATGCACGGTGTCGTACAATGCATTGAATCGCCTAGTTCGGAGACCTACGTGTGGAAAACGCTTGCGATTAGACACAGCCGGAGAGAGATATCGCGCATTACGTACCTAGTGGGCGCTCTACGAACTTCAGCACAAAGCGAAGGCGCTTCACTTTGTGTTGTGCCGTAATCTTGGGCTTGAGACGCCCGGTCGCTCTCCGTAGGGGCTTCCCCTTGCCGACGTAGTTGCTGACGGTCGTGTGGGGGATACCCGTCCCGGCAGCAGTCGAACGGAGACACGTGCGTTCGTAGACGGGAACAGACGCAACGAGGTCCGAGATTTCTTCGTCCGTGTACGTTGGCACGCTCCCGCTTCCTACTCTCCCGGTGAGCGTCCCGTGCGTTTCCCATATGTCAGCGACAGTGTTACGGTGAAAAACGTAATTGGCCGCTGCCTCGGATTTCGCACCGCGAGGCAGGGTCCCGTCGTCGCGCTGACGGACGGTCAGATAAGCCACGATCTCGAGCTTTTCTAGCACCGTGAGGTTGCGCCTTTCCGCTGGTCTCGGCATCCCTGGTCGAAAGTGGTTGGCACGGCAACTCGTGGTGGGCGGTGTTGATGGTTCTGCGCCAATTTTAATGGTTCGCGCTGCAAGTTAAAGCTGAGGTATATGTTGCCAATCAATTAGTTTCACCTATTCTAGTGGACTACAAAAAAACCTTTTTGTCATTTTCGAGATGGACAGAGGAACAAGTTAAGTAGGTAGCGTTCAGGAAACAAGAGTTTGGCTCCCCTTGGGTTTCACCCTGTATTTAATGGACTTCGCTTTTTGCTCTCGACTCCCCGAGTCTCCTCCGTTGAATCGCGGGGGGATTCAGCGGCTAGACCACAGGGTAAGCCTGCGACTGTCGGATTAGAGGACTGTGTGCGTGTGTGTCTGGCTGCTGGTGCGTGGGTATTGGTGTGTTTGCGAGTGAGGAGAGGAAACATATCTGAAGTGCAACTTGAACGCCTGAGCCGACAACGGCAAAGAGGTCACTTGGTGTAATCCCTCCCAACTCAGCGAAGAGAGCAGTTACTCCAACACAACTCAGTTCTTCAACCTTGAGTTTAGACCTCCTCCAGGTTATGAACGTCGTGTTTTGTGACTGTCGCGAGCATTTGTTCCACGAACAGGTATACCTCTGCTTTTATAAAAAGGTGCGCTGTTGTGCTAACTGGTTTATCACTCTGATCTGAGATCAATGCTTGACTCCCAGAGGATGGACAGAGATCGGATTGACTCAGCAAAGAAGACGTCACGGGATCCGGTTTGGGACGAGCATGAAGTTTCAGCTTCTTCAACCTCGGAGTGACAGTCCCGTCCTCGTGGTTGAGATTCCAATTCAGGTCAAGCTCAACGTCATCCTGGGTTGGCTTAGACTCCTCAGAAGCCAAGAATCAGCTCGACGCGCTCTCACCATCATCATCATCGGAACGGCGGGAACGCTGAACTCAACGTTACTCGTAAGACCCACTTTGTGATGACTCTTCTTGTGTTGGACTAAAGCGTTCCTGTTGTTGAACGAAAACACATATCACACCGGACTGTGACTTGGTTTCTCGTCTCGCTTATTCCGACTACACCATTTCCTGCAATTAGTCTGCGCAGAGTATTTTTTGTGATCGGGGTGGCGGGAGCATCACATGAAATGGTCTGAGGTCTGCGCAGACTAATTCCGCGGACCAACTTTGCCCATGTGACATGTGAGAAAAATATGTGACGTGAGAAAGTCTTTGGGATGGGAATCAAACAACGGCTACTCGACCCTCGTCAGCATCGGACAAGTCTCCCGGAGAGTCACTGCACGACTGGTCCGCGGTATGTTCCGATGCACTGTCGTGGGCTGCAGCCTCTTGACCCTTCGCCTTTTTCTTTCCTTTGGGTGGCGGTGGGGTGGGTTTGAGGCCGTCGAAGTTCACTTTGTACTTTTCGACGATGAGTTGGAGCTCCTTCTTCAACTGCTCTGGACGCCACTCCCCATCAACGTCTTTGGCAAGGCCCCACTGGATCATAGCCCGTCGTGCGTAGTTGACTCCGTCGATCGTTTTTGCATTTGCTTCTTTGACGGCCGCAGCGCCAAGTTCGAGAAAGTAGTATTTGCCGGGGTTTTTGATCTTGCCGGACCACTCGCCGGCCGCGTTTGGTTGATCGAGTGTTTTTCTCGCTTTGATGTAGTCGTATTTTGTGCTCTCCCATTTCTGGCTCCATATCTCTTTGATTTTTGGAATCACGAAGGTGTCTGCGGGCTGACAGAGGTGTGTTGCGTTCGCAGGAAAGCATCGCACCTCAATGTTTCTTGTCACTAAAATCGCTTTGACCTCAGGTGATGACCCGTGGCCGCTTGCATTGTCCACGAACATGATCTCTTTCTTTCCGTTCGGTAGCGTTGGGTTGCAGCGGACGTCCTGAATCCACTCACCAAACTTCCGCTTGTCCATCCAACCCTTGGGCTGCGAGCGATAACAAATACCCTTCACATCATCTGGCACACCCCTAATGGGATAGCTCGATTTGTCGTTTTTGAATATCATCATTGGGGTGCAAAGGCGGGCTGCGCTACCACCGCTTAGTTTGACGACCATCGTCATCCCCTCTCCTCCAGACACAACGTCCATGTACTTGATTTCCTCATCACCACGAAAGCCGAGAGTTTTACCGTTGTCCATGTCCACCATGAAGTGCGTTTCGCCCATATATAGTAATCGTATCTTCATCGAGAACCTTTGCATCAAAATCTCTCTTCAGCTGACCAAGGTGGTACGCCACAGACCGCTCGATAAATTCAGTCTTGATGGCACTCACACTCTTTATGCCTTTTTGTTTTCTCGGTACGATGTTGCACTTGTCACAGAAGTGTTGGATCCACCGGATATTGATCTTGTCCAAGATGAGTTTTCCGTCTTTGTCTCTCGTAGCCATGTTGAATTTTTCCGATATTGATGACTGGATGATCCACCTCGCCGCCTGCTCCAACAACCGATGCGAGAGCTTCACACCGAGCTTGCGCAGCAAATTGAATTCATCTTTGAGTAGTGGGTAGATCCACTTGACCCACTCACTAGGCTTTCTACCACGGCCGGATGCGGCCTTTATCATCATTCGCTTGACTTGGTTCGGGTGCAGCTGCACCACACTCACGCGCTTCGTCTTCAGGGGCTTATCACGATTGTTTCACCACTGACGAGCTTTTTCTTGGTTGGCGTGTTTGGTGCTAGAGCGAAAATACGCAGGAAACTGATCGAGTGCGAGCGCTCGAAAGGTCGTCTCATCCTTTTTTTCTTGTTCAATCATCCAGAGCACCACTTCTCGCTTGTGTGCCAATGGCACGACATGCTGAGCAGCACGATCCCCCTTGGCACGACTACGCTTGGTCGTCACAGGGTTCGAACGTGTTGCAGGTGGCACATCTTGGGCTGGGGGGGGGGGGGGGGGGGGGGTGTTTCGGTGTACCGGGCGTTCGTTTTGCTTGGCTGCCTTCGCCGCAGTGATGTTGCAGGGCTCGCACCGCCCAAAGTCGCCGTATCCTTCCGTGATTGGCGTGCCGCAACAGACGTGGCAGCGGCGCCCGCAACGATCACAACGGTGTGACACACCGCTCGCATCATCGGCACAGGTTGGGCACGGCTCCATCTTGTTGTGAGTCGTGGTATCACGGCTTCAGTGAGTTTTGAGAGAGCACAGCACAGACACCAGCGTCCGGCGACAGTCTGGATGCCCCAGTTCTATTTGTGGCATCGCAAGGGCATCGCAATGCCGCACTGATGCAGAACGATGGTTCTCTCTGATCTTTCTTTGACTGTGAAACCGCTCCACCTCAGACTATTTCCGCGGGCACTTTCCTCCGCCAGGCGGCAATCACACAAAATGGTCTGAGCAAAACAGATGGATGCGCAGACTAATTATCAACTCAGACTAATTGCAGTTAACGGTGTAGTGACTCGTTTGTCTGTGTCTGGGTCACATTTGCAGAATACCGAGTGGTTAAACACATTTCTGTTGATGATTAGCAAGCACTCTCGTCGTCTGTCCACTTCAACTCATCACCATCGGGCTAGTCAGCCCTGGTTAAAGTTCCACCGGCACCGGCATGGCGTCCCCACACTTACTCGGCCAATCGGAGTTCGTGTAGGGTGGGTTGGCTTCGTGTGGGCGCACTCGCCTATCGAGCACGCGGCCAGCCATCCGCGATTGGCCCGGAGGCGTGTGCAGGACGCGCGCGTGAATGGGAGCGCCAGGAGGCGCGAGAGTAGTTGTGCTCTGCGCATGGTTTGCATGTCCAGGCTAGATGTAGCGCGACCGCGAACTAGTCCTGTTGGTCTTTGCATGCTTCGATCGCTTAACCAGAATATACTTTCCAATTTGCCACTAAGCCAACAATTTCCCCACCCGCGTTCTACGTTACGTGCAAGAATTTTTATGATAAGGGTCGAATGATCCTGGTATCGCGCGTATCTCTCCAAGTTGCTGATCGGTGTTGTATGAACAGAAGTATCGAATCCGAAGAAAGGTATAGACCTCGACTAATCCTTCCAGTGCAAGGCACGCAACACGAATTATGGTCGCGGACGTCTTCTGGACTGCGTTGCCACAATTACATTGGGTGTAATACAATCACCTTCGTGTAGCTCAAATCTTCTTTGCCATTGGTTTGATAAGCTGACTCACGTTCGAGACACTCAAGCGAACGTAAACCTTCAAACACAGAAGTGCCCTGATGGTGAGAGCATGCGGTGGTGCAATGTCATTAGCAACAACCGGTGATGATGAAAGCATACATACAAGTGAGAAAAAATATGCCAGGGTATAGGTATCAGGAAAGAATGTCCGCGAAGAATGAGTTCTTTTCGGATTGAGCTATGCAGGGCTTTGCGCGCGAGTCACCCAAGAGCTGGCTTGGCTCAATGGTGCTAAACGCTGAACTTGAGACATGGGCGTCGCATGCTGAGCGACTTGGTCGATCCCATCAGAGGATGCATCAATCTTACATGGTTTCCAAGTAGTATGGATGTGTGGGCACTTCTGAAGATTAGCCACCAACGGGGAAATCAATCGATGTTAACCTTTCGCAATCACCTTCCTGCGAACAGGGATTTTATGGATACTTTAATCCAGTCAAACTTTCAGATCGTGTAAATTTTACACGTTCTAGAATTGCGACAGATGAAAAACGTGTAAAATTTACACGTTCTGAGGGGTCAATCACACCGGCTTATGAGAAACCCTCGGAGCTTATAGAATTTACACGGTTGATTGCGAAAGGTTTGACCGTACATCACTGTACTACATCTAGACCTAGTACTTCTTGCAGATGCCGAGGATCAGTCCTTCAAAGTAGGTTGTGCCTCAGGAATCAGGTGCGAAGTACCAATGTCTCCACAGGTTCTCTGCCAGGTACGACTGGTGGTGTGGGCGATAGATGGCTCTCATGGCCTTGGCAAAACCTTTCACTGGGATCTCCCAAACACCCTCAATTTCGTTCGTGTGGACCCCAGTGATGGGATCCACGAAGTGGTCGTCGTGGCACATCCACTTGGGGGTGTACATCATCTCTTTCAGCATCTTCTCGGTCTCCAGAGAGTACGTCCGGGTCTCACCCGCTTTTGTCACACCTTCATTCACGTACGCGCACCACATGTCAGATTAGATGATGGATCCTTTTGTCGCAAGCCGTTTGATGAGCGGCAGCAACGTCGCCTTGGTACAGCTGCCGTATGTCAGCTCGCCGAACCGACCCGATCCACCCCACCAAACAACCGACAATCTTCGTACTGGCAACCCTGACCATACATGTTCTTCTTCTTGAGCGAAGTCTCGTCAATCTCGATGACATGGCCAGGTCCACCGATCTAGCATAGCGCACGCGTCAATCAGTTTGCGCTAGGAATTCAATCATGAATAGTAATGTACTTACCTGAACTTGGTGTTCAATAGTTTCCATTTGTATATGTAAACATCGCGACAGAACACTCCAGTCCATTTGCATCCCGCACGCAGGAGACGAACGGCTTGTCGTGTTGGTAGTCGACTTTGCTTTTAAAAAAAAAGTTTGAGGGACCTCTCCACCCCGCAACCCTTGCGCCCACAACGCCAACGATTGGTCTCGATATACACACGCATACAACCCCCACACTTTGTGCTTAGGGCAGCCCGGACGTGACCACGCTGCCCTAAGCAGCCTCGCTGTCATGCACCGCTCGATGCGCTCTTTCTCCCTCCCCTTCACCCGACTGACCTGGTCGTACAAGAACTTTGATGAGCCAGTCGGAGGATATTCGAGCGGGAAGGAAAGAGGATCAGGAGTGATACCGGCGGCGGCTGAATGCTACTGGATAGGGGCAGGAGTGACTCATGGTAGCGGGGTAGATGTTGGAGCAGGGCGGTTTCTGGGGCTCAAGCGTTTTTTATTGTGTGAGTGACAGGACATTACGGATCTGGGGGAAGGTTCAAATGGGAGTGGTGGGATGTTCAAAGTGGTAGTATGTGACATTTGTGAAGTAAGAATGTGAAGTAACATTGTAACCTCCCTGTGGGGGGGGGGGGGGTTACTCATTAAAAGTGCCTATGTGTGCCTTCGGGTGAGAATTTCGGGATGACACGAATCACCCTTCACAAACAGAACCGTTCCAACACAAAGGCTGATGACTGTGGGCAAAAGTACAGATGGAGCGTAGTACGTTGTATCTTTGGATGGCCTTCAAAAAAAATGGACGACGGAATCAATTTGTCCAAAGAGATTGTTCTGTCGCAACTTTTGCCTCTCTCCTTAAAGAACCACTATCCAGACATTGTAGGAATATCGGTTGGTTTACTGCCCAAAAAGCAAACGAAACAGGCAAAAAAAAAGACCTTTAAAACCAATCTATCGTCATTATAGTCCTTTATGGGAATTGAACCGTACAAATCTCAAGTCAAAACAGTGGCAACGAAGGGGCTAAGCGCTCATCACATCATGATGATGGTGGTCAGCTTGGTTCCAGGGTTTGAAGCCGGCCCCCTGGTGCGTACGCGCCTTAGTATGAAAAGGTCACTTGCGTTGTAGAGGATAGAAAAGATCATACAGCGGGAGCGGTTCCGTGCCCCCTGGGCTGTGGGCAAGAAATCTCCAAGTCAAATCGGTCAAAACACAAGGCGGTGCGCTCGGGCCGCCAACAGCACACGAAGAAGACTCTACAAGAAATCGCTCGTGATTCCTACGCCAAGCATCGAGAAAGCGAGCTTGCCAAGCAACGCGAGGCTACTGCCTTCAATGCATATTTGAAACTACCTGATATGTTCAGTTCTTTGTTTATGTTCATTATGATGTTCGAAGAGGTTTCCCGAGCTCGGGAAATCTATCGATTACTGAGCCGGAAGACCATATGGCCGCTATCATGATACCCGAAAGGTAATTTTTTGCCCCACCCCAAGAACATTCGTAGCTTCTAATTGCCGTCTGTTGCATTGTGATTTGTGAGCATGCTAATGATGTTTGGTATCTGGTATTTACTGTCTGTGTGTTGTTTCTGAAAAATGGCAAACCATATGATGAAACACATTTTCTCACCAGCAATGACTAAAAAATGTTGTTGTATTGGCATGGTGACGAATTGGGGGAAGAATTTGGTGTCGATAGGTCCATTGTATTCGAAGAGGTGACCCCTATCACTCAACGGCTCAACGCTCTTCGCGACTCGTTGAGCTAGAACGATGATGAACGCCATCTCCATTGGCTCGAGGTTCCCATCACGACATAGATCCACAACGTTATCAAAAATGCTTTCCCCAAGGTCATTAAGTGGAAGTCGGTTGTGGCGAAGCAGAGCAAAGCCCACGACAAACACCAAAACCACACGAAAGGAAACTACAAGCTCTACAAGGATTTTCACAACGTTTTGTCCTGGAACGAGTTCAAGGATCTCTACATCAAGTGATCAGCCTCAAGCATGGACGACGTTTCTCTGTGTGTATAATTAACCCTGGGAACGAAAAAGCGAATCGTCTAGCACGACGTCATGTCAGTTTCGCTCTCAATGTTTGGAACCCATTTGTTCTGTGCTCCTTACTATTGAAAGGCCAGAGGAACCAGACTGGTAGTGGTGGTGGTTGTTCGAGGTAACATAGAAAGGGAGATTTATGTGTTCATGATCCTTTTGTTCTCCCTACGTTGCTCTCCTTGACGTCCTCTGGGAGGCTCATGTGCGAGGCAGCTTCCTGTGGCTGCTCTTGGTGTACAGTGATCCAGTACATGCAGCACATGCAATATGGAGAGAGTAGGTTGTCGGCGACGCTTCCGTTGGTATCGCCATGTTCACTGTTGAAGTGACAGGTCAAAATTCCTCCGGGGATTACGGCCAGGCAAGAAAGACCGCAGTTCATCCCGGACGAAGTTTCCTGCCAGTGTTGACCACGTCGACCATACCATTGCGGTAACCTAGAATACAGGGCGGCGATCGGTGACTTACCAAGGTAACCGATTAAGTATATCTGAGTGTGTTGGGTTTGAGTGTGTGTCGCGACCCTGGTGGCGAAACGTTTAGACCGAGTGTCAAAGTGCTGTAGCACCCTTTCTCCTGAAGAATTTACCTCTCACTCTAGATCGTTGGTATTCTATATTTGCATATATCGGTATTGCGATTAGAGATCTTTCCCCTAGTTGGAAATACTCCTAGAAAGCGTACCAAAAGACTGTCACTAGTGTTTTGCCGTCATCGGTCGGCTCACCTAGAGACACCCCGGAAGATTTCTGCGCCGGGATACAGCCTGAAATCCTATATCTGAGGATATTTAGGAATACGTTGTCTGATTCCCTGAGTGTGTACTATCATTAGTTACTACTCACTACGTCTGTGTGATTTCTTCGCACACACCCTTGCTCAGCGCATCCAATACATAGCTTCAAAAAGCTTTAAAGGATACGCAATGTGAGTGGGGGCAGTATGTAAATTACCGTATTGGTCATATTATAATTACAGCTTTTGTCTCAAAATAGTACCCTAACAGTGGACTGAGGGAATAACTGCGGGAATAACAAATCATTTCCTGTAACCTCTGGAAAGTTTTGGTGTTGACGGCTCGGTGGTTTCGACTGCTGGGTCTATTGAGGGCTCTTCGGAGAGCAGGGTTGTCACGGGTTCAATTCCCACATCGGACGTGTTAATTCCCCTCACCATCAAAGGTAAGAAATGCAATCCATTGGTAATCAATAGAAAACAAACTGATGTTCTGCTCTTTTGTTCGTCTTCTGACTCATCGTCGGATTCAAGCTTTCGCTCTATCCACAATGTCCATGCTCTCAGTCAGGGCTCGGCCGATGACATCACGGTGCGCCGTGAGAGCATCCACAACACCTGACGCGTCGAGAACGCTGTTCGTTTCTGCTTCCTTGCCCTCATGCACCCACCCGTCGGTTGATGTAGCCACAGCGGACGAAGCCGCTAGTTGTCGGACGAACTTGCCCCCACGCCCGAGTGACCCATTCCGTCACCTTGCGTCTATTAGGAGGGACGAGGGAGAACGACGCAAGGGGAGTCTCCTGACGATGCCAAGCGAGCCGGAATCTTAGCTCGCTGACCCATGCCCGCCGAATTGCGTCCTTAAACTCCTTAAGCCAGGCAACGTCGGCTGGCCGCGCACGCCACGTTAGCCCGGCGGGAATTTTCTTCAGCACAATATTGAGACTTTTAGCGCTGGCTACAACATCTTCCGTCTAATGGCCGCTAAATGGTCGAGGAGAAGTATGGTGGGTTCAGACGCGGGCGGGCGCCAAACACATTGTCAAGATAGTGTAGAGTAATATCAGAGTTCCACCATGTAGCAGTCCCCGTGACCACTACACAGCACTTCGCTTGGAGGAAGCGAGAGCAGCCGCTCCGAGTCGACCCCTGTCGACGAGCGCCAAAGACTTGGCAAAAGGCGAACTGCCATATATTAATCCTCTCTGAGGATTAACCCTAGAGCCCTATATCCCTGGTAAATAAACCGGGGATATTACCTACTGAAATCTGATAAACCTGAGTCACTACTTAGGGTAACTTTTCCCCTAAGTGGACCACCCTAATTATGTAACCACACTACCTATGTAACTGCAAGTATAACTTGTGTACCCCGCTACACCACCCCCCCCCCCCCCACCCAAAATAGAAGACCGGGGTTTTAATGGGGAAGGTCACGGTACTAAGAGAGAGAGAAAGAGTGAGAGAGGGCGAGGAAGGAAAAACCGAGAGAAGCACCAAGACGAGAGCGCGCCGCCCGCGCACGGAGATTTCCGAAGGCCGTCCGCAGTCGGCACGGTAGCGCGGAGCGCCGCGAGCAGCACAACACAAGCTGCGACAAGGGACGCATGTCCACCCCAAGAGCCGCAGCGGCCGCTGCCGACCCCGGCCCCAACGACGACGAAGACCAACCGATGAACTCACCCCCTCCGGCGGAGTCACCGCCACGCCCGCGCGACCGCGCGCTCGAAGACGTCGAGGAAGGCGAAGTTCGCGGGCGTGCCGACGCGAAGACGATGACGCCCCACGAGTATAGCGAGCGGAAGACCGCCCCACCGACCCACGACGAAGAGAAACCACGCGACCCGACGCCGCAAGCTCAAGATGAGTGGGCGCTCGCGCGCGAGGCGCGCCTGCGAGAGCAGCGCCTGCTGATGGCTCAGCCAAACGTCACGCACCGTGACATCCGCGATGGCGCGTTCGACAGCCCAGATCGACGGCGCCCAGCGCCTGCGACTCGCCAGGACTCCCCCGTCCGCGTCGCCGACAGGGTGAGCACCTACGACTTCGGCCTGGGTGCTCCCTGTACGATTGGCGAAGCCCTCGCCGAGCGACACATGTCGCGAGCGACATTCAACCAGTGGCGCTACCACCAGCGTGGGCCGATCTTCGGCGTGCCGATTATCGTCGAGCCCGGCCGCTCGCCGGACGAGTTCAACTCTCAGTTCTGGAGGTGGGTCGAGCTCACCAAGCGTGTCGACGTGGCGCGGATGCGCAGCCCGACGTACGTCGGGGAGGTGAAGAAGCTCCGTGATATGCGAATTCGTTTCGCCAAGTTGTACGTCGACAACAGAGTCACTGCTGACATTGAAGCTGCGCTTCTGACCCACCCTGTGGGGACTGCCCAAGGTCAACCTTCTCGAGACTCTTCTCACCGCACGGCAGATGCCGCTATTGGAACCACTCGGGGTGGTTCCGCTCGTGCTCGCGGAGCAAGTCGAGGCAGTCCTCGCGAAGCACCTGCTCCTCAACCCACGAACTCTGGGACTTGGGATATCCCAGCCACTTCACCAAGATCTCGCGATTCCCACGACGCGTACGCACGCGACCAAGCGATTCAACGTGGAAGTGGGGAGTCCCAGTACGGTCGATCACCGGAAGCGGCTCGCGGATCGGCCGCCGCGCCTTTCGCTTGGTATGGCTACGCAGCCCCTGCGGGTTTATATCCCGCTGCTGACGCCCAGTATCAGCTCCGACGCGACTTGGTCGATCTCGACGATAGGTCGAGGGAGGCGGATCGGTGGATCCGGTCGAACTTCGACGAGCTCCAGCGACTCGCGCCGATCGTCGCAAGACAGGAAGAGGCCCTGTGGACGCTTCATCGTCGCATCGAGCATCTCGAGCGGGAGTGTTTCGACCTCCGCCAACAGCTTGGCTTCCAGCAGGGACGGCGTCCCCGTTCGCGATCTCGATCGCCTGCGTCGGTACGCTCGTGGTCGGCGGCAAGCCATCAGGGAAGTCGCCGCTCGGGGCCTCACCCGACTCCTCCTCCGCCTCCACAGGACGAAGGTACGGCTTAAGTAAGCCCACGTAAAACGTCGGATGCGTCTGGATCCAGCTTGGCAGATCCAGACGATAGGAGTTGCCACTCCTTTTCACCACCTTGAAGGGACCAATGAACCTCGGCAACAGCTTCGTGCAGTCGAGACGCGAGACCGCGTTCTGAGAGAAGTTCTTCGTATTGACTAATACAAAGTCCCCTTCTTTAAACACCATTGTGTTCTTGCGACCTCGCTTGTCTGCTTGTTCTTTTTGCAGATCTTGGGCAGCAGCCATGGCGTCTCGTACGCGTGAGACAACGTTAACACGTGTCGTCAGGAAGTCATCCAACTTGCGGCGGTCCGCGATCTTGGGTATCCCATTGAGTTGGGCAGCAAGGAGTTGCCGAGCTCCACTTGAGCCAGCCTCGAACTCACCCATGAGGCAAAGAGGGAGCGCCGGATGGCGGAGACCATTCACATAGAATGGAGACAAGCCTGTCGAGGCATGAACAGAATTGTTCATGGCAAACTCCACCATGGGGAGGTGATCGCACCACGAGAGCGGATCGCTCGCGCAATATGAGCGGAGGATATCCTCGACAACGCGATTGGCGCGCTCGGTCTGACCGTCGGTCTCCGGATGATCCGCGGTCGACATGTCGAGCCTGGATCCCAGGATTTGGAAGAGTCCTTCCCAAAAATCACTCGTGAACCTGGGATCCCGATCGGAGACGATCGAATCGGGTAAGCCGTGATGACGGGATACGACGTCAACGAACAGTCGTGCACAGTCGAGACCTGTGCAGGTGTCAGACACCGGGGCAAGATGGACCATCTTGCTGAGACGGTCAACAAAGACCAGCACACCGTTGTGCCCACGGGACGTTCTCGGCATGCCGAAGAAGTCCATGCTCACAGAGCGCCAGCAATCGCTGGGGACAGGCAAGCTTTGGAGCGGCGCCTGGGAGTGTGCACTTGGCTTCACTCGCTGACACACGTCACATGTGCGGACTACCGCGATACCCACTTGTACATCTTGGGCCACCAAAACCTTGGGCTGAGAAGCGAGTACGTCTTCTCACGGCCGAGATGGCCAGCTCCGGGAGCATCGTGAACGCCGTGAGCGATCACATATCGTAAATCCTCATCGGAGGGTACTACGATGCGATCTTCTTCGCCAGGCGACGTCTGATACCTCAGGAGGCCGTCGCGGAAAGAGTAACGATGTACTCGAGCCCGAACGCGGGGAGCAAGAGACTTCGCAGCGTGCGGGTCCTGAAGCGCGCGAATGATCTCCGCGCATTGTGCGTCGCCTGCGTAGGCGTCACAAATCAGGTCGTAGACATTAGAAGCAACTGATGTGAGATGGTTCATCTCGTAGTCGAGACGCCGAGAGAGTGCGTCCGCCAGCGCGTTGAGTCGACCCGGCTTGTACTCAACACTAAAGTTATGTATTCTGAAACGAATGGCAACCAGCGAGCCATTCGCGGCGACAAGTGCGGGGAGTGTGTCGCCGTGCGTAGAGACGCATGTTCTGTGTAGACCACAAACGGCAACTCGACGAGAAGGTGAACGCGGAACTTCACCAAGGCGTGCTTCGTCGCCAACAACTCCTTGTCGTGAACTGGATAGTTCTTCTCGGCCGCTTGGAGCTGCCGAGACTGGTAAGAGACGACCCTCTCATGACCCTCGTGGTCCTTCTGCAGCAGTGCACAGCCGATCGCATAATCGGAGGCGTCGCAGACGACGCTGTACGGAGCGGAGTCATCCGGCAACGCCAGGATCGGCGCTTGGAGGAGACTCTCCTTGATCCTTTGGAAGGCCGCCTCCGTGTCGTGGGACCACGACCACTCAACGCCGTTCTTGAGCAGCTGAGTCAGCGGCCGAGCCATTTCGGCATAGTTCTTTGTGAACCTGTGCAAGTAGTTGGCGAGACCCAACCACTTGCGTAGGTCCTTCACGGACCGTGGCGATGGCCACTCGGCGATTGCCTTCACCTTCTCGGGATCCGCCCGAACACCATCAACTCCGACGAAGCACCCAAGCACTGGGATCTCTTTGGCACCGAATATACACTTATCCAAGTTGGCACAAAGCTTATGCTCCTCGAGGCATTCGAGCACTTGGCGGAGGTGATCCTCATGGAGCGCATCCAAATCACGACCGGGCTCCGGCCTCGTGTGGACGTAGATGTCGTCAAAGTACGTCTGCGCGAACGCTCGCAGGGGACGGAACAAATGTGTCACCAGGCGATTAAACGTCGCTGGGGCGTTCGACAGCCCCTGTGGCATCACGAGCCATTCCCAGAGCATGCCGCTCGGCGTACTGACGGCTGTCTTGGGGATATCCCCACGCTCCATGAGCACTTGGTAATAACCGTCGACCAAGTCGAGAGAACTGAACTTCTTGGCGCCGGACATCCGGTGGATGATCACATCCTTCCGAGGGATCGGAGTGGACGCAGGGATCGTCTGCGCGTTCAATTTGTTGTACGCGTGGACGATCCTCCACTTGCCATTTGTCTTACGCACACAGAACGTTGGTGCGCTGTGCGGTGAGACGCTCTCGCGCACCAGGCCAGCCTTGGCTTTCTTAGCAAAGAACTCATCAATGAAGTCCGATTGTTCGGCCGGCAGAGCCCACTGGCGAACCGTCGCATAGCTCGAGCCAGGCTTGAGCTTGATCTCGTGGCGGACGCCACGGTCAGGGGGCAGCCCCGCCGGCGGATTCTTGCTGAGGCAAGTCTCCGCAAACCGCTTGACCAGCGGGTAGAACCGATCCTTCGGATTCTTGAGAATGGCCGAACCACGGCGAGCGTCAAACTTCTGACGAAACTCAACGAGGACATCCTCGTCAATCACCGTCGAGGTGTTGAGGTGAGCGAGGCCTCGCTCAGATCGGAGGATTACGACCTCAGCAATCTCACCAGCCTTGAGCTCGCGGACGAAATCGTCCATAGGAAGTTCCTCCAAGCTAGTAGGCTCGGAGAACTCTGGCAATGGTGCCATATCGACCGTAGACGGATCGATCGACGACCCCGTCATCACATCAACGATGTGTACATCATACGATGCCCTCGAGAGCGGGAGCTGCTCAGCCATGGGCTCGGACGTTTCCGAAGAGTGTGAAGACGGCTCAACCGCACGCGGGCACGCGACAGGGGGACACATCCCCGAAGCATCTTCCATGCTGGTACTCGGAGGGGGCGGAGACGACTCGACGCCCTCTTCTACGCCGTACTCCACGGTAGACGGCACGACCGTCTCCGGAACACCCGAGGTGTCCATGGCGTTCACTACGCCAATGAAGTAGGCACTTTCATCATCCTTGATGGGGCTCGTCAGCCGGCGGACGAAGGAGGGTTCATGACGCTCCTGAACTCCGTTCCTGCCGGGAGACGTGCTCCCAATCGACTTGGTCCTCCAGTCGATCCACGGCTCGTGGCGCTCCAGCCACGGCATTCCGAGGATGAGGTCAAACCTCTCATCCATGTCGAGCACTGTAAAGCGCTCGACTGAGTCGAAATCGACAAACGCAATGCGTAGATCGATCTCGATCTTCCTCGTCTCTGCGACGATTCCCGTCGCAAGATGCACAGAGACTCTTCCGAGATCTCGCTCACAAGCTTGAGCAAACAGAGAAGGATTTTCAGCAATACTTTGCTTGCGACCGTAATTGCGCGTCGCACCAGAGTCTACTAAGACCTTATAGGAACGTGAGAATCCTTTCACTTGAGCAGTGACGACGATGAGTTCGCCACTGACACGTTGCTTGTCAGCTGCCGAGAAGAGATCTTCTCTAGGGGGCGGCCCGCCCGGCGATGATGTCGTGTTCGACCTCGCGGAGCGAGGAGTGATCGCCCCAGCAGACTGCCCCGCGTCTACTGGAAATTGTCGTTTCCCTGAGACGCGGAGGCGGGTCCGCCTCGGCCTACCGAGCGACGTGGTCTCCCACGACGGGCGCGTGCGCTGCCCCTATTGCGCGGGCAATCGCGCTGGAAGTGGCCAAACTTCCCGCAAGTGAAACACTTGATGTGAAGTGCCTTCACGTCGATCGCACTCAAGTCGAACGTGCTCAGATCGACTCCGCTGAGGTCAATGACACTCAGATCCATCGGCTCCGAGACCGGAGGTTGGACCGGAGGAACCGGAGACGGCGCTGCCGGATTCGCGGGTAGACCCCGTGCGAGGCGCTGGACGTAGTCTCCTCGCAGCGCGACGACGAACGCGTCTTCCAAGAACGCCGGTTCTTCGCGGAAAACCGCGGCCTTTTCGGGGCCGGGATTCATCCCTTCCATGAAGGTCGTGAGCATCACGTCCTCGGCGAGAGTATTCGCGGCCATGTTGGCACGGAGTTGTCGCAACTCCTGTACAAAGGAGCGCAGGTCACGATTGCCTTGACGACAGGCAAGGAATGCCGCGCGCTGGCGGTGCGCCACGTTCGGCGGCTAAAACATCAGCTTCATGGCATCGGCGAGTGATAGCCAATCGCGGAAGAATCCGGGCTGTGAAGTCTCACAAGTCAAGGCCCAGACCTTGGCGCGATCCTTCATGTTGGATATCGCGAAGGTCACCTTCTGACGTTCGTCGCGGATGCGACCTGCCGCCATCGCGAGCTCGACCTCGCGCTGCCAAAAGACGAGGTTCTCGCCTTCAGCCCCAGAGTACTGAGAGACCGTGACTCGAACGGGCTTCGGACCTTCCGGGGGTGCCGGAGAGGGCACATAGCTGATGGTGGGAGCCACCGACGCAGCCTGAGTCGCTTGAGCTGCGGCGACGCGAGACGTAACAACGTCGAGAAGATACTTCTCGAGGGCTGCCTCGTAGTCGCGAAAACGCGCGATGTGAGCGAGGACTTCGCCAGAGTCGCGTTGAAGCAGCTCGTTGATGCTTGCTCGGCCATTGATGGCCTCCATCTTCTGGAGATAGGCCCACTGGGCGTCATCCAGATACTGATGGTCTTGACGCGACAGCGTCGGATGGCTTGACGCCATCGCGAAGTCGGACGCTTCGGACATGGCGATGTCGGTGTCGGATTGACGACAAGTGCTACCAAGTGTAGCAGTCCCCGTGACCACTACACAGCACTTCGCTTGGAGGAAGCGAGAGCAGCCGCTCCGAGTCGACCCCTGTCGACGAGCGCCAAAGACTTGGCAAAAGGCGAACTGCCATATATTAATCCTCTCTGAGGATTAACCCTAGAGCCCTATATCCCTGGTAAATAAACCGGGGATATTACCTACTGAAATCTGATAAACCTGAGTCACTACTTAGGGTAACTTTTCCCCTAAGTGGACCACCCTAATTATGTAACCACACTACCTATGTAACTGCAAGTATAACTTGTGTACCCCGCTAAACACCATGCCATCTTGTTGCCATAGATCTCGATATCAAACTCGTCTTGAAGCGCCTCGACATCTTTCCATACAGTCTTACCAAATCCGTGTCGATGCTCCATATTCTTAGCCTCCCGGTCAGCCAACTTTGAACCGAGGTCTTCATCACACAGTAGAGACGATACTTGTTGCCGAAAATGTCGCCCGTCACCATCACAGTAATTCGGGCCTTCTCCTTTTTACCGCAACGTACCCACACAGTCTTAGTTCCCGTCTGCGCCACAGTAGTCTTAGTAATGAGCTCAAAATTTACTCCGGTTTGGTGTGCATTTATGACGTTCACGATACCCTTCTACTCCACCTCCTTTCTCACCTCCAGCGCGAACTCGCACGCCTGCGCGTCCGCGTCTGCTGGTGTCTGCTGCCCGTGATGCATGCGCGCTCGAAACGAAAGACGATGCCGCTGGAGGAACTCACTAATTCAGCTCTTTGTGGCCCTGGCCACAAAGAGGAAGCTCTCTCGACTTGTTAAAAGCAGAGTGGTGACCGAGCAGTTTGATATCGTCGTTGGCGAGGTGCATGTGGACGAAGTGATGCTTGATGTCAATGTGCTTGACGTGGGCACTGTAGCCGATGTCACATGCTATCGTGATGGCGCTCTGGTTGCCACCGTGGATTGTCGACGGTTCGGATTGTTCTCACCGAGGAGACTGCGGGTCAACAGCAATTCTTGCGTGCATACGGATATGGCTACATACTCGGCCTCGACCGAGCTCAAAGCAACCGTTCGCTGGAGCTTAGACTCGAAGATCGCAGGTGGATCACGCATGAGCACTACGACGCCTCATTGTGTCACTCGCTCAGTTGGAGTCATACCATGCCCTAAGATCAGAGCCGCTCCCATCGGCTTCGTAGACTAGACCAATGTCAGATGTATTTTTCAGGTATTCTACTATGCGGAGGGTTGCATTGCAATGGAACTCACGTGGGTGCTCGGCAGAGAAGTAGTCTAAACCCTAAATTATCCAAACATTAACCGAAAGGGTTAATTATCCAAACATTAACCCTTTCGCAATCACCTCCGTGCAAACAGGGATTGTATGGATACTTTAATCAAGTCAAAATTTCCAGATCGTGTAAATTTTACACGTTCTGGAATTGCGACAGGTGGAGTTTCCCGCAAACCTACCGCCTTTTGTAATAAAACCTCGCAAATTTGCAAATAAGTTTCGAGGTTATTGCTATTTAACCTTGAGGGGTTTTGAGGTTTTGTTGAGGTTTTGCGAAACTTCAAGGACGGGTTTTGTAAAACATGTAAAATTTACACGTTCTGAGGGGTTCAAACATACCAGCTTATGAGAAACCCTCAGAACGTGTAAAATTTTCACGTTTGATTGCGAAAGGGTTAAATCAAGTCAAAATTGCAAATATGTTTCGAGGTTATTGTTATATAATCTTGGGAGGTCTTGAGGTTTTGTTGAGGTTTTGCGAAACTTCAAGGACGGGTTTTGTAAAACGTGTAAAATTTACACGTTGTGAGGGGTTCAAACATTCCGGCTTATGAGAAACCCTCGGAACGTGTAATTTTTACACGTTTGATAATAAAGTCTGGTGAGGGACAGTCCAGAATGATTGGCGATAACAACCATTCTGTTTTCTATTGATCCGACACAAAAGTGGGTCGGAACGGTTTCTGCATTTGAAAAACCAGGTCTCATCTGTGTGTCGGCAGCTGTCCGTCTAAAACTAATAAGTGGAAAGACAGCGGTTGGTATCTGTGCAGCGGACCGCTTAACTTTCCCAACAAGCTCGTACGGGCCAATGAGAAGGCTGGAAAGAGGAAGGTCAAGTCAGGCCGCCATGTCGTCGACTGCGCCAGGCTTCGGCAGAGGAGACCAAGCGAGAGAAATATGAAAAAGACGCCGGAATCAACTTAGATGATGTCATCGCCAATCGTCGTGTGCTTCACTTGGCAGCTCAAGGAGCGGTCAGAAGGAAGCGAGACGTGGCGGTGCACAGCCTTCAAGTTACACAGACGGTTCTTCGTTTTGGGACAGCACGTTGGCAAGTTCGTATTGCGGAGGACGATGAAGGCAGCGAAGACGAGGACAGCTACACTAAAGAGGTTCTTGAGCGGCTTGTAGATGTGAAAGAAGTCAGCGGCCGGTTTTTTACAAGGCACACTGAACTCCTGGAGCCGAAGGCAAAAAGTAGGTGAATACACCTAGGAACTTGTCGAGCATCTGACTGGGCACGAAGACTTAATGAATGTCGTCAAAGCCGTGGATCAAGAGGAGGAAGAAAGAAGATACCACCTTCTCTGCTTTCACGAAGGCAAACGCACTCGCCATCTGCGTTGGTACTGGCAGAGAGATGCAGGGTGCTTTCTTGCCGTAAATGCCGTCGCGCAGTTTCTTGGATTTGATGCTTTCGATGTTGAAATGGTTGCAACCCTCGATAAAGAAGGGATGAAACTTTGTTGGTGGGCTCCAGCACAAGCATGTCTCGTATTTGACTGATTCTTTCCGGCTTGTCGAATTCAACGTTGGCATGATGTGTGGGACAACAAGTTGTACAAAACTGACACCCATTCTTTTGGTTGATACAATTATTACAACAAAATACTATTGGGAGAATTCGGAGAACAAAAGAGAAAAATGATCTCCTTGCAGAATGTTTGGTTGTTAAAAAAAATGAACTACACCTCCCTTGCCGAATGGCGTGCAAGCAAGTCATGGTCCTTTGATGACGTGAGCTATGCTGGTGTCAACAGGTGATGGGGTGCTTGATTAAAGTCGCGTCCGTAAATACAGAAACTGGTGGGGGTGGGTGGGGTGGGGGGGCACCAGTGCAAGGATAGGACAAAAGCATTTGATCAGCTCAAACAGTACTCGCCGAGCTGATCATCGCCATGCTGTTCGTATTGATCTGCCGTTGTCGCGAACGACAGAAGCTCCACACACACACACACACACACACACACACACACACACCTATGAAAAACATAGTGTCATTTGCGTTTGAGCTGTAACTGAATGCAGCTCTTAGCTTTATTTCAACACACATCATCTCTTTTCGGCAATATCCTCTGCAGATATCGTTCCAGTCCGTGACTGCAGTCTTGGAGACTCACCGACAGCTTTCGCTTTCACGCTGTCAGAGGCAAAGTAGAACATGGGCATGAGTACCCCAATCGTGCACTTTGATCACGCGAAGATGGTACCCGTGCACACACTGATGCACTTGGAGCAAGCGCGCATGCCGCAGCGCCACCCATAGGCGCTAGTGTTGTTGCGCCACACGAACTTCATTGAAATGCAGTAAATGGGAAATAGAATGTTTTCGAGAATGAGGCCGATGTCCATGCAGTACTTGATGACAGTGAGCTCGTCATTGCTGATTGCAACCGCCATAACCTTTGCGTGGGAGAATTTCTCACTCCCGGTTGTGATGTACTCGTAAAAAGGATCCCTCAAGCACTAGAGTCCGAGTCAAAGTCAAAAAGATTGACTTTGGCTCGGAGTCTCTTGCTTGAGGGATGTTTTTCTTGTCGAGCCAATTTGGATCCATGCAACCACCGTTGCACAGGGTTAGGTCGTCTACCCCATCTATGCTCAGCACGTATGATTTCGTTAGAGACATGTTGGATGTGCAGGGATCCGATGACATGATCTCGCAGTTGGATGAGAAAGAGTGGCACCTTTCCCAAAATAACCCTTTGATCACTTTTGATTTTGCGCATAACCCCAAAAAGAGTGATCATGCTGGTGTGAATGACACGAGCGCGGAAACGTAGGTCGAGATGATGGCTTCACTATGCCGTAATGACACTGACATTTGCGGTTGATTACAGGCGAACTAGTGGAGGTGATGCGGCAGCCTGCCGAGGCGATGTTAGCGCATCGGCTCGAGAGCAAAAGTGCGGCAGCAGAGGCCGCCATTGCAGGGCAGCAGCAGTAATGGCAGTCGAATGCCATTGACGAGGCGCCGACGGCTGCAGGGAACGAGACGTTGGACGCACCAGATACGCCAGCGGTGCAGGTCAAGGGCCGCCAACGAGCGATTGGGGCAGGAAATGTGGCCACACGCCGTGTCCGTCGTCCGTCATCCTACGTACGCGGGCGCAGTGGAGCAGTCCGAGGGGGAGGGGGGGTGGGGGATGGGGGGGGGGGGGGGGGGTATCCGAGCAAGAGGTGACGCACGAGCAGGGAACGATGAGGAGGAGGGTGAACAGGGAGACGAGGCCGAGCAGGTGGGCGACGACGACGAGGAGAGAGAGGCGGTGAATGACGAAACGGGCGAAGACGTGCCCGATGGTGATGATGCAGTAGACGACGAAGAGGATTATGATGACGGGGAGGAGGGGGAGGATGATGAAGAGGACGAAGTTGACATAAAGACGGCAGTCGCGGCGGCGGACAGCACGAGCGGTGATGCTGTCGCTCGTGCCATCGACATCAACGACGGCGACCCCGAGGATCCTAACTATACGTGGCTAGACTCTGAAAAGAGAGTGAGAGTGAGACCATCATGGACACGACACTAACAGACTACGGCGTTTTCGTTGACAGCAAGGAAGATGAGGAGGATGACATGGAACCGGAGGTGAACTTTGGGCAGCAGTATTGCGTCGATCTTGAAAAAAGTCACAAGCTCAGGTAAAAGATACTCTACGTGGCTGGTCTGTGAGTAGATGGGATAGAGTAAGACATGAGAACGCACTTTTTTCCTGGGGGGGGGGGGGGTATCCGAGCAAGAGGTGACGCACGAGCAGGGAACGATGAGGAGGAGGGTGAACAGGGAGACGAGACCGAGCAGGTGGGCGACGACGACGAGGAGAGAGAGGCGGTGAATGACGAAACGGGCGAAGACGTGCCCGATGGTGATGATGCAGTAGACGACGAAGAGGATTATGATGACGGGGAGGAGGGGGAGGATGATGAAGAGGACGAAGTTGACATAAAGACGGCAGTCGCGGCGGCGGACAGCACGAGCGGTGATGCTGTCGCTCGTGCCATCGACATCAACGACGGCGACCCCGAGGATCCTAACTATACGTGGCTAGACTCTGAAAAGAGAGTGAGAGTGAGACCATCATGGACACGACACTAACAGACTACGGCGTTTTCGTTGACAGCAAGGAAGATGAGGAGGATGACATGGAACCGGAGGTGAACTTTGGGCAGCAGTATTGCGTCGATCTTGAAAAAAGTCACAAGCTCAGGTAAAAGATACTCTACGTGGCTGGTCTGTGAGTAGATGGGATAGAGTAAGACATGAGAACGCACTTTTTTCCTAGCAATTGAAATCTGAATTGCCAATAGTCGACGCAGACGCTAGTTTCAGAGAGGAGTATCCAAACCTATCGAGAAACCCTAGCGAGCCGACGCAAGCCGCTCGCTCAGCTTGGGATTCACCATGTGACCTGTTCTTTTTCTTTTTTCCCGCACCAGCTATGGAAGATCATTGCACTCGAATGAAACCGATATATGTAGCAGCTTGGGTAGAGAAACTCAACGAGAGCCAAAAGAAAAAAATGGCCACCAACCCTTCCATCATTGTCGAGACAAAGAAGTTCATCAGAGCAAGACTTCGCGCAACCTGTTCAGCCTCACGAAATCATTTCAGTCATTGGATTGCTCATTGCAAGGACACTCTGTCCTCACAAGCGCAGATTTGCCTACTAGTGGGCTACGACATCATCTGGAGCGACCCCGGAAGGAACATTTCGGGTCATTCATGCCACGAAATCGGTATGAGAGGATTCTGAAGGAATGGGCGTACAGTGTCCGCGAGTCCATGGAAACTCATCACTATCATCAAGAGTTCGTCGACGAACCAAGGCCTGCGATCAGCGTTAGAAGACTGACTGAAATGTGTGTCATGATCTACGCGGCTATCGACCAGTCAGGATTCGAGCCTCTACTACTGCGCCATTTTGGAGTTCGCAAATGGGGAAGACAACCCGAAGCCTCGAGCTATTGCTGCGCTGGGGAGAAGTGCTGTCTTATGGTGAACTTCACGAATCCCAGCGTACATTGGGTCAGCATCTGTCGGCCCTGGGCTCTTCACGCGCGGCAGCGGGTTTATATGGATGAGTTCCGTTCAGTAGAGGATTATCGGCTCGCCATGGTGTTGTCCTGCATGCTACAAGCCAGGCATCAGGCGCATGACAGACGTCGTGAGTTGCGGGAAATGAAAGTCGAGGCGAGACGCTACCCGATAGGTTCTGGATCGATATCATTGGTACATGCCCAGCCCCGACTTATTTTGAGATACCATCGTGCGCGTATGTGCCCCTATGCAAAAGCCATGTTGGACTGCATGACAGTGATCGTACCTGGGCGAGCCAACATGCAATCTTCGGTACACCGCGATTTCGTGCAGTCTACCAAAGCGACCACGTTGGGGACTTTGGACACGGTAGGCCAAGACGCAACTCGTTACTTTGCTGTGCTCTGTCGTTATGATGGGCAGGCTTCTGGCTGGCCGACATCCGTTGGAAAGTGGCGTGAAACAAAAAGGGTTCTATTGGCGGGGGGAAGAAAGACTCCTCACTCATGCAAGATGAGCTGCGGTGATAGACACTTGCACAGAGGTGCCTCTGTTGCCCAAGTTGATGCGCCGAGATACCAAGCTCATTATTCGTGATGACAAGGAACTCCGGTTGATCATGAATGGGAAGAATTTCCAACGACTGTGTGAAGTAGAAAATGACGGACAAGGAGAGCTCACTTTCGATCAAGCCTTAACTCAAGTGGTGTTATATCGTGGTATCGTTCCCATCCGTGGATGTGGGAAGACCAGACTGATTGCGGGTATTATCGCTGTGTACACTGAGGCATTCCCACGCTCAAGGATCTTCGACACTTCCGAGACCAACACCGCCATCGACGAGAATCTACGACGAGTAGTGGATGAGGGACACGTTCCGACATCACGAATTTTGCGGATTGGCGAGATGCCCAAGGATGTGGGGATCAAGTATCAGCAATACTATTTGCAATATCTGCTAGATCAGTGTCAACCGCCGGGATGGCGACGAGGACTTACGAAAATCGACTGTTAGATCATGCTATGGTCGTGTTCGGCACAACGTCGACATTTGGGCGTGAAGATTTATCCAGCTATCCTTGTGTACTGTTGATCAACGATGAAGCGGCCCAGACCGTCGAACGCTCGGTGATACAAGTCATGCGCCCAGCGACAAGAGTCTTCGTCCCCATTGGGGACCCAAACCAACTGCCAGGACGACTCGAATTCCGGGAAGAACTGACGGAGTGGTATGAGGAAGGAGACAAGCGGCACAAGTTGAGCTGGAGTTTCCTGCACGGCTGCAGTTACCTTTATGAGATGTTCCCGAGAGTGACACGTACTGCTCAACGTCGGTGCCATTCACAGATCGGCGCATGGGTTGCGGGCTTTTACGATTACGAGCTCAGCCATAAAGGACCGCGCTCTGATCCGTACTTGCGATCTGTCCAAGTGGGCTTCGAGATGACAGTGATCGGAGACAAGGAAGAACGTGGTAATGAAGCTCGAATGATGGGAAGGGCTCTCTTGTGAGAATGGAGACCAAAACCGAAGCGGACGAGGTGGTAAGTATGTGAATCAAGTTGAGTTGTGGAAGACGTTGGAACTAGTACTCCAGTGAATGCAAGCGAGCGAAGAGGAGTCGAACGATGTTGATTATTACGCCGTATACTGAAGAACGTATCCGACTACAAGAAGCCTTAGACAACGCTCGCCGACGATGGGGCCCCACTCTCGAGATTGATGTGTGTTAGACTCTATGTTTAATACAGTTTTATACAAGTGCAATTCGGTAAAGGCCTCGGTCAGACTGGACGGATGGGTGGCAACCTCTCCGGCCTGACCGAGGCCAACAACCAGTGCGATGAGGAACAAGAAGCGAGGAAAGTGGAGTTCACTTTCCTTTTTGCTTCAGACTGAGCACGTTTAGAGCTAGCAACTAGGATTAAAGGGAACGAATAATAAAGGGAACTTTTATTCAATAGAGTCTTGCTGTGTTCATTCCAACATTTCAAGTATGGTCAAAGAGTCAAGCAAGATGGCAGAGTTCGCCGGCCTTGCCTTTAGTGGCGAGAAGCGTCAGTTCGCATCATGGAAGGAGTCGGTCCTTTCTCACCTTGAAAGGGTCAGCACAGCTGCTCGTGTAAAGGCCATGAAGAACAAAGACCAAAAGCCTGCCTTTTCTTACGGGGAATTGCTAGTCAAGGACCCGAATTTCCAAAAGTGGGTGAGAATGCCACTGAGGAAGAAAAGAACAAGGTAGAGCTGCTCAAGTTGATGACGAAGGAGCAAGAGTGGTACCTTCGGGACATGCTGAACCAAACGCTGCCCGAAACCTACCGAAGCCAACTGTCAGTGTCTGTGAACGTGGAGAAATTGCCCGTTCTATGGATACTGCTCGAGAGCTATTACGGCCAGAGCGGGGCACGCGGCATGGTGGATTTGCTCCAAGAGTTTGAGGCCGTGTTGGCTTCAGACTTTGCGTCTGTCCAACAGCTGGTCTCGGCGCTAAACTCGTGAGGAACCGGATCAACCGTCTTGGGGCCCAAACCCTAAGTCGTCACCCACAGAGCGGCTGCATCTGATCCCATCTCAGACGATGCTGCTCAGGGTCCTGTCTTTGCTCCCGAGCGAGTACTGGGGATCCACTGTGGTGTTTACCGCCGAAGAGTTCACGGTTGGGAAAACTGTGGAAAGGCTGCGCAATGTTTTCGGGAACAAATCAAAGGCGCAAATCCTGGCAATGGATAGGGTTGCGGCAAACCCTGTTCAGGCTAGCAAGAAGGTCAAAAAGGTGGCAAACGCTGTCAAGAGCCACGTTTTGACCGGTCAGAAGCGGAAAGCCGCTGCTGGACCCGACAGTGATGAGTGCTTTTACTGTGCGGGAAAGTACAATGTACTCGGAGAGAACCACCGCAAGGCTGGTTGCCCGAAGAGGCTAGAAGATGTTCGTCGCGGTATCTACCGCCGCAACATTTTCGGCCAACCCAAACCCACTTCAGAGCACAAGAGACCGAATAAGGGTCCAGTTCCGTCTGCTCGTAAGGAAGTTGTGGTTGATACGGTCAAGGTCAAAGGGCCGGCTAAAAAGCCAGCTGGGCGACCACGACCAGAGTATCCTGGACGACCTGCTTACGTGGACAGTCCAGTGGGAAAGAGCACTGATGAGTCCGACTGTCTCGACTCGGATAACGATGAGTCCGATGACAATCGCTCTCAACACAGTGACTTCGATGAGTTCCACCGTGAAGCTGCTCAAGGGGGTGGTATCTCAGCGGCTGCGGTTAGGGCAACCAAGGGAAAACGCCCCAATCAGCAGAAGCGCAAGGTTGTGCGCCCTATCCAACTGGACTCAGAGTCGGATTGCTCTGAAGTGGAAAGTCCAGCTCCTCCTAACTCACCGCCTCCTCCCGCGACTGAAGTTGGGGTTGTAGGAACGGATGGGGATACATTCATAGAAGATTTGACTGTCAATGATGACGTTGCAATGGAAGAGCCAGAGCAGATCAAGGCTGCCGTGGCTAAGGCTGCGACAGAGTCAGCAGAGACGGGCTCAGACTCTGTCCAGTCGGTGGACGAGCCGGCCAGTGCTGAGGCGGCTGAGACTGTCGTGGCTGAAGCAGCCGAGCAGATGAGCAGCCTCTGCAAGAAAGTGGAAGATACGGTAAGAGCAAACTACCCCTATCTACTCGCTCCTCTCCACACGCTGACTAAACATGATTGGGTTCTTGACTCAGGCTGTGGGTACGGACTGACAGCGGACGCGTCAGTCTTTCTGAGCAAGAAAGAGGACAGTAGATTCATGTTTACGTTTGGAGAAGGTAGTCAACTGCCTAATACACATGTTGGTTCCATCAAATTGCACTTTCTGGGTCCGAAAGGTATTCAGCCCGTACAAATTGATAATATAGCATTTGTTCCAGGTGCTACGTCAAATCTGCTAAGTGAATACTGGCTGAAAAAGCGGGTTATCAAATTGTAGAGAGTCGGGGCGGACAATATAAATTTGGAATGTGGAATCATAACCTGGTATTTGTGGCACATGCCGTTAATGGCGCGTACTATATTAGAGGGAGAACTCTACGAGAGAGGCAGCTACAGTGTAACGCTGTCAAGAGTTCTGCGCATAGGCCATTGGTCCTTCGGAATAGAGTGGAGATAGAGGCTATACTAAAGGAATGGCACATTAAGCTAGGACACCTCAACCGAGAGAAGCTTATAGAGATGATAAGTCAACAGCTCGTAAGAGGCATGCCCTACGTGAATGCTGCATTACTGGCGAAAGTTTCATTCTTCTGCCAAACGTGCGCAGAGATGAAGATGAACCGCATGTCCTTCAGGAACTTGCATGGAACTCGGGACGGGTTTCCTATCAGTACGATCCACATGGACACAAATGAAGACGATGGGCGTCGACGGGTCTGTTGGGACGATCAGATACTTTCTGAGCATCGTTGACGAGCAAACGTCGTGGAGGTGGAGCTTTGTACTTCGCCACAAACACGAGGTCAACGAGAAAGTAAGAGAGCTTCTCCTACAACTAGAGCGGGAAGGGAAGTTCCAGATCAGACGTATCCGCCCAGACGGTGGCACAGAGTTTGTGAACAAAGCCTTCAAGAGCTTCTGTAAGGAAAAGGGGATTGTCTTCCAGACATCAAACACGTACTCACCAGAAGAGAATGGTGCAGCCGAGAGAGACCATCAGAGCAAACTGGCTAAAGTGCGATGCGCACTTCAAGACGCTGACATGCATGACCGATGGTGGCCGGAAGTTCTTATGTACATGGCATATGTGCAGAATAGAAGTCCTATGAGCAGACTGAGGAACAAAACACCGTACGAGATGGTCTACGGGGAACCTCCAGATCTGAGTAAACTCCACATCTGGGGTAGTGTGTGCTTTGCGCATATTCCCCAGGCCATGCGGAAGGATAAGAAGCTATCGGCGAGGGCAGTCAAGTGCCGCTTCTTAGGCATCTCTGAGAATACAAAGGGATACCGATTGTGGGATGTATACAATCACAGGTACTTTGTTTCCCGAGATGTCATGTTCGATACAGAGTTCTGTGCGGGTATCGTACGGAGGGCTTTCCCGGGATCGGAACAGCCGGACGAAACCTCTCGAGGGTCTGATGCGGATCTGGACACGACAAGCATTGATCTTGGATCAAAGCATCAACCGGGAGAACCAAACAGAGACACTGAGGGATCAGTGGGAGCCGCATCACCTGCGGAGTCTATGAATACAGTGGGAGCGCCTCCACCGACCTCGCGTGTCACGCGCAAGCGAATACGTGATGAGAAACGAGACAGCGCCCCCATTGCATCTCGTACGCGCAATAGAGCAGTTGAGCCTGATGTGGACCCTGGCTACACTACTCAAGACAAACGTCGCCGAGTCCGCTTTAGCGATTATGTGTCTTACGAGGGAACAGCCAAGCGCTGCTTGTGTGGTTGACATCTCAGAGAGGAAGATGAAAGTACGGCGAACGCTCAAACAAGCCCTGAATGGACCAAACCATCGAGAGTGGAAGAGAGCACTTGATCGGGAGTACGACTCGTTGATGGTCAACGAGACGTGGAAGCTGGTTCGTCTACCTGCTGGGTGTAAAGCACTGCCGTGTCACTGGGTGCTTGCTATCAAGTACAATGCCGACGGGTCGATCGAGCGGTACAAAGCACGCCTTGTTGCCCAAGGTAACTACCAAGAGTACGGAGTTGATGTTGACGAGGTCTACGCTCCGGTTGCGCGCTTCGAGTCACTTCGACTGGTCTTGGCTATTGGGACCATTCTAGACTGCCACATCCATCAAATGGATGTCGAGACCGCATTCCTGAATGGGACAATGGAAGATGAGCAATGCATCTACATGAGACAACCACCAGGCTACGCAAAGCCGGGTGAAGAGAATCTTGTCTGTGAGCTCAAAAAGAGCATATATGGGCTGAAACAGGCGCCACGAATATGGTACAAGGTACTTCATACCTTTCTCACAGGCATGGGTTTTGACCGATGCAACAAGGAGTACTGCATCTACGTTCAAAAAGTGGGAGTTGAATGGATCATTGTCGTTGTCTATGTTGACGACCTGACCATAATGTCACGAGATATGAACTTGATCATGAAGCTGAAGAGGGAGCTCTCACTTCGATTCAAGATGAAAGATCTCGGAGAAGTCCACTACATCCTGAAGATGGAGGTTCGGAGAGATAGAAAGCGCCGAGTGATGACAATATCGCAGCGCCACTACATCAACAACCTTGTTGAGAAGTTTGGGGTCTCGGAGAGTAAGCCCGTAATGACACCACAACTCACAGGAGAGCAACTTCTGCCAGAAACAAACATGACGGCCGAACAAATTGCTGCCCAAGGATTTGATTACAGAGGCCTGGTTGGGTCACTGCAATACCTTGTGAGGGGCACGCGGCCCGATATAGCGAACGCAGTAAGAGAATTGAGTAAGTTCCTATCGTGCTACAACCGTACACACTGGGAAGCCGCGAGGAGAGTACTAAAATACTTGAAAGGGACGTCGACGTACGGTCTCTGCTTAGACGGGAATGTCGAGCAGGTGACGTATGAAGTGTACACAGACGCGAGCTTCGCGTGTCAAACAAAAGAACGCAAATCTGTCACAGGGTACGCGATCACGATGGCGGGCACTGTGTGTCATGGTGCAGTAGCAAACAGGCATCTGTGTCGCTATCGACAGCAGAGGCCGAGCTCATCGCACTTAGTGAAGGAGCCAAGGAGAGTGAGTGGATCTGGCACCTACTTAGAGATGGGCTTTCCTCAGAGAAGCCCAGTGCAAGTCTGGTGTGACAGCTAAGCTGCAATAAGCACTGTCAAGAACCCCGGAAACCACAAAAGCACAAAGCACGTTGAAATTAGGTATCTGTTCACACGTGACTTAATAGAGCAAGGCAGGCTAAATATCCAATATTGTCGGACGACCGACATGGCGGCGGATATTCTAACAAAGCCTTTGCCAACAAGCCAATTCCTGAAATTGAGAGAAAAGATCGGAGTCTGCAATCTTGAAAGGCCACGCAGATCGACGATACGACTACTACGAACGATGCCAAGAGGAAGATGAGGGATCGCCGCCTTCACATGCGTTTGTGCTCACCGTCATCTGCGGGTTTGCAAAGGGCGGATGACGTGTAGTGGCCGGCGATTTCCCGGGTCCAAGTGGTGACAAGATTCATCATGATTTCAGCAAAGGCTTCAGCCGCCGAGGCCGGAAGTGTCAAGTGCAGCGTCAGTGAAAATCAAGTCTGGACAGTGGTTGCGATCACTGTCATTAGAAGTAGTTCAAGAACCCGGTCTTTGACAGTGGTTATGATCACTGTCATTTCAAGTAGCGCTTCGGCGACCGACCCAAGAATTAGCTAAATTCTTTTTATTCTAGTCCAGTCTACTGCAGTACATATTTTAGGACAGAAACTGCTAGGATAGGGACCTCCTTTGAATAGTGACATTATCATCGGTAGTGACCAGTCGGTCACTACCGGAAGGGTCGATAGTGACATCGCGACCCTTCATAAAAGATCTCAAGGAAGGGCCCCCTAGGCGACTTTTCAGGAAAAACACAGAGTAGAAAAAAAAACGATAAGTAAAAACTCCCCAATTTGCCAAGTCAAGCTCAAGTGAATCGATAGCGATCTTCCTCTTCACCTCAGGGAAGTCGGCCGGCGTCAACAAGTCCGGTCTGAGGTGAAGGGGCATCCAAGTGTGGGAAGGGCGCTTCGTTCAGTCCAACTCCGCTTGTTGTGATCACTGTCAACCAATCAAGACCCCATTTGTATCGAAAGGCTCCCGTTTGCGATCACTGTCAACCACCCAGAGTACACGGGTGTTGCAGTGTTGAGTGGACGTGGAGGAGGACTCGGTGCTGAAGATCGTTGCTGCTGCGATTGCTTGCCCGTTGACTGTGTGAGGCAGTCATACGTGGTGGGTTCCAAGCTCTAACTCTTCCTTCAAAGAGTTCTGAGAGTCACAAGTCCGGTTTGGAACAAATCCAAGCAAGTTCCCTAAAGTCTGCGAAGGCGGTGGGAAGTGTCAAGTCCAGCACATACGCCAGTAAGCTGCGAATGTTGTCCCTACTACACGTCACCTGGGAGAAAGAGGCTTCATCATAGCGTTTCGAGTGCACATCATAATTCATGTCAGGTATTCATCATAGAACATAGTCAAGACGTTAGTCCCGAGTGTAGTAGTGACAAGACACCATCCGTACAACGCGACGACTCCACGTGACATTACGTCCGTGTGACGCTATGTCTATCGCACTCACAACTCACTACTCACTCACGACTATGCTCATGCCCGTAGGCACCACATCGACTTGCACACTGCTAATCGCGAGTCGGTGCACCTACCCGGCAAGACCACATTTGGCACTGCAGCGACAAAACCCTTGGAAACAAATATGTGTCATAAAATGATGCAATTAAAACGTATACATATGAAAGAGTAGCAATTTAACAGAAATAGAAATCCATACCATCTTCAAAGAGTGACTACTGAAGGTCAGGCGCTTTTGCCTCGCTGTGGCGCTGGGCGGGACCATCCATATATGCAACCCACGAATGCTTTCTACCTCAAAACCAACCACAATAACTTGCAAAGCCTCGTCATCTACAACACAATACATGAGCACTCCCTCTGTCCAGGCGAAGAATGTACATTTGACGAAAATCAGTGCCATTTTGTGAAGTCGTCCGTTTTTAATAGGACTTGGACAGTTTTAACTGTCCAAGTCCACAGCGCGATAAACGCGCTGTGTGCTTAACTCGCACATTTCCAGGTTTCCGTCGCATATAACCAGCATTTTGTGGGTCAATTTTTGGTATGCCTCACAAGATCATTTCATAATCCGCACCCAAGAAGCGATTTTAGACGAATCAAAGTGCGTTCGACTGAAAATTGCACGGTCTCTTCAGCGAGGATGCCAGCTGGAGCTCGAACATTCACGTCTAAACGTTTCGTCCATCCAAAGACGATGAGGTTCTTCACCTGTTAGATCGCAGTCGTGTCTCCAATAGCTCAATTTTGGCCTATGACATGTCACTATACAGAATGATGATAACTTTTATCTTGGACAGGCGTGTTTTCATTCCTGGTAAGCTGGGTTTAGTGTCCAATTTGCGGAGTGTGGAGCTGAAAGGAGAGAAACATGCGTTGCACGTACCAGCCGTTCTGCGTCATCTTGAAGCCGGCGGTCAAGCTCAGGCTCAACTCGATCACGGATGAACTTGCGGAGATTAGTACCGTTGCCCTGGGTGCCGAGCTGCTGGACTGTGACTCCCGCGCGGTTCTCGTGCATGCGACTGACACCGGCGATATATCTCGCCGTACCCGAGTGAAGCTGATACTTGGAGTAGTCGGGGCGCGCCAGGATGACCGTGTGTGAGTCGGTTGGCTGGGTCGTGCCGTTCGTGGTCTTCATCGCTGACAGCAGGTCTCGGAACTCGCGCACCTGTATAGCCGACGCGTTGAAGACGGTCCTGAGTCGCTCGTCCATCGCCACGAGGATCCTGCCGAGTACCTCGTGTGTGCGCTGGGAGCTGGCACGGAGCTCACGCTCCAGCTGGGCGACGTGGTCGTTGTTGGCTGTCAAAACCTTCTCTTCAGAACAAGGGAGAGCAAAAGGAAAATTGCCATCCGGGAAATGAACACTCTTGACACGGGGGAAAGTCGTAGTTGTCCCCCCCCCCCCCCCCCCCTGGCAAGCATAATCTGTTCCATCACAGCTTGAAAGCACCTCTCGAGAGTGTGCGCCTGCATCTCTGCGAATGGATCAGTGACAGCGGTAATGAGACTGCCCACCGAGTACGCCCGCTTTTCATACTGGAGAGACTGGATGGCGTTGAAAAGCCGAGGTCGAGTACGTTGAGGTCCGGTGATTTGGGTTGACGTCGGATGTTCAGGTCCCACCCATCCTCAGCCAGGCCGGCATCACGAATCGCGTCCTCAGCAGACACATGAGGACTTGCGTTGTCCTATTGAAGAAAAATGTCTTTTATTCCCCATCCTGTCACACGGTCCACATGCACCATGTCAAATATGTCCTGGAAGTAGCGAGTCCTACGGCCTATAGGTTGTACGTCAGATGATAAACATCAAGTCCCATGAACAGCAACGTACCAATCGGTCGCTCGACAAACGTGAGAACGAAGCGGAGGCGCTCGATCTTCTGCTCTTCGGACACAGTGGGTTTCACAGACACGGTCGTTCAGCGGAATGGCTCATCGTCGCCTATATATGTTTGGAGTGTCGACGGAGGGACACCAATCGCTGCAGCAGCCGCTCGCACGTTCATGCGCTCAAACACAAGGACCTGCTCCAGTGCCCGCTTGAGCTCTTTAGCATTGTATATGCGCTCGGAGCCCCCGCGCTGTGGTCTTGCCCCGCCAGCAGGTTCCCTGCCCCAGATTTTCGGGACCGTATGCATATGGAAGTTGAAGACCTTGGCGGCATTGCTGCACGATCCATATTTTAACTCGCCCAGAGGCGCCATCTGGGCGAGCGGAAACCCGACAATCAGACTCTCCCCTTCCATGCTTATGTCGCGACGCCCTTGAGGTCTCCCCATGGCTATTTGGAGTGCGTATCAACTCCGTCGCGCCTGTGGTTCGTAGTTCAAAGAACTATGTTAAGCCGCCGCAGGGCCGAGTTTGAGTCGCAACAGCAACTTAAAGCAGCGCCTGCAGCATTGCCAATAGCGGATAGTAAATGGATATTAATACAATAGAAATGTTATGATTGGATGGTAATCGTGGAAGTGAACAGTCACCTCATTCACCTCATTCTTGATTTTGCAGTTGCCGCCCAGAGGCCCCCGAGCGCACGCGGAATTCCCCAGGGCCTCTGCGCGGCTTCAACCGCAGCATAAACGACTTCAATGACATACGTAGGCTTAGGAGAAACGAAAACGGGGGGAACCCCTTGCATTTTTTTTCTTGAATGGCTTTCGCGCTTATTTTGCTGATTTTGGGTGGTTTTCAGACTCTGACAGCATAGGGAAGAACCGCGAGCTCTCTGTCTCAACTTTCTAATGCATGTTTCCCTATCCCGCATACTGTAGCCGTTCTCACATGTTGCCCCCCTTCTCATCCCGCATCTCAACTGTCATCTACTCGTGGTTAGTGACAGAATTGCTAATTGGACCACATTATGGCAGTGATAGAACAGTAGCAATATGACCCTACACCCAAAAGCCCGAGTCTCCATGTGTCAAACAATTGTCTGAGCCGGTGTTACCCCGGCGTTGGCTTCCGTCACAATCTCGGAGATACCGGCTGGCGTACGATCCGTTTTGCACAAAATTATGTGAGGAGGCCTCGTCAGAAGGGTCATGGTTATGGAAGTGTTCACCCTCGCGGTGCTCCACCATTCACACACCAGCACTCTTGTCTCGCACGAGGTTGATCCGCATCGGGCAATTACATTTCTTTGACGCTTTTCCTTTTCGTGGTTTCGTCCCCGGTTTCGCTGGCTTTGGGGTGTACACATCTTGGCGATCACATGCAAAAACTACCTCCAGAAGCTCACCTCTCTTATTTTTGATTGCGCACAAACGTACCAATGCGCAGCCCGCCCTTTTGCAACTGAGTTGATTGCGACGTGAGCCTCTTCGGGGCTATGAAATGTACCTTCAACCAGAACAGCCATTTCGATGCTCCTGGAAGGTTGACATGAACGTTCGGTCGCGATCCTTTCGTCATCCATTGGTGTTGTATATGCGAGATTCGTTTATGAGGTCGGTTAGTTTGCTAGCAGCCCTTACGAGTGCTCGACGAGCGGGGCGTTACTGAGAGGCGTCTCATTTACGGAGGTTACACTGTGAGTGTGAGTGTGAGTGTTGCTGTTGAAATTGTCCAAATACTGCGTGGCCAAAAACGTGCAAATTCTGGTGTGTTCTCCACAGCGGATTGTGGCACAGCGTACCAAGTACCCTAGTTTTCTTATAGGTCAGTGCCGTAAGATAGAAACGAGCTGGCCGCTCGTCACAAATAGCTCATTTCCTGGATCGATTTTTCTCTTGCACATGAATTTACTCTATACCTTATCAGTACATTTTTGCCTTGTCTACTAAATTTAGTCTAGGTGATCTGCAAGATGTGGGTGTCTCCCTCAGCTGCAACGTCTGCTGGTAGAATTACATCCTCGACGAAGGAAAGCGCGAACCGTTTGACTCCAAATAGCTTGAAAATTTGCATCCGAAGCAGCAAGCCGGTCAGCGCGGGCATTTAACCCCGTGAGAATAGGGTCTACTACCATAGCCTCTTGGAGGCGCGGCAGCTGAGCATGGTTGGTACTTCGGCCCATTGTGACAGTCTTGGTAAGGATCATTCGCTGGAGTTAGAAGCTTTTCAGATGCCCCGTGATACTCTCAAAATTTATGTCGGGTCCCATACATTCCCTCCAAAAAAAAAAAAAAAAAAAAAAAAAAAAAAAAAAAAAAAAGCTGGCCGTCCTGTCGCACAAATCCGGTGCAAATGCCCGCGTGTCTACCGGTCTTCGCACCGGTATTCTCCTGGTTCCTTCCTTCCCTCCCTTCTCGTCGTTAGGCACGTTTTGTCACTCGCGCGCGGGCTGGCTCGCTTGAACCTCGGGGGATCCACTCTGTCGACGAACGGCATGGAGTGGATCGACGTGGCCAAGGACCTGAACGCCGGCACCGTGGGCGGCGTGGCGGGCATCGTGGCGGGCCACCCGCTCGACACGGTCAAAGTGCGGCTCCAGACGGACGCGCCGGCGCTCGCCACGCGCGGCGTCGCGCGCACGCTGCGCCTCATCGTGCGCCAGGAAGGCCCCCAGGGCCTCTACAAAGGGCTGCTCTCGCCCGTGCTCTCGAACGCGCCCATCAACGCCGTCGTCTTCGGCGTCCAGGGCGCCGTCTCGCGCGCGCTCCGAGACGCCTCGGGCCGCGACGCGCTCTCGGCCGGAGAGCACCTCGTCGCCGGCGCCGCCGCGGGCGCCGTGCAGACCGTCTTCGCCGCGCCCTCGGAGCACGTCAAGATCCAGCTCCAGGTCGACCACCGCCGCGCCGGCGCCGGAGAGAGCTCCATCGACTGCGCGCGGCGCATCCACCGCACCGTCGGCCTGCGCGGGCTCTTCCGCGGCTGGGAGATGTGTCTGCTGCGCGACATGCCGGCCTTCGGGCTCTACTTCTACGCCTACGAGCTCACCAAGCAGGCGCTCACGGGCGGCGACGCCGACAAAGAGACCGACCTGCGCCTGCTGCTCGCGGGCGGCGTCGCCGGCTCCACGTCCTGGTTCTTCAGCCAGCCCATGGACGTGGTCAAGTCGTGCGTCCAGAGCCAAGACCTCCACGCCTCCAAGAGCGCGCTGCAGCTCACGAGAGAGCACGTCAAGAGCGAGGGCGCGCAGTTCTTCCTCAAAGGCTTCGGCGCGACCATGCTGCGCGCGTTCCCCGTGAGCGCCGTCACTTTCCTCGTGTACGAGAAGACCATGCAGTGGATGTCGTGAGCGATAGAAACATGTACATGAACGTAATAGAACGCTTGTTTTCCCTCTTGGTCTCACGGGGACTCGTCGCTCGACGCCTTGAGCTCCGCGGGGGCGCTGCGGTGGATCTCGGACGGCGCCACGGGCTGCTCGCACATGGGGCACGTCGCGTCGGCCTCCAAGTGCGCCACGAACTGCGAGTGCAGCGCCGGGAACGAGCACCGCGGACACCTGGACCAGTCGTCCTTGACCATGTGATAGCCCTAACGCAACACCGTGAGTCTCCGTCTCCACAAACCAAATCGACTCAGCGTGCTCACCGTGACGATGCAGTAGGGCACCCAGTTCTTGCACTTGGCGCAGTCGAGCTCAGCCTCCGGTAGCTCGCTTCCACAGAATGGGCACGGCGTGACGGCATCGGGCGCCTGCTCCTTGTTGGGGCGCCGCACGATGGCCTCGATCTTCCGTTTGATCTCCTTGTCCATGGCGTTGCGGTACTCGGGCTTCATGAGCGTTGTCGCGTAGTCGTAGCTCAAGGCCTTGAGTCCCGCGCGCTGGCATTCGATGACGGCCGAGATGAGGATGTTGGAGACGTGCGTGGGGAACTTGGAGATGTGTTTGGCCACGCGCACGAGCATGCGCGCCGCCGCCATGTGGTCGCCGCGCTTGACCAGCTTCTTCACGAGGATGTAGCTGTGGAGCAGCATGAGCGACGTGCGCAGTTCCTGGCTCACCTGGATCTTGTGGCTCTCGAGTTGTCGGTGGGTCTCCACGAGCACGTCGTGAGCGACCTTGTAATTGCCAAGCTCCTGTTCCTGGCGCGAGATGATGATCGCAGTCTTGGCGGCCTGCGCGTAGTTGCCGAGCGCCATGTAAAGCCGGAAGATATGGTTCGGGTCCTTGGGGATGCCGTCCGTCTCACCCATGAGATGGTCGATCAGCGTGTGCGTGAGCATGTCGTTACGCGCCTTGCCCACGACCTCGATAGCCTTGCCGAGCTCTGCATCTCCACACTGCAAGAAGAGCCGCAAGGCCTTGTGGTAGTTGCCGCAGATCTGGTAGAACTCCGCCGCGCGACTCAGCGCCTGCGTCTGCTCATAGTGCTGGGCCACTTTGCCTGCGCGCTCGACCGAAATGCGCTCGCCGAGCTGCTGCGCGAAGGCGTCGACCTCGCCGTGGGCCATGGCCAGCGAGAACGCCTCCTCTTCCTTATTGGCCATGAGCAGGAACTCAATCGCACACTTGTAATTGCCTGTCTCCGTGCAGAACTTGGCCGCGACCAATGCGCCTTCGGACGACTTGGTCTCACGCACGATCGAGAACGCGGTCTCCGGGTTGTGCAGGTTCTCGAGTTGAATGCGCACGACGTTGTCCATATCACCCGCGGCTGCGTAGGCGTCCGATGCCGCGGCGAAGTCTCCGACTGCCTCCTTTGCGCGTCCATACTGGGAATGGATCTTGGGTGTCTTTACTTTGGCCATGAGGGGAGCAGCCTTGGCCAGGTTCTTCATCTGGATGTAGATCTGAGCCGCCTTCTCGAACATCTCGCCCTTCTCGTACAGCGCTGCGGCGTCGCCATGCTGCTTCATGCCCTCAAGGATCATCGCACACTCTTTGTAGAGACCGACGTCGCCCACATCGCCTACGAGTCGGATCCCACGGCGAAGGTCACCGAGGCGGAACGTGCACCGCGCAACACCCGCGAGGCTCTGCTGACGCAGTTTCTCAGCGCACGGCACAGCGTTCCCGTGCTCGTCAGAGACGTTGACAGCGTGCTCGTACATCTTGAGCGCGCCTTCAAACTCGCCGCGGAACTCGAGCTGCGTGCCGTAGGCGACACTCAGTTCCGGCACGAGCTCGACTGCCAGCGAGTCGGCGAGCTTGAGCGCCTGGTCCCACTGCAGCAAGTGCTTCTGCATGTGGAGCGCGGCCATGGGGTCGCTCGAGTCGAGGAACAGCCGTCGTGCCTCGCCGTAGTCCCCGAAGAGCATCGAAACGTGGCCCGCAAGCAAATTTTTCTCCTCGATATTCTCAATGCGGTCGAGTCCGAGCACCATGCCTGCGTCCCCGAGCTGTCGGTAAGCTCGCTTGGCCACGCCGATGTCGAGCGTGTGCATGGCGCGGCCAGCGAGCGCGAGCCAGTAGTCGCGCAGGTTCAGGCTACAAGCGAGCTTCCACGCTGCGTCCATGCGCAGCAGACTCAGGTTCTGACGGAACATAGCGCGCTCCGTGTCGGGCGTCGGCACGCTACGCGAGCTTTTGCTGGCGAGTTGGTCGTGCGTGCAGGACGTGAACGTCGTGAGCTTGCCAGACAGGTGCTGGCATGTGACAACGCCGTTGCAGACGAGAATGGGCGACAACCCCGTGGCAATGGGCGTGGCTTTCGGCGCAATTAGCACCTCGCCTTCGTTAATCTCGAGTAGCCCAAGTTGCGTTACCTCCGGGCCATTCACAGTGACGTCTGTGTAGAGGAAGAGACAGAGCTCGGTCGGCTGCAGTGCGACAAAGACATTCGGGTCGACTGTGTCCCAGAGTATAGAAGTGGTTGTGGTCGGCACACTTGGAATATAGAGCGCCTCCCGCGTCGGCGCATGGAGGATGTAGCCACGACGGCGAGAGTCTAGGAAGACGACGCGTGTGCCGTCACGATTGGGTGCGATCGAGACGATGCCCACGCCATCGTCGTGGCGGTAGGAGCAACCATCGAGGAACTTCCACTCGCCAAGATAGAAGAAGTGGATTGCGCCCGTGCCGTTGGACGTCGCGTAGATGAAAAAGTCCTTGGTGAGGGCAATGGCGCTGATCTCGTTGTTACGCTCGTCGCGTCCGCCTCCCGAGGAGCTCGAAAAGATCTTTCCTTGCTCTTCCTGCAGGTCGGCGTGTCCACTAGCACCAGGCTCAATTAGGTGGAGGCTCGCCTTGCCATCGCACAGCACACAGGCGTAGTCACGGTTGAGCTTGACGCTCGTCACGCGGCCAAGATACTGCTGCTCATTCACAAGTGCGTCGCTTGCGCGTCCGTCGCAGCGGTAGTACCAGACGCGATTGTTCATACCCACGGCGACGTGGCGCGGCCCAAGCGTGATAAATGACGGCTCGATTGACACCGAGATGTGAATCGGATTGTCATGGCCAAGCACATCGACCACGCTCAATTCTCGCAGCGAGCTCAAATACGCGACGTAGTTGCTGTAGTAGTCGAAGATCTTGGGCATGCGGGCGAGGAAGTTCTGGATGTTGCCACTCGGTGACGCAACCGTCAGGATCTGTCCGTCCGAGGTGAAGGCCATCAAGCTCGCCTCGTTCTCCTCGGCGTCTGTGAGTTTGACGGCGTCGCTTGTGATCTCAGCGTAGCCGGCCATGTCGATGACCTTGATTCCGCTGTCTCCACTGATCGCCATACGGTTGAGTGCGAACGAGTAGCATGCTGCGTAAATGCGCTCCGTGAAGAATCGCCCAGAGAAAACCTCCTCGCCGGCTTCCTGCACATCGACGAAGAAGTCAGTATGTTTCACCAGACTAGAGGAAAGCGGAGCCACGAACATCGATCTTGGTCGAGATGACGATGATGAAGCCCTCGGAGAAGGCGATGAGGATCAGACCGTCGCCGAACCACTCAAAGAAAACGATGGATCCGTAGTGCTAGGCGCGATACCTCGGTTAGCGCCACAACAAAACTCAAACACTAGTCACCGATACGTACAGCTTGGAACGTGAGCTCGATGGGGTTGGCTGGGTCCTTGAGGTCGAAGAGGATGATGGAGCGCGTGATGCTGATAGCCACGATCTGCTCCGCAGACTTGATCGAATCGCCGCGTTTGCGGCCAAATTTGATTTCCATGGGCACGAGATTGAGCTCGCGCATCTCGATCGTGTCTCCCTTGGCGTTGCTGACAGTGATCATCTTATCTTCTGATCCTAGCACGAGGCTGTCCACCGAGTTCCAGGCCCCGGCTGTGATGCGCTTGGAGTGCTTGCCCAGCACGGGGACGATCTTGCGCGTGGCCTTGGAGTAAAGCACGAGGTTACCTTTCTGCGTACCGACTGCGAGCTGTGCTCCGCTGGCGGACCATTTGAGGAAGGACGGGTCTTTGAGATTGGTGTCTACATTCTGCGTCTGACGCGAGCTCAAGCTCCACAGTGGCACGACGCTGCTGCCTTGCTGCAGCACTGCAAGCGTGCCACCCTCTGGATCCCAGTCGAGCGCGATCACGGGCGTGGCCATGTCGAGCCCAAACTCGTCGTACTGCTCGCCCTGGCGATCGAAGATGTGCACGAGCCCATTCTTGCCAGCCGTGGCGAGGAAGTTGCCGCCTGGCTGCCATGCGAAGACCACGCGGCCTTGGCCGTGGAACTTGGATGCTAGCCGGAAGAGCTTCTTCATCGGAATGGAGGAACAATGGAAGTGCGAAGCGACGTGTCGCTTCAAGATCGCGGATAGAAATGAACGGTGCAACGTTTCTATATAGTTTTCCCAGAGACCACCACGCGTGACGCGAGCGCCACTTCCAGCATGAGGCAGTCAACGGCGATCGTGTTGCCCAGCGAGGCCCCATGGCGGCCTATTTCCACGTCCATAAAGGCTCCGGGAGCGAAGGAGCCTGCAAGTAGTCATCAATCAATACGGCAAGAGGGAAAGCTGAGACCTTGCACCTACTGGGCCAGAAATTGCTGGACGGGATGGAGCTCTCCACGAGGCCAAGAGCCTTGTATGCATCGGCAATCTGAGAAACACATAAAGATCAACTTGGACCAAAAAGCGGATAAAGTTGAAATGTGCACGTACAAGTTCTGAACAGAAGTAGTCGTCACCACAGCCGGCGTCCATCGCCCACGAGGGATGTCTGCTGTTCATGCGCTGAGACTCGTTGGTCCGCAGCACCTTGCTCACGCTGAGGCCGTAAGGGCGGCCCTTGACACGTTCGGTAAAGCGCGCGAGCAACTCGCTGCGTACGATATCGCTGATCAATGGAGTGTGGAGACGACGGACGGAGATCCTTCTGGTGTGGAAGGTGGAATATGCGTAAAGACGAGAGGTCTAGGGAACATAGCGTGTAGCATCAGTGACTGGATGTCGCAGTGAATGTATACGCCGCCGTACGAGAGAAAACGCCGTCACCCCATCACCTGTCGCTTCCAGCAACAAGAATCCTTTGTTGTCGTCGTCGCTTGCTCGAGGAACGACAATCGCGACGTGGTCCCATTCCGAACCAGTTGCAGAGCGCTGGAGAGAACTCACGAGCCCATGACTTTGAAACAAGAGTAGATCTCCTGCGCGGACGTAGTGCTGGAGCACACGTAGATGGAGGACCTCGGTCGGAGAGAGTGAGTCCGGCCCAGGACGAAGAAGTGTTTCTTGGTTGGTAGAGACAGCTACACAATCAACACTGTAAGTATTCAAGTGACAGCAGCCGTCACTCACCCATTTCCCTCACCACCAAGAAACGAGAGCAATTCGACGCTGTCACAGACTCCGTCAATGAGAAGAAGGCTGCAAAGGTATCGTTCGAGAGCTTTTCGTCGATCGTGTAGGAATTCGTCATCAAGTCGACGAAGCCTGTGAAAGTCCACGGTCGGTGAACGGAGGGGAGCCAACTAATCGTGAGACGTCATACCAAGTGGTGGGTGGGAGCTCTGGCAGTATTGCCTCCCCGTGAGCTACCGTCAGCGATGTTTGGAGCCGAGCAAAATCCTGGAAGCGCCTCGAGACTGACCACTTTTGCTCGCCGAACTGAACATCGACTCGGAAGACCTGTATGCGACGTGAGATGCGTTGATCACCAAAACAAGAAGTAAACGTCTCACTGCGCGCGGCCTCTCGACCATCGGATCCACCACTTTGAAATTTGTGATAGCGGCTTCAAGCCAGAAGTTCGGTGGGCACTCGCTCTCGAATAGCCGTAGGTGGAGCAAGCGAGGTGGTCCGGTCTCTCGTTTGAACACGTTGGGCTGCGAGCATCTCGCTAGTAAGCTCTATACCGCATGGGGCGAATGCTAACGAAGAAGAACGTACGAGTAGTCGAGGCAGCAGCTGCATGAGCGAACGCGATTCAAGCGCCGGGGGAATCACGTGCTCGCGTCGCCATCCGCAGTCGCAGTCGCTCGGTCTTCCGCAGCGTCCGCACGCGAGCACAGCGACGTACACGCGGCTGGCGCTCTCGCTCGCGACGTGTTCGTCTCGCGCGTCGGCCGCGAGCGTGGCATGCACGTCGCGCGCCTTGCTCAGCGAGCCCACGAGCGCGCGCTTGAGCGCTACGACGCGCGCGGTCCACAGCGCGCGCTCCTGGAGCTCGGCGCGTCCGAGCGGCACGCGAAGCGGCGTGTCTCTGTAGCTGCTCGTGAGCGCCTCGTTCGAGCGTCGCAACGGCCTCCTCACCTGCTAGCGAGCCCCGCGAGGTCCGCCGAGACGAGCAGCGCGGCGCCGCCGTCTGCCGCGGCGTCCATGGCCGTCGCGCGGAAGCACGCGAGCGCCGAGTTGCCCATGCGGGAACGACTTGGATACAGTCCACCAGCCAATCTGAGTCGACCGAACAGCTCTACGACAGCCGCAAGAAATATGAGGCCACCGAGGAGCTCCACGAACTTCAACGTGAATGGGGGGCTGGCTCTATTTTCTCATCTCACTGCTAGTATGGGCTACTTCCACTGCGCGCGCGAGGCCTTCGGACGCGACGCCGCGGCGCTCGCGCTGAGGAAATTCCGCCCCGAGAGCTTCTGAGGGCGTAGAGACGGGCCTGTGCCGCCGCCGCTGTCGCCCGGCGCTGTCGAGAGACGGCGACTGCTGCCGCTTGCAGGCAGCGACCAGACGTCGATGTTGACGCGGTTGGCGCCGCTCGTGTTCGACGCCGGAGCCGCGCTGGCCTTGCTGCCGAAGAGACCCGAGTCGGAGTCTTTCTTACGCAGCCGCGGCGGGGCGGTGCGAGGGCGCGCCGTGGCCGAGGGCGTCGCAGTTGGAAATGTGGTGGAAGCACCTCCAACTGCCCAGGGGTCCGTGTCGATGATCGACCGACGGACGCTAAAGGCGGAGACAGTCTGAGGTAGAGGGAGGTCACCTGAGAATGACCCGCGAGCGCTAAACGAGCCACCCGAGTTCGTCGATGTCCGTCGCTCCATTGGCTGCTTCATCACGGAGCTACTTGGGGACTTGGCGCTCGTGACTCGACTTCCGGGTTTAATCGGTTTGACGTGATCAAGCGATTTTGTAGTGGATGGCTTGCCTGTCGACGATGCCATAGTGGTGGACGTAACCCCTCCACCACCGCTGAGTCGCACAGCCGATGATGTCATAGAGGCCGAAGATGTCACGCTGCCATGACTGCCAACAGAGCGTGCCTGCTGTTGGTGAGGCTGTCGTGAGAGTCGAGTGGTGGTCACTGAGCCGCGGATTTGTTGCTGATACCGAGGAACCGCCTTGGACTGTGTTGGGAGGGGCGTGGGTCCGAGATCGTCGATGGTGAGGTCTTGTTCATCACGGTCGCTGGATGTGGAGCTCGGCGAGAGCGTGCCTTCAATCTCTATCTCGCGGCGTTTTGGCACCGAGAATGAATGAACACGATGTCCGCGACTCACAGCTGAGGCGTCGTCGTCAGCATCCGGATCGTTCCCAGAACATGAGGTTACAACGTTGTCCGAAGTCGGAGGGTCCAAGAAAGCGGCGATGGGACGTGGGGCGGTCCCGCCACTCGAGCCTGTCGTCGTCTGATGGCTTGGGACGAGAAGATCAGTCCATCCATTGCTCTGTTGTCACGAAAAAACGACTTTAAGACAGAGATCAGCCACCGTTCCCTGGAAAATTTCTCCGTACCGGCAGCATGTCGTTGTAGGAATGGTTTGGCGGGCGTTCTGGCTTGATCATCAGCGAGGGATAGAGTTTTTTCTACGAAAGAAATCAAGTTAACATCCACTCGCGGGGCAGTGACATGGTGGCAGACGGGGGTACCATTTGAGGGACTTGGTCGATCCACGACAGTCGTCTAGTCGACGGCGGCTTGGGTTGATCTTTCTTGGAAAATTGCTTCGCAGTCGAAGGTGTGTTGAGAAAGGTGTGTACGAGCACGATCTCGTCGGTCAGCGGGTCCGCGAGAGACGGAACCCACTCGTATAGCTGCTGTTCGTTGGCCCGACTCCCGAAGAGCCCCTGCAGCTGGGCTTCAAGCAGACAGAGCTGGTCGATATACGACTCGTGAGGCTTGATGTCTGTTCGCTTGGTCAGAAGGTACTCATAAGCCTTGTCAACTCCCCAGCAGTACTTGACCATAAGGTAGCCCATCAAAACACTCGGGCTCCTATTGACCCCGTTGAGTGAGTGGACGAGCACGCTTTCGGTCCTCTCCAGTGCTCGGTCGATGAGCTGAACGATGCCCATGAACTGGCGGTTCTTGAGATCGAAGAACGGGCGCCGCAGCACTTCCTCCAGGTCGCACGTGACGTACGAGAGGCCGAGTGACTGCTGGAAGAGTTTGGGGACCTGCCGCGGCACGCAGTTGACAATGTGGACGATGCCGTTGAGCTGCAGGAACTCGGCATCTTGCGCTGCGTCGATGTCGCCGAGAAAGAGTCCGTCCTTGACCTTGGACGACATGGCTGAGTGGTCAGTATCAAGGAGATAGGATCGGCATGTGCGGAGCAAGAACGCTCGCCTCAGACCAACGTAGAGTGGAACAGTGCCAAGCGTATCTCAATCTCGTGTCGCCATGTATTTATAGGAACGACACGATAAGTCGACGGTGCTCTGGCGAGAGCGACTCGGGTTCCACGCAGAAGCGAACGCGGACCACCCCATCGAACCCTTCCTCCTCCTGTTTGAACAGCCACGCATGGTCAAAACGATGACTTTGGCGCTTTTATCAGGAGACAACCAACTCACCTTTGGTGCGACGTAGTTCTTGAAGAACGTGTGGATCGCAATGTCGGGGATTTCCTTGGACGATGTGAGCTTGCGGAAAGTGTTCAGATGCATGGAGAGGGGTTTGGCCACGTCCATAAAGAAGCAGCGGACCGCGACGTTGCGCTTTTGCGCGAGCGCGATCCAGTCCTTGCGGCTGCGTGGGTCGCGGTTCGTGCTGTCCACCACGACGCTCTTGCCGGCGTCCAGGGCCGCCTCGCTGGCGGCGACGCACTTCGCGACGGTCTTGAGCTCATCTTGGCAGACGACTTGGTAGTCGGTGAACTGCTTCGCGAGGTGGCTCTTGCCCGAGGCCGGCGGCCCCACGAGCACGACGAGTTCCTGTTTCTCACTGGTCAAGGAGCTCGTCGGTGGGTCCAGTCGGGACGTCGTGGCGTCGGCCGTGGGCAGCGACCGCGGGTCGAAGTCGATCTCCCACATCTCTGGCCGCGTGTGGACGCGCTGCGTCGAGTCCAAGAAGAGCGCCTCGGGCGTGTGGAACTGCACGCCGGCGTTGAGCGCGAACTCGTAGTCGGTCGCGGCGAAGTCTTTGTTGCGTCCTGCGATCTTGGGACGACCGGCGGCGTCGCCGCAGTAGAGGCTCTCGCTCAAGTCGGCGGTCGCGGGGTCGATGCCGAGCTCGCCGAGCAGCCAGCGCCAGGCGCCAGTGCGCGGCTTGCGCATCTCGTCGTCCTGCGTCGCGAAGAGCACGACCATGGGTACATTGAGCTTCTTCACGACAGCCGTGAGCTTGCGCTGGACGTCGACCACCGAGGTCTTGCCCTTGGCGACGCCATTCTGGTTGGAGAGGATCGCGAGCGCGTATCCTTCTCGCGCGAGCCGCTGGAGCGTCGCGGGCACGCGCGTCGCGTCCAGGAGCTTCCAGTCATCGGCGTTCTGCGCGAAGCGCTTGCCGCTCTTGGTCACGATGAGCGTGCCGTCGAGATCGAAGGCTGCGACGCGCGCTGGTGGCGCATCGTCTCGCTGGTAATCGGTCGCGCGCGCGTCGAGCGCGAACAACGCTCCGCTGTTCACTGTCTTCCAGGGTCGCGAGAGATCCGGTGTTGCTCGCGCTTGAGATCCCACTGTCCCAGCGCGTGGAGACGCCCCATCCTCGAGTGGCTGCTCGTGGTCAAGCGCTCGCCGCTTCTTGGCCGGCGGCTCGAGGGCGTCTGTCGGCAGCCGCGTCTGCGCGCGCGCGCAGTCGCTCACCCACTGCGGCGTCACGGCGGCGGCGCGCGGGTGGCGGCGCCTCGTGGCCTCATCCACGGGCTCGCCCACCAGCAGCGTCACGCGCTCGTGCGGCGCGGGCTCACCCACGACGACGCGCGCGCCGTGGCTCTCGAGCGCGCGACGCGCCGCCGCCTCCTGGCGCTGCGACAGCTTCACCAGCAGCGCCGTGTCGCGCGCGAACAGCTGCGCCGAGCGCACGACGAACGCGTCCATGGGCTCGTGGGCTTCTCACGCCGACGTAGTGACGGGGCGAGGGAAGGACGAGCGTGTAGTACTTCGCCGGTAGTAGTTTGGTAGAATAGTACTACTGCACTGTCTCCACCTGACCGCCGAGCCATCTGGGTGAGCCGAGAGCTTGACGCCGCCCCGGCTCTGCGCGCGCAGAGAGCCAGCGCGGTCGGCAGATGACCGCCCAGCTGGCGCGCCGGCACCTGGCGACCTGGCGCTCTCCGAGGGGCGCTGTCCATCCGGACGCCCGGACCGACTTCCAGCGGCGCCGCCGCCGTCCTCAACAGGCGGCACAACGCGATGCCCGCGCCCGAGTCTCGCTCTCGCCCTCCCGCGCCGATGGCTCTCCCGCCCACGCGCGACGACCTGGCGGCCGAGCTCAAGGTCTTCATCCCCAAGGTCGGCCGATGGAAACACGACTCGTCATGCAACCTCTGCGGCGTCGAGTTCAGCTACCTGCGCGGCCGCCACCACTGCCGCTACTGCGGCGCCTCGGTCTGCGGCAAGCACTCGCGCAACCGCGCCGTCGTGCCCTCGTCCATGTCCACCGAAAAGCAGCGCGTCTGCGATATTTGCTACCCGAAATGCCAGTACGGCATCCCGCTCCAGCGCCGGCGAGGGTACACCACGGTCTCGGGCGGACCCGCCAACTTCACGCTGCTCGACGTGCGCGACTCGGACGACCCGCGCTCCCAGCGCTCCGAGCGAGGCCGCGCGCGCACGATCGCGCCCACCGGACAGCCACAGCTCCTGCGCGCCTACTCGCGCCCCTCCCGAGCCTCCTCGCGCGACGAGAGCGGCAGCTACAGGTCGTGGAACCCGCAGAAATGGCAGGACGAACAGGCCGCCCACTCACAGGAACTCCCGCCGCGCCGTCGACGCGGCACCTCCGAGCCGCCCGAGAGAATCGTCGCCACCAACGCCGTGCCCGCGACGACCAAGGCGCCGCCGCCGTCGCCGCCGCCGGTCTCGCCGCAGACCCGAAAGTCCATCTCGAACGGCGTCTTCCAGATGAGTCCGCGCAAACAGAAGCGGATGGACTCGCCGCTCGCCAAGAAAAAATCGCCGAAAACCCTATCTATCCGTAAACACTACGAGTCACCGCCGCCGCCGCCACAGAAAAAGCAGTTCGGCATGTCGGCCAATCGGCCTCTGGACGAGTCGTTCGCCATGTCCGACTTCATGTCCTCGTTCGCGTCCATTCGCGACACGAAAGAAGAGGATGACATCGCCATGCAGTACCTGCAGTCCTTCATCAAGGCCGAGACGCTGGCCTCCGTCCAGGAGACCAACCACGTGACCGTGTCGCACTCCAACTCGGGCCCGCTGATCGGCATGACCACGGTCTTCGAGATGACGCCGGCGTCGCCCAAGGAGCTCCAGCTCACGGGGCTGACCCCTCCGCCTTCCGAAACGGCGTCGCCGCCGCTCTCCCGGAATAGGAAACGCAGCACTTCCTCGAGCGGCACGGTCTCAGCCAGCGACAGCGAAGAACAGGACGAAGAGAAAGCGCAGCCCACCGTCGCAACCAGCGACGATGAAGAAGAGGATGAGCTGTTTCCGACGGACGAGCTGTTCCAGTTGGCCTCTGCTGCTGCGTTGACGGTCGAAGTCAACACCGCCGAAAGCAGCAAGAGCGTCGAGGAGCCGCCGCGCGTCTCGGTCAAGGAAGCCAAGGCCAAGCGCGGCTCCGTGAGGTTCGCCGACGACTGCAAGCCGTGCGAGCCCGAGCCGTCCGAGGAAGGCATCCGGTTGATGCACGAGATCATGGACCTGGAGCAGCAGATCCAGCAGTGCCAGAGCGAGTTGCCGGCGCTCCTGGACGAGTGGCAGCGCATCGAGCACATTGCGAGCCTGCTTCGCGCGGACGCGCGCGAGTCGCGCGACAAGGTGCTCCAGTACCAGAAGGCGCGCGCGCTCGTGACGCGCGCCATCCGCGTCGGCGCGCAGTGCCTCGCCGACAAGGAGTACGAGGCCGCGGTGCTCGAGCTCTCGCGCGCGGTCGCGGTCGAGCGCACGAACGCCAAGGCCTGGTACCTGCTCGCGCAGGGCCGCTTCCATCTGGGCCAGCTGGCCGAGGCCGAGGAGGCCTGTCGCGTGAGCGCCGAGCTGCAGCCGAGCGCCGTGGGCGTCGCGCTGCTCGGGCGCATTCTCCACGCGCGCGGTCGCCACGACGAGGCGATCCAGTGTTATTTAACCGCGTTAGGCCGCGAGGTCGAGATCTAACGCGTCGTATTATAAGTTATTAACTCCAACCCAATGTGTTTTTTGTTTTTCACTAATCTCTAAATTTCGGGATTTGGCGGACCCGTTTGAAAGTGGTCGGGCGGGAACTGGCGGGTCAGAGACCCACGATGGCCAAGGCGCGGAGTCGCGCGCGCGTCGACTACACGGAGCTGCTGTCGCCGGCGGCGCGCGGCGGCGAGCCCGAGGAGCACGAGGTCGTGGCGCGGCGCGCGGGCGGCAAGAAGGCGGGCAAGAGACGGGGCGACGACGAGAGGGAGCGAGATAGGGACGACGAGAGCCCGCCCCGGAAGAAGAAGAAGAAGGAGAAGGAGGTCGCCGCCGCCGTGCGGAATGACGAAGAGGTGGTCGCGCGGGACGGAGAGGGAGGCGCGAGCGAGATGGCCGCGCTGCGGGCCAAGTTCGACGCGCTGCGAGAGGTGCGAGGGGTCGCAGGCAGAGAGGCTGGGAAAAGAGAAGGACTGACGAGAGGCGTGGGCGTGCAGTTCCGCGAGCAGGAGACGGCGCGGCTGCTGAAGGAGGCCAGGGACCTGGCGAAGCAGGAGAAGCGCACGTACGAGCAGCTCGTCGCCAAGCTCAAGGACGAGGTGGGCGCGCTGCTCGCGCGCGCGCAGCGCGTGGACGCCGACCACAAGAAGCAGCACGAGGAGATCCAGGCCGAGCACAAGCTGCGCGTGGAGACGCTCAAGCGCGAGCGAGACGAGACGCTCGAGTCCAACGAGCGACTGAGGAGACGAGTCAAAGAGCTCGAGACCGAGCTCGCCGCGTCATCGCGATCCACGCGCAGTGCAGGGTCCCGGCAATCGATTAGCGCCGCCGACGCTGCCGCGACCGCGCAAGCCGGTGATGCGAGCGTTGAGCTCACCCAGGCGAAGAAGGTAACGTGGACGTCTTTGCTTCTGCCTCACCCACGACGCGTCGCTAAATCTGCTGTGGTATGTTCAGCTGTTGGAGCTGTATCGACTTGTGACGAGCACAGAGCTGCGGTTAATTGAAACGATGGACGACGCGGACGACGCAGACCAGGACAACTACACTGACGTGGCGTGCGCAGTCGTTGACTCGGTCTCCGGGAAGCGTTTCGTGTTCGATCTTGCGGTTCCTCATGACGCCAACGAAGAGGTCGAGTACGTGCCGAGCGACAAGCCGTCTCAAGACTTCAAGACACCGTCGTACCTGCAGGATGAGCTGAGCTTCAAGCGGAGCGAACTCACGAAATTCATGCGGACGCTTTTGGACGTCGTGATCCGCAAGAAGAAACAGAGCGCAGAGACCACAAAGAGGTAGACACCCATGCGACTGACTCAGTAGCATAGTAGTTAAACAGGTAGCGTCGCGTGTGTAGTTTAGTAAGGAAACCACTCTATTCACTAGATGCCGTCGTCTCTGTTGTTGTCTCGGCAGACTCGACCTCTGTGGACTGGGCCTTGGCTGCCTCTCGATACTGTTTGTACTCGCTCTTGGTGAGTAGCGACTCCTGGATCTCCACGACCTCCGTGGTCTTGGGCTGCACGATGATGAGGTAGCCCTCAGCCTCGTGCTTGGTCTGCAGCAGCGACGGGTTCTGCGCCAACTCCTCGTTCACTTCGAGCAGCGTGCCGCGAATGCAACTTCGGATGGCGTACGAGGCTCCGCTGGCGCAGCGGATGTGGCACAGGATCGTCTCCGGCAACAAGAACTGGCCGCCACGTTTCTTCTTCCCGGACACGCGGCTGTCGAGAACATTCGGCGAGAACACGATCGCCGTGATCTCCTCGCGCATCACAGGATGGGTCGGCGCCATGCCCACGACGCACAGGCGGTTCGAGTGCATGTGCACGTACTGGTCCTCGTGGGACTTGCCCATGACGTCGCACGCGAAGAGCTCGGTGTAGTAGCGTTCAATCTAGCGCGCGCAGAGAACACCAATGCGATAAGTCACCTCGACCGGTTGCATCACGACAAGACTTTGCCGGCTCACCATCGTGCCCCGTCGTGCGATCTTCTCGCCGGACGAATCCTCGCTCTGCTTGAATCGCTCCTCTGTGCGCGTGAGCACCTGCTCGCGCAGGAACTTTCGCTGCGCTGCGAGCGTCAGATTGCCTTCGTCGGACGCCATCTCCTCTCGGCCGTGAGCGAAGCGGCAGTTCGGGAACGGACAGCCGCCGGGGCGGTCGAAGTGTTTGCAGAGCGCCGTCTTGCGCAGCTTCTCGCGTCGCTCGGCCTTGCGCTTCTTGGGCTGCGGCTGCGCGGTGCCGTCGGTCGCAGGCGCAGTGGCGTTTGCAGTGGAGCCATCGACGGCCTCGGGCGCATCGTTCATGAGGACGTCGTCTTCAGCCATCGTGTCGACCGAGCAGCTCTTGACCAATGCTCCAAGAATCCCAATGTCACAATCACGAGGGAGCTGCTCACCAGCCAAAACGAAACGCATGGGGATCTCATTGACAATTGCCTAGGGTCACCGTGGAGATGGCGGTGCTCGAGGACTCTTTTCTCTATGCTGTGCACGTATACTCTCTACGGGATCTCGCGGAACGGAGACACGTCGTGGTAGCAGCTCGCGAATACTTTGTCGAGACACTCGTCCTCCTATTACATGACACCTCCACTCGGTGAGCCATCCATCCCTGGCGTGGAAACCTCCTACACTGCAATGCAAACGCACCTTGCCCTTGCATTCTTCGTTGTTCTGGATGGACAGCTTCGCTCTGCGACGCGCGCAGAGCTGCAACGTATGTCAGTCAAGCGAGACGAAGACGCCGGGGGACTCGCCTCCCACGCACCTGGTGCTGCTTGGCGATGTTGAAGTTCTTGCGGAAGAACTCGTACTTCCAGTCGCAGTCGCCGCTGAGCGCCGCCGCGCGCACCTCGCTGCAGGCGTGGTGCTCGCAGCTGCTCCAGTCGATCTTGTTGCGGCAGTGGTCGAACGCGTGGATGAGCTCGTGCGCGACAGTGCGGTCCATCCACTCCTGGTCCTGGATGTGGTTCTGGCAGAGCACGACGCCGGGCTTGCCGGCGTCGTCCAAGTGGAAGCCGCCGTTGATCTGCCCCTCGCACTCGACGATCGAGTAGAAGCCCGGCTGCATCTTGCACCCCATCTTCTCCATGATGTCGACGAGGAACTTGACGCGCGGGCCTGCGATCACTCAGGTCAGCATTCGCGCTACAGAGCACGCACGCGCGTCCAGAGACCACCGACATTTGTTCATGGACGTCTCCAGCATCTCGCCGGCCTTCTCATACTGCGCGTCGGCGGCGCTCGCGGGCGCTGGCTTGCTGCCCACGACGCCGCTGAAGAGGTTCTTGACCGAGTCCATTCTGGTCGATTGCACGCCGAAGCAACTGTGTGGGGCTGAGTCGTGTCACTCGGACGAGGGGTCCGACCTGTCTGGCATCTCTTGCCTCTCGTCTCCGTGAGCTCGCCGGCCTGTTGGCCTTGGCGCTGTCGTTGTCCGCCGACTGCGTTTGCATGTCGCGTCGCTGCTGATGGACGCAGTTGGACGTTGCACGCTCACGTTCCGGTGGTGGCAATCTCACTGTACTGGGTCGCGATGGAGAATACAAACAACAATGGACAAACCAACAATGCGCAGGGAAGACTCGGAGGAAAACAAATCTACAATGTGCTCCGCTAGCCACTCTATTCCATTTCGCCGACGGCGCCGACCTCCTTCAGCTGTGCGAGTAGCGCCTCGGCCTCGTCCTTCTTCAGGTCCTTCTTCAGTACGCTCGGCACGCCCTCGACGAGCTCCTTGGCCTCCTTCAGGCCCAGGCCCGTGATGGCGCGGATCTCCTTGATGACCTTGATCTTGTTCTTGGCATCGTAGCTGGCGAGCTTGACGTCGAACTGCGTCTTCTCCTCCTTGACCTCCTCGGCGGCCGGCGCGGCCGCGCCACCGCCCATGCCCACGGAGAACGCGGCATCCGGGATGTTAAACTTTTGCTGCAAGACCGCAAAATCATCACAAACGACACAGTCAGGCACTGCAGCACTACCGCCACCACCGACGCTGCAATGCAAAACGCCACGCACCTGGATGGCGCCCGAGAGCTCGAAGATCTCGACCATGTTGAGCTCGAGGATCTGGTCGAGCACGGCCTGCACCTTGGGCGTGAGGTCGAGCTCGCCCTTGGCCGGCTGGCTCTCGGTCGAGAAGAACGCGAAGCGCGCGGCCGGCGCGGCGGCGTGGCGGCGCGAGGCGGCGCGTAGGGCGCTGCGGGAGACGCGGCTGAGCATGCTGGCGGGCGTGGGCGCGATTGTGCGGCGGGCGGACGGCCGGCTTCTGCGCCTGATGAATGGCTCTAGCCCCCAGAGTGGGTTTCTGCCAATGAGATCGCCGCGAATCTTTTCGACCAATGGAACTCGAGCTCACTTCCGATCATCCGGATAACGCGGTATCCGGATCGAGAGCCTTGACCCTGACCCCCTCACAGAGAGAGAGCCAAAGTTCCACGTGGTCACCGAGCACAAGATGCAGCTCTCGCGCGCCGTGCTGGCGCTGGCCGCGGCGCTGGGGCTCGCGCGCGGCGCCGTCGTCAACAGCAACGTCAAGCGCGTCGTCGATCTCACCAAGCACGTCGTGCGCGTGCAGACCGACGTCGCGTTCGCCGACGCCGACGCCGCCACGAGCGAGTACGCCTTCGCGCTGCCCAAGCACCTGAGCGCGCGCCTCGCGCACGTCACAGCCAAGTGCGGCAAGGCCGGCGCGTGCGAGGTCGTGCGCCTCGACAGCGCCGCCGAGTCCAAGCTCGTCGACCAGTTCGCCGTCGTGCTCCAGCACCCGGTGCCCCCGGGCGAGACGGGCCACATCAAGCTCACGGCCTACTTCACGCGCGTGCTCACGCCCTTCCCGACCGAAGTCTCGCAGAACGACGAGCAGCTCGTCGTCTATGAGGACGCCCACCTCTTCACGTCGCCCTACCTGACCAAGACGCAGACCACCAAGGTCAAGCTGCCCTCGGGCCGCGTCGAGTCGTACTCGGACGTCTCGCCGACGACCCACAAGGGCGCGGCCATCAACTACGGTCCGTACACGGACGTCGCGCCGTTTGTCGCGCCCGGAAAGACGCTGCGCGTGCACTTCAAGAACCACTCGCCGTTCCTCACGGTGACCAACCTCGTCAAGGAGATCGAAGTCAGCATGTGGGGCCGTGTCTCGGTCGAGGAGGTCTACGACCTGCTGCACACGGGCGCCAAGCTCAAGGGCGGCTTCTCGCGCTTCGACTACACGGTCAAGGGCGCGCGCGGCGCCTCGTTCTACGAGCTGCGTGCCAACCTGCCGCGCGACGCCGTCAACGTCTACTACCGCGACCAGATCGGCAACGTCTCGACCTCGCGTCTGCGCCAGACCGAGACGCGCCAGGAGCTCGAGTTCAAGCCGCGGTTCCCGATCTTCGGCGGCTGGAAGTCCCAGTGGTACCTCGGCTACTCGGTGCCGACCCACTCGGTGCTCACGCGCTCGGGCAACGACCGCTTCAAGCTCGAGCTCGACTTCTCGACGTCGCTCGAGCACGCGGCTGTGGACGACCTCACGGTCAAGATCATCTTGCCCGAGGGCAGCACGAACGTCCAGGTCAACCTGCCGTTCGACGTTGACTCGCAGACGCGCACCTCGCGCCAAACGTACCTGGACACACCCGTCTTCGGCCGCCCGGTGCTCGTGCTCAACAAGAAGAACGTGGTCGCCCAGCACAACGTGCCGTTCGAGGTGACGTTCGAGTTCCAGCCGACGTTCATGCTCCACGAGCCGCTGCTGCTGGTGGGCGCCTTCCTGGCGTTCTTCGTCTTCTGCATGGTGCTCTTCCGCCTCGACGTCGGTCTCGTCAAGTCCAAGAGCCACGCCAAGAAGAAGAAGACGGAGTAGACAGAGAGAGTGGAAGTAGGCGACGCCTCTGTTGTTTTTGAGAACGCTATGACAAAACACCACCTTCACCGTGTCGTACCATTGGTATTCACTGTTGACACTTGCATGTACTTCAGGTGGACAACGTTCAGGGGGAACAATACGATCAAGACAGAAGTTGTGTGTGATTTCCAGAGTCAGCAGTATATTTTGTCTCTTTGGACGTGAGTGGGTCTCCGGCGCCGCGCTACAAGAAGCAGCGAGGCACGCGGGACGACGCCACCATGCGGACAAGCCACTTAAGCACGGTTCTGGCGGGCGAGCGGGCCGAGGAACTTGGCCTTCTCCTCCAGGGTCTGGAAGCGACCGTGACCGAACTTGGACGAGGTATCGATGAACTTGAGCTTGATCTCCTCGAGAGCCGAGCGCTTGGTGTGGACCAGGAGCGACTTGCGGAGCGTGAGCACGCGCTTCTTGACACCGACGACGGCGCCCTTGATCATGACCCAGTCCTCGTTGACGACACCGTAGTGCGGGAAGCCACCCACCGGCGTGATGCTCTTCTCCGTGAGATCCGACTCGGTCGTGGCCGACTTGGAGTCACCGGCGGCACCGATACGGTAGATCTTCTTGTTGATCTCCGTACGGTGGTGGTAACCGTACTGACCGGCACGAGCGACCGAGTAGCGGACGCGCGACGGGTGCCAGGCACCAATACAGGCGACCTTGCGGAGACCACGGTGGGTCTTGCGCGGAAGACGCGTGACGCCCCAACGCGTGATGACACCGGAGTAGCCGTGGCCCTTGGTGACACCGAGCACGTCGATCATCTCGTCCTTGGCGAAGACGGCCGAGACCGGCACCTGCTTCTCGAAGAGCGACTTGGCGAAGTCGACCTTGTCGGCGACGCTGCCGCCGTTGACCTGGATCTCGATGAGGTGGGCCTTCTTCTGGCGGAGGTTCACCTTGCGGATCTGGGTGTGGGCGAGCACACGCACGACCTGGCAGTACTTCTTGATGCGGTTGATCTCGTTCTCGATCTCGGCCGGGCTCGTCTGGTACTTCTTGGCGTACTTGGTGAAGGCCTTGCGCTTGCTTCGGTACCAGTTCTTGTAGAAGCGACGCTTGACCTCCTCGCTCAAGTGCTCGGCGAACACGGTCGTGAGCGAGCGCAGGCCGCGCGGCGTCTCGAGGTAGCCGACGACGCCGACGACCACCATGGGCGGCGTCTCGACGATCGTGACGGCCTCGACGACCTCCTTCTTGTGCACCTTGGCGCCCGGACGGTCCACCTCCCGCAGGATGTGGGTCATGCCGGCCTTGTAGCCCATGAAGGCCGTGAGGTGCGGCGCCTTGGAGGCATCGTCGCGCGGGAACTTGCGTACGCGGCCGCGGTGGTGCTTGGTGCGCTTCTTCGGGAGGAAGCCCAGGTGGCCGTGGCGCGGCGCTTCGTACTTACGGTGTCCCATGACGTGAGAGTTACTGCTAAAAACTCGGACTGATGCATTGCTCCATGGGTCCTCCCAACCAACACCATCGAGCAGCTCCAGCCAGTCAATTTTCGGCCATGCGAACTTAAGCGACGTCCATTTAAGTGCGGTTGACACAGGTTAACTTCATCAATCACGACCAAGGAAACACCACGGCCGACGATGGATCCGCTGGACGCGATCCTCGCGTCCATGGCCGCCAAGACCGGCAACGTGCTCGCGGAGCCGATCGCCGTCGAGAGCAAGAGCGCGGCCAAGCGCAAGCGCGACGACCACGAGCCCGAGGCGGAGGCCGAGGCGCAGGCCGAGCCCGACGCGAGCAGCGCCATCTGGAACCCGACGGCGCGCCAGGAGCTGCCGGACGCGCTGCTGCGCGGCGTCGCCAAGCGCGCGGCCGCGATGAAGATCTCGCCGGCCATGGAGATCGCGCGGCAGCAGGTCGTGCGCCACCTGTGCCAGAAGATCCGCCGCGCCAGCGAAGAAATGGGCATCAGCAAGCTGCCCAACTCGGCCTACGAGACCTGGCAGTTCACGTCCCAGCTCACGGTGGCCGAGGTGGACCCGCTCATCCCGCACGCGTCGAGCGACTACTCGGGGCTCTTTGACGAGCTCATCAAGGCCGGCGCGTCGCGCAACGGCGCCAAGAAAAAGTGCCAGGAGCTCACGAAAGAGGCCGAGAAGCAGCTCCGGCGGTTCACGGCGCAGTCGTTCGAGTCGAGCAAGAAGAAGCGCGTCAAAGTCGCGCAGGACGGCGACATGTGCGTGCTCACGTATGGCCACTCGAGCGTCAAGCTGAGTCGCGCCCACTGGGCCAAGCTCCGCAAGCTCTACGAGCGACAGAACGGCCAGCTCAGCAAGCGAGACGAGCACGCTTTCGAGGCCGCGGCGTTTGCGTTGCTTCTCCGCTATGATTCGCTCGATGGCGGTGGCTTCCAGGCTGCGCTGAACGAAGAATGCTTCGATGTGCTGCTGCGTCGCTTCGATTGCAAGATGGAGTGCTTCGCGTCGCCTCTCAACTGTCGCTACTCGCGCTTCTGCAGCGCGTTCATGGATACCGACTACGCATTCGGCAGTGTTGGTAGCTTCTTTGAGTTCACTCCGCGCTCTGGAAGCTTCGAGGCCAATCCGCCGTTTATCCCCAAGCTCATCAAGCGAATGGCCGATCACATGAATGGGCTGCTAGACGCTGCGGACGGACCGCTGATGTTTGTCATCATCATCCCGGCTTGGAGTGAGACGGAAGGCTGGCAGCTGCTGCAAAAGAGCCGCTACAACCAGCAGCACGTCCGCATCGCGCAGCAGGAGCACGGATACTGCGAGGGCAAGCAGCAGATTCGGAAAACGCGCTGGCGCATTGCGTCGTTCGACACGAGTGTTTTCTTTTGGCAAAACGCGAAGGCGGCAGCCAAGTGGCCAGTCTCACAGGCTGCGATCGACGAATTGAAGGAAGCGTTCAAGAGTAAGCAGGCGGACGAGAGGGAAGCACTTGGTTTGCGCAACAGCGGTAAACGGGTAAAGAGTGCATGATAGACCAAACACAACTGTTATATAGGTGAACGCCCGTAACATACCAAATCCCCGTGCTCTACTTCTGGGTACGCTCCACTTCTTCTTCCTCAGCCATGATGTTCGCGATAAACTCAAGCGATTCCTGCTTTGTCATCGTGTAAACGTTGCTGATCTTGTTCTGGTAGCCGATTCCATAAAACTTGTCGGCCACACTGACAAGCTCCGGTCGGAATGTGGATGTAATGAACTGCAGCAAACATCACCAGATACTTAGACGTGTAGTCCACAATTCTTTCCACGTCAAACGACTTACCTGAGCAGGGTTTTCTTTTGAGTGGGCTTGTCGGTGAATCAGAGCGGCCACAGCAGCGCGATGAGTCGAGTCAAGAGCCTGATCAATTTCGTCGAACAGGTAGAAAGGTGCCGGATCACATCTTTGAATCGCAAAAATAAAAGCCAACGCGACTAACGCCTTTTGGCCACCAGAAAGTTGCTGCATCAAGTACGCATCGCCTTCACCACGAAAGCTAACCTTGATCTGAACACCGGAGAAAGTGTCGACATTTGACTCGCGGGGCTCACCAGCACCGCGCTCACTCTGCTCGCTGTCCTCAGTGGACTGGGTGGCATCTGATCGAATGATGAGCATTTTGCCCTCACCAGTAGGGACGAGTTCTCGGAATACTTCAGAAAAGTGATGAGATACACCCTTGAAAGTTCGCAAGATGGCCTCGTCCTTGCGACGATCGAGGACATCGATAAGGTCTTTGATAGACGTGTAACCTTCATCGAGTTCTTTCTTCCGATCGAGCAAAGTCGTGCGTTGTTCGTTGAAGCTCACGTACTGGTCGAGGGCCTTCTTGTTGACATTGCTGTACTCCTTCAGCTTCTCGTTACGGGTTTCGTATTCCTTTCTCACCTCACGGAGAGGAAGATCTTTAAACTTATCCAGCTCCGACATTGGAAGTGTTCCAAGCTCCCGAATGCCCTTCATAACCTCTTCTCTCTTCTGTAGTAGTCGGCGTCGGTGGTTAAGTACCTTCTCAGCTCGCCGGGCTTCCTGTTGCAATTGGTCGCTCAAAGACATGTTCTCATTGTGTAACGACTCGGCTGAAGCCTTTTCGTTGCTCAACTGATCTTGCAGTCCTTCAATCTTAGCCTCAATCTCCTTCAGGGATGCTGCATTCTCATCCACTAGACGAGTAGCGTTATCAAGATCAAGCTTCTTTGCTTTCACATCTTCGGCACGTTCTCGAGTGGCCAACTTCTCCATTCCTTCTCCGACCTGGCGGCGAAGTTCATTGCGTCTGCGAAGAAGATTTTGCGATAATACGGTTTCCATGCCTTCTTTCTTGCTGCGCAAATCCTCAAGGTCTGCTTTTTTTGCGCGGGTTTGAGTCTGCAGTGCAGAAATACGCGCAGAAAGGGCGTGCAATTGTTGCACCTCCTGTGGTGTCAATGCGTCCTGCATTTTAGTTCCAAGCTCGGCTCGTAGAGAGCTCAGCTTGGCCTCTAGCTCCTCTGCCTCACGTTCTTGTCCAATCAGCAGTCGCTTCTTCTCCTCCACGTTGGCTTTGTCTTGGTTGATTTGCAACTGGAGTCGATCGCGCTCTCCTAGCAATCGCTGATAGACAGACATAGCATGGTGCTTCTCGGTCTCTTGCTTTTGAATTTCACTGATGACACTAGTGACACGCTGGTCCGCTTGCTGTGCCTCAAACTTGGCCTTCTGTGCCTCTTGGGTTACGGCATCCAGATCATTCTTGGCTCGGCGTACGTCCATCATAGCCTTCGTTCGAGATCGCTGTGGGTCCTTAAAGCCACCATTCAGAGCACCACGACGATGAACCATGTCTCCGTCAAGCGTCAAGCAATCCATATTTGTTTGCTCGGCGTACTGCACGCACGCGTCGAGGTCGCGGCATAGCAACTTCTTGCCGAACGCGGTCAACACGGCCTTCCGAATATCGTCTGTGAAGCGTAGTTTGTCCATCAAAGGGATGACGTCTTCGTTTCTTGGGTAATTGAGATTATCCTTTACCTTCAAGCGATTGAGAGGCAGAAAAGTGATGCGCCCCATATTCTTCTTCTCCAACTCACGCATGATACGGGCTGCTATGTCGTCAGTGTCCACAACGACGTGAAAGAGAGAGCCGGCTGCAGCTTCGTCTACCGCGGTGCAGAACCGTTCATCCACGGGCTCAACCAGTTCAATGAGCGGGCCGTGGATACCTCGAATCTTCCCCCTCTGGCTCATTTCACGCACGGCTTGTAGGCCTCGTCGCACGTCGTACGCCATAGTCCCTTGGAGAATGCTTTCGCCGCGATGGAGCTGCTCAGTCAACTTGCGAACGTCGTAAGCCAAGTCATTCTCACGCTTCCATCTGTCTTTCCTCTCCTCGTTCAATGCATTTCTCTTCTCCTTCAGTCCATACAAGTGCGTGTTAATCGCTTCAAGTGTCTGGTTGTGTTCTTCGAGATCTTCACTGAGTTGAGCAAGCTGGCGCTCATTTTCTGAGATACTCTTTTCGAGGCTTTCAATTGCGCGCCTCAGAGTGCTTGCATCCTGTCCTTTGCGTCGAGTGAGTCCTTCAATTTCTTGGATTTCACGCTTGAGGTATGCATCTCGTTCTTTCTGCGTTTTGAACTGCGATTTGCGGCTCTGCTTGGCGATAAGATCGTCGGACTGGCGCACAGCGTCTTGAAGTTCTCGCGAAGATTCATCGTAAGCCGTCTGAGCAAGCTGAAACGCAGGTGTGAGCGACTGGTCCAGTTCGCGTTGTTTTGTTTCGATTTCGCGCTCAAGCTGAGCAAGTTCTCTCTCTCCGGAAGTGCGCTTGACTCCATCGGAGCGGATCCGTTCTTCAAGTTCCTTGACTTCAAGTTCCAGCTGGTACCGGGCCTCCATGAGACCTTTGCGCTCGCTCTCGACCGCTTTGCGCTGGTCGAGCAGCTCTGCCAAGTCTTCCTCACGAATCGTTCTGTTTGCCTCAATTTGTGCAATTTCCCGGCGAATGCGAACCTGACGGTCATGGAGTTGCGTTGAAACTGTCGCTTCATCCATGCGCTTGCGCTCGACGCTCTCCAAGTCGGTACGCACTTTTTGGAGTTCTTTATCGAGCATCGTGTACTGGAGCGCGCGCTGCTCGCGGTCCAGCTGCTGGTACTCCTTGAGCTCCTCCTTTTCGGCCTCGAGCTCCTGGAGACGTTCCTCGATATACGTGATGACTTCCTGGATCTTCTCGCGGCGACTTTGCGTCTCCTGCATGATCTTGAGCGATTCAAGCCGCCGCTCCTCGTAGACCTTGGTGCCGGCGACTTCTTTGAGCAGCTCGAGCCGCTCTTTCTCCTTCATGAGCGCAAGCGCGTTGACCTTGCCCTGCTGCACGATGTAGTACGGATTCGACCGCGAGAAGCCGGCGCTCTCGAGCAGATGCACGACGTCGCTCTTGGTGATGTGCTTTCGGTTGAGGAAGAATTCGTCTTTCTTGACGCCGATGGTGCGGCGCAGCACGACCTCCTCCGTGTCCACGGGCAGCCGTCCGTCGCGGTTGTCGAAGACGATCTCGACGTAGGCCGACATGACGTGCTTGCCGGCGCCCTCATGGAGCAGCGCCTGGCGCTCCTCGGGCCGCAGGTTGGCGAAGCGCGACGTGAGCAGACAGAAGCGGATGGCGTCGAAGAAGTTGGACTTGCCCGTGCCGTTGCGGCCGATGACGACGTTGTGCTCCTTGGAGAACGGCTCCGTCACGACCTGGTCCTTGTACGAGCGGAAGCCGCTCACGGCCACTTGCTTGACGTGCATGGTCGTGCTCTGCCGGTTTCCCGCGCGAAAAGCAAAGGGAAAGCCCCCTCCAAGTCGATCGGGTTTAAGAGGACACGGGTTGAAGGGAAGACGCGGGCTTGTATTGAGATAGCGTACGCTACTGCGAAAATGCGATCTTTCGCAAAACACGGTGGGGTCTGGGAGACAAGATCCCACCAATCAGAGCCCGAATAGATTTCGCTTACGTCGCCAATCCGCGCGGCGCTTGCAGTTCGCTCAGGCCGTGCCGATGACTCTTCCGCATAGGCAACCCCACCTCACCACCAGATTACACCCTAGCCCTGGACGGTAGTTTACGAGACGGAGGCGAAACGGCCTTCTCCACCGCACACGCGTGACCCCCCACCACTGATGTCAAACCGACCGCACCATCGGAATGCAATATTTCCCCCCATTGACCCCCGTTGACCCCCTCGGGAGGTCCCCACGCCCGCCCGCGACTCGCCTCGCGCAACGCCTCGCGCTCGGTGCCCATGCGAGCCGTCGACCGGCGAGAGACGAGCCGCGCGCCGCCAGCAGACGCGACGGCGCGGCGCGCCCGGCATTCAGCCACCAAGGCTGGCGGCGGGCGACATTCTCCCATTCTGAAGATCCCGACGTGAGGCGGCGAGGCGACGTGGGTGAGGGGTAAGTTACGGTCAACTGGTAATTTACGACCACCCCACTTCGCGACGCGAGTGTGAGGTGGCTGAAAACGTGTGGTCATTTTGGTATCTCCCGGAAGACCCCAAGACCATCCGAACCATGCTGTCGTCCGTCGCGCGCAAGCAGGTGCGCTCGTCGGCCGCCAAGGCCGCGCTCTCCACGGCCTGCAAGCCGGCGGTGCCGCTCTCGGTGCTCGACCCGGCCGGCAGCCCGACCATCGAGCAGACCTACGAGAAGATCGAGAAGAACCTTTTCACGGTGCGCAAGAACACCAACAACAAGCCGCTCACGCTTGCCGAGAAGATCATCTACGGCCACTTGGACGACGCCAACCAGAAGGCCGTGCGTGGCGAGACCTACCTCAAGCTGCGCCCGGACCGCGTCGCCATGCAGGACGCGACCGCGCAGATGGCGGTGCTCCAGTTCATCTCCTCGGGTCTCCCCAAGACCGCCGTGCCCACCACGATCCACTGTGACCACTTGATCACGGCCGAGAAGGGCTCGAACAAGGATCTCAACACGGCCAACATTGTGAACAAGGAGGTCTACGACTTCCTCTCGTCGGCCGGTGCCAAGTTCGGCATGGGCTTCTGGAAGCCGGGCTCGGGTATTATCCACCAGATCGTCCTTGAGAACTACGCCTTCCCGGGTGGTCTGATGATTGGTACGGACTCGCACACCCCGAATGCCGGTGGTCTCGGCATGTGCGCCATTGGTGTCGGTGGTGCCGATGCCGTCGATGTCATGGCTGGTATGGCCTGGGAGCTCAAGGCCCCCAAGGTCATTGGTGTCAAGCTGACGGGTAAGCTTTCGGGCTGGACCTCGCCGAAGGACGTCATCCTTAAGGTCGCTGATATCCTCACCGTCAAGGGTGGCACTGGTGCCATCGTCGAGTACTTCGGCCCTGGTGTTGAGTCGATCTCGTGCACGGGTATGGGTACCATCTGTAACATGGGTGCTGAGATCGGTGCTACGTGCTCGACCTTCCCGTACACGGAGCGCATGGCTGACTACCTGCACGCGACCAAGCGCAGCGGTATCGCCTCGGCCGCCAACGACTTCGCCGCCAACCTTCGCGCCGATGAGGGTGCCCAGTACGACCAGATCATCGAAATCAACCTCGACGAGCTCAAGCCGATGGTGAACGGCCCGTTCACCCCGGACCTTGGCCACACTGCTGGTGCGGAGCTCAAGGCTGCCAGCGAGAAGAACGGCTGGCCGACGGAGATCAGCGCCGGTCTCATTGGCTCGTGCACGAACTCCTCGTACGAGGATATGACCCGCTGCGCCGAGCTCGTTGAGCAGGCTGCTGCTGCTGGCCTCAAGTTCAAGGTGCCGTACTTCGTGACCCCTGGCTCGGAGCAGGTCCGTGCCACCATTGAGCGTGACGGCATCCTCGACACTTTCATCAAGGCCGGTGGTACCTCGCTCGCTAACGCCTGTGGCCCGTGCATTGGCCAGTGGAACCGTACTGACCTTCCGCCATCGTCGGGCGTGAAGAACTCGATCTTCACCTCGTACAACCGTAACTTCGCCAAGCGTAACGACGGTAACCCGAACACCCACGCCTTCGTGACCTCGCCTGAACTCGTCACGGTGTGCGCGATTGCCGGCACGACCACGTTCGACCCTGCCACTGACTCGATCACCACTCCGGATGGCAAGCAGTTCAAGTTCGCGGCCCCTTTCGGCAAGGAACTCCCGCCGCGTGGCTTCGACCCCGGAGAGGAGACGTTCCAGGCTCCTCCTGCCAGCGGTGAGGGCCTCAAGGTCAACGTCGACCCGAAGAGCGAGCGTCTCGCCCTCCTCGAGCCTTTCGACAAGTGGCACGGCAAGGACTTCCTCGACATGCCGGTGCTTATCAAGGCCAAGGGCAAGTGCACGACCGATCACATCTCGATGGCCGGCCCGTGGCTCAAGTACCGTGGTCACCTCGACAACATCTCGAACAACCTTCTCATTGGTGCCGAGAACTCGGAGAACGGTGAGACCAACAACGTCCAGAACCAGTTCACTGGTGACTTCGACAAGGTCCCGGCCGTCGCCCGCCAGTACAAGGCCCAGGGCGTGAGCTGGGTTGTTATCGGTGACGAGAACTACGGTGAGGGCTCGTCGCGTGAGCACGCTGCGCTCGAGCCGCGCCACCTCGGTGGTCGCGCCGTCATTGTCAAGTCGTTTGCTCGTATCCACGAGACCAACTTGAAGAAGCAGGGTATGCTCCCGCTTACGTTCGCCAACCCTGCCGACTACGACAAGATCACGGGTAACGACAAGGTCTCGATCGTTGGCCTGAACGACTTCCAGCCGGGCAAGCAGCTCACTGTCCGCGTGACGCCGAAGAACGGTGCTGCCTTCGACATCAAGGTCAACCACACGTTCAACGAGGAGCAGATTGAGTGGTTCAAGGCCGGCAGTGCGCTTAACCTGATGAAGCTCAAGAACGCGGCCTAAATGTCGTGCACGCTTGGACACGGCGCTGGAAACAAAGGAATTCCAGGGCGTGACCTCGTCTTCCGATTGAGATTTTAATATAGGTGGTGGATCGCAACGATGTGGCACGGTAATGCGGAGGCAGCGCGCTTCCTCGGCCCTCCGATCGGTTAACATAAATACAGAAGAAACCTCAACTGCATGCATGGACTGTAGAGTGGCTCATCAGAGTCCTGCTGTGTGTGGCAACAGGAAAGTCCTCGCCAGCGAGTCGAGCGTCGCCGCCGTCGCTGGTGCATGCGAGAGCAGGACGACATACCTGGCGATCTAGCGTCAGTGTTGAAGTTGAGTCGATTGCGATCTTGGTATGTTGCACTCACCAGAGATGGGGACTGGTCGGCAGATCGTACAGCACGATCCGAGCCTGGAGAAGCCCGCCGACAAAGTGCGCGGTCGCGTGGAGCGAGTTTTTCTGCAGGTCCCACAGTTCGCAGTCAGGCCGTCACCACAGTTGCATTCGCGAGCGCGGTCTCACTCTGGTGGAGAAGAGCTCCCAGCCGCCGACGAAGCTCACGAAGGCCAGCGCGAAAGAGAAACAGATCATAAACGCCACGCCGCCCTGCACCTGCGTCAGACGCGCCACTTGCTCCACGGGGCCTCGGCGCCACTCACCTCCATCCCACGCAACGCCGCCGTCATGCCCGTCGCGACAAAGTGGCCGCTCGAGAGCAAGACCCGCGCGTCGAGAGCCGTCGGGAAGGGCATTTCGTACTTAAGCGGAGTCCCGTGCGCTTTTCCGTAGTGCCTGCGACCTCATCATTCCGAATTTCCCTTTTGACAAACGCGGTGGCCATGGCAGGCGGCGCGCCGACCGTGGGGAGCTACTCGCCGCTCACGGGCTTCGTCTTCGTCTTCAACCTCATCGTGGGCGCCGGCGCGCTCACGATCCCGCACGCCTTCGCGCAGGTGGGCCTCCTCTACGGCGCCCTCACGCTCGCCGTGCTCGCGCTCTCGAGCTACGTCACGGCCACGTTCATGGTCGAAGCCATCGCCGGCTCCAACGCGCTGCACAAGCGGTCGCCCGTCGAGATTGAGGCCCAGCGACTCGCCGCCAAGCGCCGCGAGAAAGACGCCGATGCGCTCGACCAGGATGACGACGAGGCCGAGAGCCTGCGGACCGAATTCATGCCTCTAATGGTGCTGCCCTCTCAAGTACTCGCGCACGAGCGACCGCGAATCATGGACCAAGGGACTGATCGATGTCTGATACGCGTAGGACGACGACAAGCTCGAGAAGAAGCTGCGCGCCCGCTGCCCGGAGCTGGTGCTGGATTTTGACCTCTCACGAAAGGTATAGGCGTTGAGTCGTGTGTGTGTGTGTGTGTCAATTCGACTCCTAACATGGAACTGGTGGTGGGCAGATGGAGCTGGCGCAGATGGCCCATTTGCTGTACAGTCGCAACGGCATCATTGCTTTCTACACGGTCATCGTTGTGTACCTCTACGGAGACCTCGCAATCTACGCTGTTGGTGAGTTGGCCTATCCTGAATGATTTCGCGTAAACGTTGAACTGAGTTTGGAACGACTATTCTCCTGTACTAGCTGTCCCCAAGTCAATGCGCGAGATTGTGTGCCCCCGTCCCACTGCCAACGCAGCCGTGTGGCAGTGCTCGGACAGCATCAACAGCTCGGAATTATACCGTATTTTCGTTATCGCCTTCGGTGCTGTGCTCGGTCCGTTTGCGTTTGGCAACGTCCACAAGACCCGCACACTACAGTTGGTGACCACTGTCGTTCGTCACGCTTCGTTCGGCCTCATGATCGTGCTGGCCACCATTGGCATCGCGCGCGGTCAAGGCCGATCAGTTGAAGAGGTCATCAGCTACGAGAAGCCAGCCAACATCGTCACAATGTTCGGTGTCTGCATCTACTCGTTCATGTGCCACCACAGGTATTGCGTGCACAACAGCACTAGAGCTGTACCGCGGAAGGCTGATTCAAAATGCGTTTGACAGCATCCCAGGTCTCATTGCCCCCATCACTGACAAGACGAAGGTCGGCAAGGTCATCTTCTGGGCGTTTGTGGTGAGTATTCGTGTGAGGTTGAGTCGGTTTAACATTTATTTAACAGCTCTGATTCAGGCCGTCCTGGGTGTGTACCTGGTGCTCTGCTCCACTGCAACGTTCCGCTTCCTTCCGGACGACATTGATGTAAGAAAGCCCCCTTCTATCCTCTGGTGCTTCAACTGCTCATCAGGACGTCTTTTCCAGGATGTCTACACACTGAATTTCCAGGACTATCCCGTCCGGTTCTTCGCCTACTTCCTGAGCCTGTTCCCAGTGTGCACGTTGAGGTGCGTCTCAAGCGATGGATACGCTCTTATGCAACAGCATGCTGACACCGTGCTGTCAGCGCCAACTTCCCTCTGATCACCATCACGCTGCGGGAGAATCTGCGCACGCTCGCCCACAACGTCGGCTCGACGATGGACCACGAGCACGCAGTCGCCCACGACGCCGACGCCACGGGCCTGCGCGGCTTCGTCGTGCGCAACGTCTACGCGCTGCTGGCGCTCGTGCCTCCGCTCATCGTGGCGTTCTTCACCGAAGACGTGTCCATGCTCGTGGGCTACACGGGCGCCTACGCGGGCCTCGGCATCCAGGTGCGTGTCCTTTCTTCCCCATTGTCTCTGCTCGCCGCTGACCGCGGCGTGTGCGTCGCAGTGGGTCGTGCCCGCAACGCTGGTCTTCTGTCTGCGCCGCCGCCTCGCGGCCGAGCGCGCGCTCACCAAGACGGCGCCGCGCCCCAACCCGTTCGCGAGCCCCTTCGCGCACGACGGGTGGCTCTACCTCACGCTCGCGCTCGCGGGCGTCGCCGTCGTGCTCATCACGGTCGTCCACGCGGCGTAGTAGGATGGGTACAGTGTTGTACCGTGTTTCTCTTGAATAGAGGTCTCTTCGGTTCCCTCGGAAGCGTGGAACTTTTTGCGAGCGCCGACTGCCACCTAGCCCTGAGTAGGTTGCTCGTTGAGGGTGGAGATGGTCCCTCTGGCCCGTGGTCATTTTGTCGAAAGTTTCACAGACCGCGGTTGCCGAATGAGGGGGGGGCGTCGCGCGAGTCGGCTGCGCTGGTTCCCTTCCTCCAACAAGCTCACGACCGCGAGAAGCAAGCGCGCGACGTCCCCCCGTCGCCATTCGCCCCGTGGCTCGCCGAGGCTCAGAGAGAGAGATGGCGCAGTTCAAAGGTACGCGGCTCGCCCCCCGCGCCCCCGCGCGCCCGCACCCTCGCTCACGCGCTCCTTGTAGCCCCGCCGCTGTCGGCGTTCTTCCGCAAGGAAGAAGACCTCCTCGTGACCCAGGGCATCGCCGACGTCCACGGGCCGGCCATGTTCCACGCGCTCTACGACGTCGGAGAGCTCATCGGGCGCGGCGCCATGTCCATGGTCTACCTCTGCCGACGCAAGGCCAGCGGCGAGGTCTTCGCCGTCAAGGTCATCAACAAGATGCTCTGCGTCAAGAAAAAGTCGCTGCGCGATGAGATCACCGTGCTCATGCGCGTCAAGCACGCCAACATCATCAGCCTCGTCGAGGTCTACGAGAGCGACAAGGAACTGCTGCTCGTCATGGAGCGCGTCACCGGCGGAGAGCTCTTCGAACGCATCGTCCAGCAAGGAGTCTACTCGGAGAGGCAGGCCGCCGAGATCGTCGCCAACGTCCTCTCGGCGCTCGACTACCTCCACTCGTGCAACATCCTCCACCGCGACATCAAGCCCGAGAACATCTTGCTCGCCACCCACAACAGCGTCGACGTCAAGCTCAGTGACTTCGGCATCTCCAAGATCCTCGACGAGGAAGGCGACGACGGCGGCCGCGGCCGTTCGCGTGCCTACACGAGCTGCGGCACCGACTACTACGTCGCCCCCGAGGTGCTCAACGGCGAAGGCTACGACAGCAAGGTCGACCTCTGGAGTCTGGGCGTCGTCGCATACATCATGCTGTGCGGGTTCCCGCCGTTCATGGAGGACGAGACGGGCATGGAGTCGGTCTACCGCAAAATCTGTTCGGGCGTTCTCGAGTTCCCGCATCCGTACTGGACCAACATCTCGGAAGAAGCCAAGGATCTGATCCGCAAGCTACTCAACATCAACCCGCATGAGCGGTTCAGCGCCGCCGCAGCACTCGAGCACCCGTGGATAAAGGGCCAGAGCCTCATCAGCGAGCAGCCGCTGTCGTCGGCCATCCTGGAGATGAAGCGCTTCAACCAGAAACGGCGGTACAACTAGACAGGACTCGTAGAGTAGTGGTAGACTGCACATCAGCGTCACACACACAAGCAAGATTAAGAATCGTTATTTTGTACTTGATACATGCTCGCTCCAGCTCCTAGTCTTGTTTGGCCGGACTCCACCACCTTCGGATCGACTGGCCGAGGTCTTGCACATGGGAACTCTCGTATACGTGGCGTACACCATCGGCGATGGCGCCGTAGTTGCTTAGAACCGCAAACATATTGGTGACGTGATCCGGAATTTCATCAGCGTGGGCGGCGAGGCCGGACGTCTTGACCTTGGCTGCAAACGAAGCCAACTGGCGGAGACGTACAGCGGCTGTCATGATTTGAGCCCCGGTAGCCACTGCGGCCGACAGGGTCACGCCACCTTCGAGGCAGTAGACAGCAGCCTTCGCGTTCTGCCAGACCCGACAAAGCGGGGATCCGAGCAGCAACACGTCAAGCCCATCCATCGGCTCCATCTCTTCCGATCCATACAGATCGAACAGAGCACGCGCATCTGGAGTCTCGGATACCAGGAATGGCACCAGTGGAATCGCAAAGGTGCCAAAAAATACCAGGAGGATGACAGCGACGACGAAGGACGAACACCTCTTGACGACGAGGCCGAGGAATCCGAGCGACTTCCGTGGGGGCACGTTCTCGAGACTTTGTTTGAGATACGCGACCAGAAGTGCCAACTCCGAGTTGTGTCCCACGTGGCGCATCTGCTGACTGAGACGGTGGAGCTCGGGCCGAAAGATGCTGACCGCGTGCTTCTCGAACGACGCGAACGCATCGGCGAGCCCTTTTGTGATCATCTCTAGCGAGAAGTTGGTGGGCTGCTGCCAATAGTCGATGCCCCAACTCGTCAAACCCAGGAAAAACCACGCATCGAAGTCCACGTCTTGTTGGACATCTGATGCAACTTCGTCGAAGAGCCGCTTCCACGCGCGTCGCACCACACCTTGGATGTCAGCCGAGGAGGCAGAGCTCAGGAAGATTCCTCCAGCGTCCAAGAAGGCTGGCCCGACAAGCCTCAATGTGTCGACATAGTTCCCGCACCATACTGCCCAGTACCCGATGGCGGTTGCATAGGCTACAAATTTTAATCGCTTCCCGTAGCCCCACTGTTTTAATGGGTGCGTGTCGTCTTTCGTATGAGCAGCGAACACGAAGCCACCGGTAGTCGCGGTAACAATTAGCATCAATCCGATATCTCGCTGCAGAAACAGGATGAAGCGAAGATGGCCCACGATCTTGAGCACCACAGGAAGTGCTAATATAAGGCGCGGAACCCATGTGACTGCGCCAAGCTTGTCGTTCGACGTGTGGACCCAGCGCTGAACGTACACCTGAGCAGAGTCCCAAAGCTTCGAATGTGCCAACCCGACCACAACCATGGACACAACCATGACCTTTTGGTGGTGCATCACAGCCTGCGTTAGGATCCCCAGGAAGAGGCAAGCGAGGCCTGCGGTGACGTTGCGCAGTCCAAGCAGCTCGAGCAGCGTGTACCACAGACCCACTCGGAGTAACCTCTGGAGGTCAAGATGGACCAGCAAGCGCTCGACCTTGGTCTCAAACGCAAGAGTGTCCGACACGTTGCTTGTTGACACCGAGGCACTCGAAGCGCTGCCGCTAAATGCCTCGTGGATCGGAGGCGGGTCGTTACGCTGGGGCGCACCCTGAGCACCGGCGTTAACCTCGCGAGCAGCTCCGCTGAACCCATCAATCTGTTGTTCCTGCTGTATTGCTCCATCTTCTTCCTCTTCCTCCTCCTCATCGTCTATCTCATTCAACACTGCGAATCGCGCGCTTCGCAGCTCGGCTTCTAGCTGCGCGTGGCCTGGGTGGCGCGCCAACGCGCTCTTGCAGACCTTGACGGCCTCCTCGCTCTTGCGCGTGCGGACGAGCGCCCTCGCGAGCGCCACATGCGCGTCGGCGCTGGAGTCGCCGGCCGCGACGCACGCGCGCGCGAGTGCCTCGGCCTCTCGCGCCTCCGCGTCGCCGCCCGCGAGCACCGAGAGCGCGCGCGCCACGTCGCCGTCGTTCGAGCCTGTCATCGTTTCATCCGATCTTGCGAAGAACGACCGACGTTGAAGTTCGTAACGCCATGCGTTCGTAACTGTGCCCTCTGACGCACCCGCCCCATCCTGTCGTCATGGGCTCGTGGCGACTACGTGGGGTCGACCACGTGACGCTCGTGAATGGCTACTACCGAGGCGTCGTCAGCGTGCGAGCAGCAACACTCAACCCACCGACTGAACCCTTCGTGCGAGCCAGCGAGGGCCCCGTCGGCGGCGGTCTGGACGACCGGCGGGCCCGGAAGAAGCGCAAGAGACACGAGCAGCAGCAGCGCCAGCTGCAACAGCTCGTCGCGACGGGCAAGTTCGTGCCTCTCGACGCGAGCGTCGTCGACTTGCTGTCGCAGGCGCATCGAAACGCGCTGCTCACGGACGAATGGAAGCATGCGGTGGCAGATGAGGAACGCGCGGTCGATCTCGTCGACCAGCTCGGTAGAGCTGAGAATGTCGACGAGGATTGCCATGCCAACGAACGGGACCAAGTCTCAGTGGTCATGTGCAGCGACCAGCTCTATGTGATGCCCCCTCACTCGCAGTTTCTGGTCGGCGATGTGCGTCAGACGCTTGCAGCAAACGCGACACGGATGGGGCGGTTCTCCTTCATTCTGATGGATCCACCGTGGGAGAACAAGAGCGTCGACCGCAAGCGTTGCTACGGCACTTTCCACCACGAGGAGCTTGCGAAGCTTCCTATACACCAACTAGCTGCCGGCGGCACCGACGGTGCTTGTGTGCTCGCCATTTGGGTGACCAACCGACCCAAGTACATGGCTTACATCTTGGAGGAGCTGCTCCCACTCTGGGGTTTCAGCTACCACGCGACGTGGTACTGGCTAAAGGTTTGCACGAACGGAGAGCTGGTGACGCCGCTGACCTCGCCACACCGCTTGCCTGTTGAGAAGCTGGTGGTCGCGCTGCGTGCTGGATCTCCCGAGCAGCTCAATCGTGTCCAGTCTCAGCTGGGCTCCACCCCTCAGGTCGTCGTGAGTGTTCCGTTGCGGCACTCGTGGAAGCCGCCTCCCGAGAGCTTCTTCGACCGCGAGACCCTCTCAGGAGCCAATCTAGAGCTCTTTGCACGAGAGCTGCGGCCGCATTTCGTCAGCGCCGGCAATGAGCCGCTCAAGTTCCAGAGTCGCGACCACTTCAACGTCGCCAGGTTACAGTGTACCCTTGCCGACGTACCCTCTGATCCTGCCGCGAGATCGTCAGTAACTGAGACCGTGACCCCAAGCAACCCCCGAGGAGAATGCGCCTGACCCCGACGCGCCGCCGCCGCCGAGGCAACGGCGCCGTCGAGAGCTGGACCGACGCGCGTGGGGAGACGGACGCCCCCGCGGTGGGGACGCCGCCCCTCGTCGCCCCGGTGGGTGAAGGCTCGGCGGCTCGGCCCCACGACGGAACGACCCCCTCGGCCGAGCTGGATCGTCCTCTCCGCGAGCCTGAGAATGCGGCGGCGGATGACAATGTCCAGAGCGAGATCCAGCCGGTGCAGACGATCCTGGTTGCGACGGCGCTGCTTCAACGACTCGATACTTTACAGTCTCAGCTAGATCAAGCTGCTCGCCAAGGACAGGAACATGTGTGAGTGGCTACGCGAGCCTTCTCCGTTTTATGTGAAGATGAATTCTTTTACTAAAGGTAGCTTTCTCCTGGGCCAGCCATCTTGCGCACGATTACCGCGGTGCGTGCGCCGAGGTCATCAAACAACTCCCGCTGCTCGCGCTGTCGAAAGACGTGGACCAGCTACTGTGGACGTCCTGGCAGCGTGAGCTTGCGGCGCTTGAAGGCCGCGTGGCGACGGCCAGCTCCAAAGCGAATGAAGAGATGAAGCTTCGTGACTCGCTGTACGTTGCGTTGCGCGACTACAGTGCTCTTATACAGGACGTCAAGACCACCAGCCGCTCGACTGCTCTGACCACATCGGAAGAGACGGCGATTGCGTTGCTCGTGCACAGACTGTCGCTCGCCCAAGCGCACGTGATGTACGCCTTGGCGGTCCATTCAAGCCAAGACGAGAAGGATTGGCGGATACCCGAGCTCTACTACGAGCGCGCTCGGCTATGCTGTGTGGCCCAAGGCGAGACCCATTACCACCTGGCGCGCATCGTGCTCCATGATGGCCGATGCTGTGAAGCGCTGTATCATCTGGTGCGATCAAGAACAGCAACCTCTCCGTTCGAGAGTCCCGGATCGTTAGGCGAGCAATTCGTCCATCTCTCCAGCTTGCGGAACTCAGAGTCTGGGCAAGACGTGGCATCGGAATGGATTCAATTTGACAAAGTCGTATTGGAAGCTGTGGCTCCGTATCTTGGTCAACAGCAAGAATTTATGGCCCAGAGACGCATGCCCCACGCACTTGCGTCCGCATTGTGTATCCTTTTGGATTCCATCTGCTCCACCCCCAGTACCTCTACATCTGCCAGCGACGATGCTAATTTGGTGGCGCGGCCGCTTCGCATCGTTCGTGTCGTGCTTCTGATTGTTGCCTGTGCGTGCCTCCAAGAGGTAGGTGTTCTCCAACAGATCTGGAGAGGTGCGCTTCCCAGCAACCGGATTCTGATATGCGGGATTCTGTGCACAGGATCTTGTTCAGTCGACATCGTCTTCAGCTGTCGAGTCCACGGATTCCGCGACCGTGAAAAATCCACGAGCAGTCGAGCTCCTCGTGTCGCTCGTGAATGGGTTGCTGCACCGTTTCCTTTCGGCGATCACCAGCCCTCTCAAGCAGGCGAAGGAGAAAGAGTTCGCTCTCCAGCTCATGCTGCCCGCGATTAATATCGCATTCGGGTGGCTTTCGACCATCTCGTGGAGGGAAATGGTGGCCGAGTCGACCAAGGCTAACTGCGAGCAGCTCAGCACAATGTTGCTCACAGGTGTCATTGCCGGAGGGTTTCTCGCTCCGCATGAGGAACACAAGGCTACCGAGTCCCCTCCGCCACTTCCTGAGGAACTTGAACTCATCGGCCTTTCATGCGTCGGTGGCGTCGACAGCCGCTCACTCGAGGCGAAACTGTCTGAGTCTGACACGGCCACCGACGGTGCAATTCTTCAAAGACGTATCGTCAAGTTCTTGTCACACGTGGAAGCCTTCATGACCCCACGGCCGGCAGCCGTGGCAGTCATTGCATCAGCTGCACCGTCTCGGGCAGTGACGGGTAGTGGCACCGATGTGTCACGGCAACTCGAGCAATTATCATTGAATGCGGGCAGCTCCGTCTCTCCTGAATCCGCCAACTCATCTACGACGGCTCTTCCCACTGCCCCACGAGAGAAGGAAGAGGCCCGATCCCCATCTTCAATGAATGCGCCAACCGTTGACAGTCCACCGAAGTCTGTGGTCGAGCGCGTCGTCGTCCTTGACGCCGCGAACATCGCCATGCGCCACGGGCTTCAGCGGCGCTTCTCGTGCCGAGGCATCCAGCTCTGCGCCGAGTACTTTATCGCGCAGGGCGACCGCGTCGTGGCGTTCCTGCCCGACTACTGCCTCGACGTGGATGCCGACGGCTCGTTCCGTCGGCGTGTCACGTACTCAGGTGGGCGCGCGCGACGGCGGGAAGGGCGCTGCACGATTACTCCGGATGATCGCGTGCTGCTCGAGATCCTCGTGGACTCTGGCGTCGTGGTGCTGACGCCGGCCATGGACTCGGACGACCTGTACTGCATCCACTACGCGCGGCGCCACGACGCGTTTCTGGTCACGAACGATCTTTTCCGCGACCACATCAGCGAGACCGAGGGCCCCAAGGCGCGGCAGACCGAGCTGCGCAACTGGCTGCAGGCGCGGCGCATTTCTTACACGTGGGTGGCCGACGAGTTCCTGCCCAACCCCAACTCGGCCTACGAGAAGATGCGGCTCACAGGCGCCTCTACGGACGGCTCGAGAGCTTGAAGCGTGCCTGTGGGCGTCCCGCCGGGTCTGCGAGAAAGGCGCGAGCAAGAGCCATGCCCCTTGGGTGGCGGGGGGGGGGGGGGGGGGGGAGGGAATTAGGCTAGTTCGATGGCATTTGACAGAAAGAACCCGTCGCCCGAGGCTCCGGCTATCGCCAGATGCTAGCTCCATCGTTGGAAGATCGCCAGTTGGCGGCCCCGTGGGTTTCTGGCGAGCGCGCTCTATTGAGGGGCGATTAGCTCACAGCACTGACGCAACGCGCGCACGACAGCACGACCCAAGGCATCAAAGCCCGCGCCTGCGAGTGCATAACTTGCGAGCTCGCGAGCCCCCCGGAGACGCTTCACTCTCGGCGTTGGCGCCCACTGGACACACCTGCTCGCCATGGCCACGTCGCTGCCCCTGCCGCGCGGCTTCTTCACGGCCGCCGGCGCGCGCCCGAGCGAGGACCAGCGCCGCCAGTACATCGAGTTCGCCGAGTCCTCCATCCGCAAGGTCTTCGCGCTGAGCGACAGCCACAAGAACAGTTGGATCCCCGTGCGCGAGAAGAAGGGCGTCGCCGTCTTCCGCAACTTTGGCGCCTCCCGCGGCCCGCAGGCCCACAAGTCCAACATCGCCGAGGTCGGCGGCAAGGGCGACCTCCACGCCTCGCTCGACGAGGTCGCGCGCGCCTATGCCGCCCACGACGACGCGCTCTTCACGCGACTCATGAAGAAGCTCAACGCCGGCGTCATGGACGCCGCCGTCGTCTCCACCATCGTGCCGCGCTCGCCGCTCGCGCCCTACCGGTACATCGGCATCAAGTGGTTCGCCGTCAAGACCCCCACGCCGCTCGTCTCGCACCGCGACTACTGCTGCCTCGAGGTCCAGGACAAGATCGTCGACGGCTACGGCAACGAAATGTACATCCGCATCCTCAACTCGATCGAGATCAAAGAGTGCCCGTCGCTCGAGAACTCGCACGGACTCGTGCGCGCCAAGATGCTCGCCGGGTACATGTACCGCGCCGACCGCGCCGAGCCGAGCCTCATCCGCATCCACCACGTCACGCGCATCGACCCCGCAGGCTACTTCCCGTCGCAGTGGGCCTACAAGATGGCCGAGTCGCAGCTCGTGAGCAGCATCGTGCAGATCAAGCGCGTCGTCGAGAAGCAGCAGATGAACGCCTGCACGTTCGTCGACAAGAAGCAGTGGGTGCCCAACCACGAGCGCCTCCACTGCGCCGTTTGCAGCAGGCCCTTCGGCACGTTTCGCCCGCGTCATCATTGCCGCTGCTGTGGTGAGGTCATCTGCGGGAAGTGCTCGATCTTCAAGTCGGTCGACGTGCCCGGCACGACGCTCAAGAACGTGCGCATCTGCTCGATCTGTAACATGGGCGTCCAGAAGTCCCACCGCGACGGCAACGGCGCGAACGATGACGCCATGTCCGACATCTCCACGTCGTCGGTCACGTCGAGCAGCACGCTTGCGCACAACGAGATGAACCTCATGGATCTCTACCTCAGCGCCAACGGCAACCCAGGAACGCCCTCGGCCTACTCCACGGCCTCGGCGCAGTCCAACCTGTCGATGCGCTCCACGGCGTCGTCTCGCTCGGTCATTGACGCTCGCAGCCATCGCGCGGGCTCCTCAACGCCAGGCACCGCCCGCTTCTTCAAGGGCGGCGGCGGCAACTGCGGTCAGAACATCTTTAGCTCTTCCAGTCGTGTCACTACCACCTTCGCTCAGCCAATCAATAGTTCAGCATCCACGCCCGCGCGCTCGCGTGGTGGTAGCCATACTCCTCGCGCCTTGTTCAATGAGACCAATACTCCTCGCTCCTATATTGGCGGGAGCATGACGCCTCATCGCAATCCGCTCGGGTTCTTTGGACACCCTGCGGGGGCGATGGTGGTGCCACCACTTGATGCTGCCGCAGGAGATGACGAGGATGTGGATGTCGCCTCCGAGCACGAGCTCCGCAAGTCTATTTACAAGCAGAACCCGCTTGATCTTGGATACTTGCGCGAATCGGTGCGAAATACCCCGGTTCAGGACGATTTCGCGGATAACCAAGCTGAACAGACCGCCGAGAGCGAAGCCCTGCCCCCCGTCTTGCCTGTAGTTACCCCAGAGGCAGAATCTTCCGTCGCGCCCGGCGCTGAGGCGAGCGAGACGGTTGAGAACGCCCAAGCTGCGGATTCCGACGCGCTCGCGGATGCCCCGACGGCCACGTCCGGAGCTACGTCAGAGACTCCTGCGCAGGCTAGCTCCTCTCTGATCCGTAGCCGAGGAGAGTCGAGCGCGCTGCTGTTGCCGCCAGCGAAGATGCCTAGGCTTCACGACGACGACATTGTGATGGAGGATGCCAGTGAGATCGACGGGGCATCGCTGGATTCTGCCGACGTTCTTGAGCAGGAGACATCTGACGTCGTGTCCAGCAACATGGTCTCTGCTAAGAAGCTGTTTGATCATGACGAGCCGATCCGATCCAGTGCCAACAGCACGAGCACGACCGAGTCCTCGACTGCCGTTGCTGCCCCTGTGAAGCCAATCGCTTCGGCGCCCGAGACCCCCCGCAAGAGCTTCCTTGCCGGGCTGTTCTCGCGCGCTAGCCTCGAGACTAAGCCCACGGCTGCGTAGACGACTCAAGCCCACGTTCCGTCCAGTCAGCTCGTACTTGTTGACCATCCGCCGACCAACCAGCCAGCTCGGCAACTGGCCCCGTGTGCATGATGTGCACACGGTGAAAGCCCTCCGTATACTACGTCAACTTCCCCATTCCATGGAGGAGAACCCCGCCCGTCAGATATGCCACGCTTCTTCGTTTCCAAAATCTCTAACTCTGTAAAACGTTATAAAATCTATTTTATGAAACTCAACTCATCGGTGCGTGTGTTCGTGAGCTTGCGACTTGGTCCAACGCCTTCTGCTGGTGCAGCAAGAGCTCGAGCTTCTTGGCTCCGTCCAGGAACTGCCGCGACTGCATCCGCTGCTTGGCGACCATGAGTCGCTCGTGCTGCAGTTGGCGAGCCGTTTTCTCCAGGGCTGCCTTCTCCATCTGGAGCTGAGCCTGGTGCTCCTCCTTCTCGCCCACTTGGGCTTGGAGCTCGTGCTGCGCTGCCCGCAGTCGCTCGATCTCTCGCTTCATCTCCACAAACTCGTTCATCCGCTGTGCCATCAACCTCGACTTCTCGAAGGTTTCTCGTCCGAGCTTGGTGAGCTCGGCTTTCCGTGCATCCAAGATACTCTCTTCCTGGGCCAGTCGTTGGACACGATCATCGACGTACGCCAGCTTAGCATCCAGCTCCGCTCGCTCCTCGACGAGTTTGAGTCGACGAACCTCAAGCTGCTCTCTTGTCGCGTCCAAACGACCCCGTTCCTCATCGATACGAGAAGAGCTCTTGGTCATGGACATGAGCAGCTCACGCCTTTGGTCATCGAGAGCTTCTCGCTCTCTTCCGATCTTGGCCAATTCTTCGTGAAGACGCTTCTCGGCTCGGTCCTCTGCCGCCTTTTTGGCCTCCCACGCGAGTGCGAGCTCTTTCTCGAACCGGACGCATTCCTTGGCGACGTGCGCCTCAAGCTCGATGGTCCGTTGCTTCACCTGAGCTTCTAGTTTCTCCAGTCGCTGCATCTCGTTCTCAACCATCGCTCGATGGGACTGGGGGAGTGTGGCTCGCTCCTGTTTCCACGCCTCACGCTCCAGGTGGAGACTCCTCTCGACTGCTTCGACGTCGATGCGGGCTTTGTGCTCGAGCACTTCACACTGCATTTTGTGGTGGTGGACGAGCTCGTCGGCCTTGCGTTCAGCGTCTAGTCGAGCACCGACTGCGTCCTCGTACTTGAGGTTGAGGGCGTGGAAGTCGCCCAGCGTTATCTGCAGCTTCTCCGCGAGCACGAGATTGCGCGCCTCGACACTTCGCCGCTCGCTTTCGTTTTGCTCGACCGTCACGCGGAGCGATTCGTTGGCCATCAGTTGCTGCTCGACGCGCTGCTCTGCCGCCAGTACCTTCCCCGTGAGCTCGGCCACTTCGGCTCGCAGCCTCTCGACCAGCATCTCGGTCTCGCGTCGCCGCTCACTGGCTCGCTTGCGCTTCTTCTCCATACGGCCCTTGCGCATCTTGGCCTCTTCCTTCTGGATTCGCAGCTCGGTCTTGAGCTCGCGTTCTTTCCACGTCAGCAGCGCGTTCTTCTCGCGTAGCTCCTCGAGCTCGTCCTGGTACTTGCTCTCCACCTTCCGCAGCAAGAGCGACAGCGACTTGTCGCTCTCGTGCTCCAGCATCGCCAGCGCCTGCGTATGTCCAAAGCTCGCCGGTGGTGCTGGTGGCGGCAAGACAGGTCGAGGGGGTGACGCCTTGCCGGGACTCGGCAGACCCGAGGGCTTGGAGAGCACTTTGAGGTTGACGTTGGGCGAGTTGCGGTTGAGGTGGGCCTTGGTCTGCGGACTGCTCCCAGCGGAGCTGTTGGAGTCTCGCCGGACCGGCACCGACAGGTCGACGACGAGCCGGTTGAGGCTCTGCGAGTGGCGACTCTCGTCCTCGAACGAGGCCTCGCTGTACGCGTACTCGGCGTCTTCGGCGATGGCCGGCGGCGGGGCGTCGCGACGCACGGGGCTCCGCTGTTGCGAGGGTGCCTTCTTGGACTTGGCGTCGTCGTCGGCGTCTTCAAAGTCGACGCTGTAGGCGTCGTCGTCGGCCTCGTAGTCGTCGCCGGCGTACGGGTCCGAGGCGTCATCGGACGCGGCGACCTGTCGAGAAGGGCCAGGACCAGGACTAGGAGTGGGCACAGGACGCGGCGCCGCGGTGACGTCGTCTTCCTCGATCTCGTCGGCGACGAAGCTGTCCTCGTACACGTCGGCGTCGGACGCCACCTCGGACGCGGCCGAGTCGTCGCTGTCCATCGCGCTGCTTCCAACGGCCGTCGGGTTCTGTCTATTTATTCCGCGTGCTCCTGTGTGTGTGGCTGTCTGTCACTCGTTCGCGTGCTCGAGGTCTTCGAAGCAAGCGCAGAAGACGCAAAGAGAGAGAGAGAGAGCGAGAGAGAGAGAGAGAGCGAGCGCGACGCGACCTCGGCAAAAGAAGCAAATAGAATTCATCTTTCGGCTCGAGGCGTGCTCTCTTCCCCCCTCGCCGCGCGCGCAAGAGGAAGAAGAGGCCAGGTCAAGCGGGAACCTCTCTCGCGGCCGTCACGCGGCACTGAGTTACTTCATCTTGTCGGCGTTCGAGTTCGGGCCGAGCTTCTTGGCGCCGGGCACGACGTTGACGAAGCGGCGGTTGTACTGCCAGCGCTTCTTGGCGCGGCCCGTGAGCGCCTTCTTCTTCTCCTCGCTCTTGGCCACCTTGGGCGTCTGGTTCTTGACCTTACCGGCACGCGCCAGCGAGCCGTGGACCTTACCACCGCCGCGCAGGCGGAGCGACAGGTTCAGCGTCGTGTTGTTCTCAATGCTGGCGTCGCCCACCCCACGCACACACCGTCAGTCTATCACCGTGGCGAGCCCAGGTCATCCCTCCCTCACCTCATGATGCTCGAGTGGTTTTCCTCTTGAATGGCCGGCCGCTCAAGCCAAGACCCTCGCCCGTCGCCACCATCCAATACGAGCCAACACAAAGGGGCTCGAGAGAAGGAGCAGGGCCGTCGCGAGACCACCCAATCACCCAATCACCCACCACGATGGGTGGTCGCTCCCGCTAGGTCCGCGCGCGCACTTTACTGTCACTATCCACTTGAGTGACATCCATGTCCCCAACCAGGCAACCACCACAACGAACATGGTCGCCTCGCTGCTGCTGCTGTCGCGCGTGGTCGCGCGCCGCGCGCTCGTGCGCCGTGGGGGGCTCGCTGGCTCGTCTCTGCGCCGCTTCGCGCAGGCGCCGTCTCCGCCGAGCGACGACGCGGACGGCGTGCTGCCGACGCACATCAAGTTCCGCATGCCCGACCTCGACTTCGAGCAGGTCTCGGGCGGCGCCGGCGGCGTGACGCTCGCCAAGTGGCACGTGCGCGAGGGCGCCGCGATCGCCGACGGCACGCACATGTGCGAGATCGACACGCCCGACCTCGTCTTCGTGCTCGACTCGGGCGACGAAGGCTTCCTCGCGCGCATCCGTACGTAGTCTCGCGCGCGAGCCCTGTCGCTAACAACCTCTGTAACACCCCGTCGCTCCCGCAGTCGTGCCGGCCGAGACCAAGGACGTGCCGCCCGGACAGCCGCTCGCCGTCATCGTGCCCACCGAGGCCGACATCGCGCCCTTCCTGGACGCGCTCCAGCGCCACCCCAAGGCCATCGAGGGCTACGTCGAGCCCGTCGTCGCGGCCAAGCCCGTCGAGCCCGTCTCGAGCGACGCCGACAGCAACGACGACGGCGCCGCCGTGCTGCGGCTGCTCCACAAGCTCCACAAGGAAGGCCACTTCGCGGACGAGAAGATCCTCAAAGTGCTCAAGTCGCTCGCGCGCAAGAACGACGCGCAGCTCCTGGTGACCTACAAGGGCAGCTTCGACGGCGAGGCCTTCGACCACGCCTTCTTCGTCGACACAGCCGTCGAGCTCGCCGAGGAGGCGCTCGCACAGCAAGACAAGAGCAGCAATTGATGGACTAATAGTAATTTGGCTTGCCTTTCCCACCCACCCCTACGCTCCGACCACCACGACCGTCGCGACGCGAACTGTGCTCTGCGGCCCACCGGCGCCGGAGAAGCCGTTGTCGCTTACCTCGATCGTCAAGGCGTCCTGCACACCGGCGGCACAACTGTCCTTGGTGAGGCAAGCGTAACGGACGTGGTGGGCAAACGCCTCGGCGAGAGTCCTAAGTGTCCCCGACAGCTCCAGCGACGGTGCGCCATGCGGATCGTCCGTCGAGCCAAACAGCACGGCACCACTCAGAGCATCTTCGTTGACCAGACGGAGCCGTCCGCGCTGAGCAGACACGCGCAGATACAACAAGGCCTCGTCGCCAGCATCCTCGTCCTCGACGCGAACGGCAGCCAGCGGTATCGAGGAATCCAGCGGCGCGAATATGCGAGTTGGTAATGTGACGACTGGCGCGTGGTTCAGTGCGCGGACCCGAACAGCGATGCTCTGCGACGTCGAGTACGCGCGCCCGTCGTCGTCCTCTGCCTCGTCCGTCAGCTCCTCCGTGAGTGTCGCTACAATTGCGTCGTCCCAGCTGAGAACGCCTGCGCGAGTTCTCGTTGCTTGATACACGATCTCGGCCACGAGGCAGTTGAGCTGAAGTAGGGAGCCTCGCAGATCGATGGTGTCGGCAGCGAGGTCGTTGTCCAAGCCACAGGCGCGGTAGTTGCTCAGCCGCAGCTCGCCATATGCGCAGCTCAGCGACAAGCGATACGTTCGGTCGGGGTGATCGTCCACCAGCGTGAGAGATCTCGAGACCACAGGGCCGTCGACACCCGTAGAGCGCCGAGGCCTCGTGTTTTCCGAGCCAAAGAAGACGAAACCGCTACCGACTGGCAGCATTCGTGGCGTGGCTGCCATCGCCAGATCGTTGGAGTCCACAGCTTCCCTCGAACCGCTGAAGAGCTTTGCTGTGCCGCCGGTGGTTCCGTCAGAAATCCAGAACTCGGTCACTTGTGGATCGCGGTCCGTCGCGGCTGAGAACACAAGCACAAGGCGAGGCAGGGACAGGGTCGTTAGATAACGAGGAGCCGAGCCGTGAGCACCGAGGACGAGATCCACAAGAAGCGTCGTGTTCGCTGCTGAGCCGTCGGTCGACCACAATTCGGCGCCGTGGACGCCGTCGTCCGCCTGGAAGAAGACTCTCCCTTTGAAAGAAGTCAGGTAGCGAGGTTCTGACGCCGATGATCCCGGTCGGATGTCCAGGACCAGCGCCGTGCCCATGCTGGTTCCGTCACTCTTCCAAAGCTCCGCGCCGTGAATCCCGTCGTCCGCTTGGAAAAGGAGGAGTCCTGTGCTGGGCAGGGCGACGAGGAACTGGGGAAGAGACGACTGTTGGCCACCGCGGATATCGAGAACGAGGTGTGTACCAGCTCCTGGGATCCCGTGGTCGACCTGTGCGAAGTCCCCTCGCGGCTGGCCATCACTAACCCATAGCTCACGACCGTACGCTGCGGTCTCGGCTGAGAAAAAGAGCTTCCCGTTCGCGACGGTGAGCTGCTCGGGTGAAGAGCTACGTGTGCCGAAGGCCACATCCGCGATGAGTCGCGAGCCTCCACGTGTGCCGTCCGAAGCCCATAGCTCCGCTCCGTAAGACGCCGTAGTCGCCTGGAAGAAGATGAGGTTTCGGAATTCGGTGAGGAACGCCGGTCGCGAGCCGTCACTCGTGTCGCCAATGCGCACGACACGACGTGTGCCTTCTGCGGTGCCGTCGGAAGCCCAGAGTTCTGTGCCCCACTCGGGTTGCTCGTCGCGTTGGCGTCGACACACGATGCCGGCGAACTCCTGTGTCTGAAAGCCGACGTCAGGACGGTACGAGTCGCGATGGCCAGCGTGCTTGAACGCGCCCGTGGCCTTCGAGTCGGCGAAGCGGAAGTGCGAACGCCGCTGTCCTCCCCACACGTACCCTTGCCAGCCGCACTGTGAAAAATAGACGAGCGGCTCGGACTTGTGCCCGTTGTCTTCGACCGTGCCGACGAAGACTGCCGACCCCTCGGCAGTTGTCATCCATTGATACCCGATGGGGCAGTCGTACGTCTCATCCGGATCCCAAGTCGTTTGCTGCGCTACGACGTAGAACACGTTCGGCGCGAATGCGCTTGCGCGGAAGCCGTTGCAGCTATCCCGGTAGTTCGGCTTTAACCGCCAAGCGTCCACGTTCGGTCCGCTCGCAGAGAAGTAGACGAGCCCGTCGACAGAGAAGCGCGTAAGATGCTGAGGGTACGAGCTGTGTGGCCCTGGTGAGACATCACGGAGCAGTCGCGTGCCGCTCGCGGTGCCGTCGCTCGTCCATAGCTCCACGCCACTCTTCGGGTCGAAGGCGCCGAAGAGAAACTGACGCACACCGATTGACACGTAGAAAGACGTGGCGGTGCGTCCATCGTCCGTGGCCACGTCGACAAGAGTTTTCATGCGCGAGTTCGAGTCGTTGCCAAGTGGGTCGACGGCCATGAGCTGCCAGTGGGGTACCGCTCCGGGAAGCGAGGTTTCTCTCCGCTCAGGATCTATTGGTGCTCCTTGTAGTAGGACAAAGCCGTGCTCGTCGACCTCAAGCGGCGCGAGCCGCGTCCCAAATGGCGGCACGAGGATCTGTGGGCCGGAGTTGACGCGATGGACTCGAACAACCATCGCGAATGCAGTCTCCTGAGGGCCTCCGCGTCCTTCAAAGCCCAGGTCTGATATCTCCAGTAAGACAACTGCGTTGTTGTGGAAGTGAGGAGAACTGGTGAAGACGAGCGACGAGAGAACGAACTGATTCAGGGCTGAGATGGACCCATAGAAGGTCGTTGACGAGGACCAGTTGTCGCCGTGCGTGTCCGACTCGAGAGAGACTACGATGTTCGATAGACGTTGGAGTTTCTCGAAGCTCTCGGTCGGTCTCAATGAGCACGAGCGACACGACAGACGAAGCCTCGCAATTGATTCAGGCAGCGAAGGATCGACACTGTTCGTCACTGCAGTGTCGGCATCGAAAGCAGTGACAGCATCAAGCACTTGGTCTTGGCCTTCAATGGCTTCCATCATCGGAGACCCTGAATGGAGGTTGTCAGCGGTCACTTCCAGCATGGTAACACGTCGGAACCGCTGGGAAATGAAAAGTGGTTCGTCGTTGACAGCCTCAATTGCCGCTCGAAGTGTGATGCTGCTGTCGATTGTGGCATCGGAACAGGATCGAACAGAGTCTGAGACATTGAAGACGATGGCGTCGAGGATGTGACCGCCAGTGTGGAAGTCTGGCCGTGGGCGATAGATGAGCCCTCGCAACGCCGCATTGAGGTCCAAGACTCGTCCCGAGATCACCACCTGCGAGAAGAATAGGAGCCGCAGAGCCTCAAAGGGCGTGGGCCACGTGACAAACGACTCATTGACAAACCGCAGCCCTCGCATTGTTGCTAGCATCACGCCGCCTCCGTCGAGCACGTCAATGGAAACGGTGACCTCTCGTTCCTGGTCCACGCCACCACCAATCACTGTGTCGGGGTCTTCAATGGAGAGTGTTGAGATCAGCGACTGACTATCCTCTTCGATCATGATGTCGGCGGCTCGGTCAGAGGCTACAGCGTCCTTGAGCCAACGCGGGGTGTCACACATAGGCACCACATTCACGAACAGGGAAATCGTTGCCGCATCATCGTCGCTATCTACCTGCCTCACACCAATTCGGAGCTCGTCGGGACCGAACCAGTTCTCATCAGGGACGTACGAACTGCCGTTCAGCGCGACGTTGATCTGGTTTAGGAAGCCTCGGAACTTGATGTGGTGGTTGTCTGCCGTCGATATTAAGAGGAGTCGAGTGGCGCTGAATGCCGTCGTAGCCAGGAGGAAGAATCCGTTATTAGCCTCGATCTCGACCTCATAATGAGGAGCTACCTCCACTGATCGCGTTGAAGAGTCGATATCTTTCAGTTGGATCGAGCCGCCAAATACCAGAGGTGTATCTTCGTTTGTTTCCAGCGTTTGATCATCAGGTGCAAGGATTTGCAACGCGTGGGAAGTTCGATGCAGGGGCGACACGATGAGGCGTTGCCGAGAGACTTGTGGTCCCCCCTGGCCAAAAGCACCTCTATCATCTGCCGTGAACCACACCTCCACAGGTTCTAGGATCTCGGCTTGAGCATTGGCAATCGTCAGTACGATCTCACTCAGCACCAGGTTGAGTTGATGCAACGAGCCTGTGAGCACTAAATAAGAGGACTCTAATGGAAGAGCAGACACCGAGAACTGGGGGGCGTGTTGGAGCTCAGCCAGACGCGGGAACGCAATTGCAGCGCTTGCTGTCGTCTCCACAACGACCTCCATCTCGCAGCTTACAACGGTACAGTCAGCAGTCTCAACGTCGACGTCGCGGAGAACAACCCCAGCGATACGCGTAGGTTCGTCTTGAGTCCATGCGACAGATGCGAGCGGAAGTGTCCACTGAGGTGGGTCGTTGACGGCATGAACGAGTATGGGCACGGCTTGGGTAGCTGAGATCGAGTTCTCGTTGGCGTACGGATCACTTGCTGTTGCGAAGATCAAGAGGGAGTCAGAGCCGTAGTAGTTAGCGGATGGCAAGTATTTCAGCGTCGCAACGCTGCGATTGACCAACTCGAAGCGACCTTGGAGTCGCCACGCACTGCCATCGTCGGCTGAGCCACTCGTTGTGACTCCCCGCAGCGCTGCATCGTCCAGAAAAAGTCGACCATGGCTCACGCTTATCGTCACATCCAACGACGCTCGTGCTGTGTCATCTGCGCTTGTGAACGCCAGCCCTTGCGTTTCAATCCACTCGTCTTCATCGCCATGGAGCACACCGTCCTTCAGCCCCGCATAAACACTCGTCTGAATCACGGTTGGTGTCGATATCAGAACGGGATCAGGAGTCGGCAAGACGTACACAAAGACGACCGAACTCGTGGACGCATTCATTCGCTGGTCATCAGTCAGCACCACGGATATGGAATCGTACCCATCGTCCTCGTTGTCGGCGTGCGCGAGGCTATTCCAGTTCTGCGCCGATGTGTAAACGAGTCTGGATATGGCTGCATTGAGATCAACGAGCGACCCTGAGAGAACGAGGCGTGTTGAGGCGGCTGGCGCCCACACTGCCGAGTCGTTCCGCTCAATGTTGACGCTTGAGCCGGCAGTACCGAAGTCGTAAATAATCGCGATCGAACCGAACCGCACGGACAAGTCGACCTCCACACGACCTGTGGACCCCCCTGCGTCCGGATCGTGGATGTGCAGATCGTGGAGCACGAGAGCCTGGTCTTCTTTGCTTTCGTAGTAGAACCCACTTCGACTGGTAAGATATGGAGCATCGTTTACTTCCACGATGAAGATCGGGACGATGGCCGAGTCCTCAACTGTGATTGTTGGAGCGGACGAGCTCACGCGGATCTGCAGTGCATCGGCGCCACTCACGTCTGCGTCACCCGTGTAGACAAGGCCATTGAGTAAACGTTGCAGACAGTCGATGCGGGAGGCCTGGACACTGACGCGTTTGCCACCAGAGAGCGAACCGATCATAACCCTCCTCACGCACGCAGTACCAGTCCGGAAGGCAATCGTTCCTCGTGATGCAGAGACCTCCAATTGCCAGTGGTGAGGCCCGTTATCTCCGTCGTCGACTGCGCGGACAGAGAAGCCTTCCAGCTGGGTCAAGACATCCTCTGAGACTGTGATCGGAAGGCATTCCACGCGAAGACGCGAGAGAAAGTCGGGCTCAGAGTGTATCGAGTCTTCCACTGCTGTCGGCACAATGATCACCGGTGGATCCACTCGTGGGCGAACGACGAGATCGGCTGTCGTGACCTCTGATTTGGCAGTTGAAAGTGAGAGCGACGACACGTTGAAGCGCCACTCGACGAGGAGGTGGCCTGACGTCTGGAGCATGTTCCAGTTGAGTGGCGGCAAGTAGAGCAATCGCTGGAGCATGACTTGGAGATGGTTGCGCGTGCCCTCTATCGTAACAGAGGAACCCAGCGATTGGTTTTGGGTCCCAATCTCAACCGGCAGATAGACAGCGCCGTTTGTGACGCTAACCTCCAGTCGGAATCTGTCTGTGTCGATATCTGAGTTGTTCTGGTCGTCGCTTCCGGGTAACTTCCTCTGCGTCAAGTAGTACAGAGCATTCCCGGCCACGAGCAACTGTGCGCGGCGACCGCTACTGAGCGGCGTCGTCGAGGCCAACTGGATGGTGTTCGAGCGCGCAAAGCCGGCGTCCCACACGCGAGAAGTCCCTGCTGATGTCCCATCAGAGACCCACAGCTCACCAGACCCGTGCGCATTGACGGCGTGAAAATACAGTCGTGCGTTTGCGACGGTGAGCAGCGATGGTGATCCACCAGCAGCCCCAGGCACAAGCTCGATCAAGAGATTCGTTCCCGCCGCCGTGCCGTCACTTGTGAAGAGCTCGCGACCCACTGTGTGTCCGTTTGCGGTCGCCGCAAAGAACAGCTTGCCACCGAAGACGACAAGATGCGAGGGATCTGACCCTTGGCCTGGCGCAATGTTGATGTCTTTGACCATCTTCGTGCTTGCCGATGTCCCGGCCGTGACCCACAGCTCCCGCCCATTGATGCAGTCGCTTGCGGCAAAGAACACGCCGAGAGCTCCCATAGGCGTGAGAAACTGCGGGTTCGACGACGCGGAAGTCGCGCAGATATCACGAACAAGCGCTGTGCCGATGAGTATACCGCTGGTCGCCGGCGATTGACGCGTACCCCTCTCAGCCGTGCCGCTCGCGAGTCCGTCTGTAGACCAGAGCTCGCGCCCAGCTTCCGTCGTGGCCGCGAAGTACATGCGTCCGTCTCCTGCCACCCACTCAGCGAAGTCGCTTGGATCGGAACTCCGCGGGCCGCGCCAGATGTCTTCCAAGAGTAATGTCCCGGCGCTCGTGCCGTCAGTCCGGTAGAGTTCCGTGCCCAGCTCTGGTGTCCAAGCCTGGAAGAGCAAGCGTTTGGATTGGAAGGGCGTAAAGAATCTCGGATTGGAGTCTCGTGGCCCAGTCGCTATGTCTTTGAGCCGCGTGGCTGCTCCTGAAGCATCGGAGATCCAGACCTCACGACCGGCTGGTTCGATGCTCGCGTCGTCGCGGATGCAGACAATGCCAGCAAAGTCGGCCGTGGAGAACGAGACCTCGACCACCATCGAGTCCCGACGACCTGCGTGTTTGAAGGCCCCAGTAGCGCCCGAGTCTGCGAACCGAAAGTACTTGCGTGAGACGCCGCCGAAATTGTAGCCGACCCAGTCACACGAGTCCCAAAAAACGTACGGCTCGCTCAGATTCGCGGGAGTGTCGCCGATGCGGGTGTGAAATCGGGTCTGTGCTTCTGCAGTCGTCGCCCATCGCCAGCCCGGCCGAGGACAGTCGTACAAAGCTTGCGGGTTCCACGTTGTGGCTGTCGCAACAAAATACATGATGTCACTCGCGGTCGAACTAAATCGTTCTGAGTTGCATAGCCTATCGGTCGTCAGTTTCCATGACCGATCGATGCCCCTGGCTGCGAACACTACCAGACTGTTTGCAGGAGGAAGGAACGTCAAGTCGCCTGGGCTCGAGCTCCCTTGACCGGGCATCAAATCCACTAACAGCTTTGTACCGTTGGAAGAGCCGTCCGATATCCACAGCTCTTCTCCGTTCACGATGTCGGAGCCTCGAAAGAAAAAGATCTTGCTGAAAGTAGATGGAGACGCAAACGAAGCGAATGTGAGGCCTGTGAGGTCTCCGATCCATCGGTGTCGCCAGTCATCGTCCCAGTTGGTACTCTTGAGCGTTGTGACGGTGGGAGGAAGCAAATCCGTGCGACGAAGTTCAGCAACTGGCACGCGACGTCGTCCATCTCGGTTACTGAGGTGTGAATTGTCGTCTACCAGCGTGAGATTCGGGAAGCGGAATCCGTTGTCTTCTTGTGCGGCATAAGTAATTGCATTGCTGTCACCCATGAGTACGCGAGGCACGTGGACCGTGTGCTGGATCTGGACCTGCATTTTACGCGATGATGTCAACACGGAGCGCTCGCCTGGGTGGTAGCTGACGCTAATTAAGACCGAATCTCTCGCATGATCGTACACTCGAGAGGACTCGTAGTAGAGATGGCTGAGAGCATCGTTTAAACTGCTCAGGTCACCTCGCAGCGTCAAGCGGGAGGATTCATTCCCCGTGAACAAGGCCAACCCGTCTGTTTGCGAGATAGAAAGCTGCCCTACGTCAGCTTGGAGTGACAGCTCTACGCCGTCGACTGTCGGTGTTTTCGTGATGAATGGGGCGTTTGCATCGATGATTGAGACGCCTGCAATCTGACTTGGTGAGTCATCTGGGACAAAGATTTCAGTGTCTCCAATGATCGATATCTGCGGCTCGAACGGTGGCTCTTTGATACGAATGAAGAACTCGTTGGATGACAATCGCTGCGGTGCTTCGTCGCCGGTAAAAATCTCAGCCGTAAGGATGTCCAAGGCGTGGGTGGTGGCTAGCGACGACTCATATTCGAGATTCAGGAGGCCAGTGTTGACGACATGAACGGTGCCGTTGAGCCACAGTTCAGGTGTCGCCCCACTACCGTCTCGGTTTCTCATCCACAGCGCTCCATGCTCTACAAGAAGACGAAGACGAATCCAAAGCAGATTGTAGAACCACGATGGAACATCTACTTGGAGTAAGTCCAAATCGCGGCGTCTGCCCCGTGTGGCTGTTGGGTCGTCTTCGCTCGATGAGAGCACGCGAAGCCGAGAAGGAGGCCGGAAAGCAACGTACAGGTCGTCTGTCATCGCAAATGCTTTGGATTCGGAGATCGTAGCTGTCAGCATTATGCAGACATATCCCCCGACGAAGTCTGAAGGAAGCAAGTATGTGAACTGAGAGATGATTCTCTGCAGGTCAGCTGGATCACCGTGCAGCTCGAAGCGGTCGGGTCGGAAGGACCCCTGGACTCCGCTAACCCACAATTCGCGACCACTCAAAATATCGATGCCAGGAAACGACCAGGTTCCCTTGAGCGAAGGTGTTGGTGAGAACTGCTTCGTGCGAACGAAGGCTCCAAGACCTGTAAGGCCTGCTCCATCGCTTGATAAGAGGACCGTAGTTTCTGGGTGGGCGAGCTGCTCAATGAAAAGCAGGGCAAAAGAGGCTCCAGCGACGGCTTGGATCTCTCGTCTCCGGACCACGATGCGGCCGAATCCAATTGAGCTGTTCCGCACCGTCGAGAGCTGATGGAGAGCACTTTCAATATCGCTTGCAGGCGCAATAACTTGGAGTGGGCCAGTGCGTTCCCCTAGGTACGAGAGCGCGAACGTTCCAGCCACCTGGTTTGATTTAGTCAGGGACAAAACCTCAACGACTATCGTAGGTAAGCTTGCACTGGAGCCAGCTGTGAGCGAAGGAAAGTCAGCCGGTGCTCCGATGAGAGTCACAGTCCACGAATACGAAGAGGGGGCTTCCACCAGTGAGCGTGTGACAACGACTTGGGTACCAGTCGTCCACTCAATGCGAGGTAGCCGTCGGATTGCCTCGAGAATTCTTGATTCCATGGAACTGCCAGCCCGGCCGCCCGACTGCCTCGCGAATCCTTCGTCTGCAACCGTTGCCACAGCATCGAAGTCGATAGCGTCGGTCGTTGCTAGCAGTGGACCCAGAGGATCCGAACGAAAGACCAAGGAGAAGGTTCCTACCGAGGAGGTGGTCCCAGCACGAGTGGCAGTGACTCGGTACACGGGATCAACGTGGATCGCACTGACTTCCACGGTGAATAGCATTCCTTGGCCCTGGCCTGAAGTCAATCGTGCGATTTGAATTTCTGCTCCAGCGGCGATCTCCGTTGGCCAGGCCCCATCGGCCTGATTTGTTACTGGTGTTAGTGAAGATGAATCTGCAGTCAGGAGAGGAACGTTTGCGGCGGGCTGGAAGAACGTGATGTTCCACGTAAAAGGCCCCGTGTCAACCACCTGGACGAAGTCTACCGATGTTAGCTCTTCGAGTGCCTCCTGTACGTCAAGAGCACTAGACTGGGCGCTAATGTTCCTCGTTGATTCGTCGCCGAATAGGAGAACAAACGAACCGCCGAGGGAGGTTCCCAAGGTCTCAGAGTTCACAGTAATGCTCACACCTCCGACGTCAAACGCCGTCGCTCCAGCTTGTGGAACCGAAATCTCTCCATCGCCTGGCATAAGAGAGGCGTAGATTCGCCATGTTACTTCAGGGGTGTCAATATCCTTGGTGACTTGAATGTTTGTGCGCCCAGTTGGCAGAATACCAGAGAGACACGCCTCCATCGATTCACCTTCCCCTCTCCCCGTGCCCTCGTCACCCACGACTTCATTTACCCGCATTGCAACCGCCTGCGCTAGTACGACTGTTGTTCGGATTTGATTAGTGACAGGGTCGACGGCTCGCAGCTCGAAAGTTCCCGTGATAGTCGAGACGTCGACGCCGCTTGGGCTCTCCATTGTCACAGTGAGCACTTGCAGTCGGTCGGGGCCGACGAGGCGGACGCTTTGGACCTCCGGAATAACCCTAAAAGCCGGTGTTCCAGTCACCCGTGCTGTCTCGTCCTGCTCAAGAATAAGATCGCTGGATGTGGGTGAACTCGCTACGAGCATGGCGCCGGAGACGGAGAGAGCGCGTCGGCTCATGTCGAGAGAAGCATGCTCGGGAGGTAGTCGGAGTGAAACGAACACATCTTGCTCGCTTTCGTCGCTGCAGATCGTCACTCTCTCGGCTGATACGGCTTCCTCGGTCTCATCCATGTCATTCACGAGAATGTCGATATGCTCGTTCGAATTCTCGTTTCTTTCTTCGTTCCTAGGACACTGCAAAGCGTCACTATCGGAATTTGAGATGTAGAGTACATCGCCTAGCAACTCATTAACAACTCGAAAGGGTGCTTCGAGAGTAAGCGACTGGAGCGCGCTCTCATCACCACTAATCTTCGGGTAGATGGTCCGATCTAACACGCTGATGGAGTCCCCGACCTTGTCCAGGTGGGGAATTATGAAGCTCGACGTCGCGATCAGTTGGACCCGGATGAGTGCATGGCTCTCGTCCCAAATCGACACGTCAACGTCCGAGATCTTGATCGACATTTCGGTTTGAAGGAGCGTGACGACTGTTCCATTTGCACCCACGAACATTTTTCGCTTAGTGGATCCCAACCGTGTGTCGATGCGTGGCGCGTCGTTCACACGACGAACAAGAATGTCATGGTCCCACTTTAGCTGTTCGCTTTCTCCCCGCGGTACTGACGCTCTCACAGTCATTTGAAGCGAATCAGCTCCAGAGAACTCATCTCGCGGCTTGTATACAGCTAATGCAAGCGCAGAACGAAGAGCAGAAAGGGTCCCTTCCATTTGCAGTGTTGATGTCGAGATGGCGCTTAGAAGGTGGATACAGCATACATCATCGAGAGGTACTTCCAGCACACCTTCACTCACTGCGGCTGTGAGTAGGTACAGCTGGTTGTTGGCGCCGAGCGCGTCGTTCGGCACCTCGAACATCACACCCAAAGCAATTGTGCTGTCTTCATCAAGTGATAAACTTTTGTTGTCAGATGGAAGCAGCACTGCTGACAGTGGTCTCCGCACAAGTCCCGGCAAACCAAAGATGACGCGGACTTCAGTTTCGGTGGAAGTGGTTGTAATGTCGTCAGTGGGACCTTCGTCGATGATCAGATAGCGAAGGATTACTTGGCTTGCATCGCTTGAATATCGCTGAACGCGCGTTCTTGCGAGTGCTGAGTTGACCACTGTGATTGAGCCGCTAATCTCAATCGACATGTCTTCCTCAGCCCGAACGCATGGGCGGTTGATCACTCTATATCGAGGGTGATCAATGGTGATTGTGGTCTGCACGCTCCCCTCACACTCCACTCGCACACGCACGAACCGGGTTTTATCATTTCCAGCCATTAGGCTGATACCATCTAGGAGGACAAGTCGCTCCTTCGCCACATATTCATTCTGTCGCGTCACCCATTGCACCACTGGCTCCATGACGTTGAAGAGAAATGCCACTTGGCTAATTTGCACAGCTCCGGCAAACGGCGAATTCTTTGTCTCAGACAAGCGAAACTCGATGAGTCCCTCTCCGCTGGAAACGACGTCGATGTCGCTGTCGGTGACCATCAATGACGGTATAAGTTGGTTCAGCGACGCACGCGTGCCGAAGAACTGCAGGTTGCGCGATGCACGTCTATCTGCCAACGAATAATCAACATATGGGACGTACGAGCCACTTGCGTGGTCAAAGCTAAGCAGACACGATAACGAGCACGAAGCATTAAGCGAGAGGAGTCGTTCCTCTGTCTCTTCATCATCTGCAACAGCTGACGAGATGCTGATTTGGAGGAATGCTCCCAAGGAGACCAGCTCGCCACGCTTCCATGTCAACAGAGGACGTTCCAACGAGGCGTTGGTCGCAATCTTGATACTGTACCGTGCCTGTGGTGGGAGAAGCTTCATACTCACACGTCGAGAGATGTATTGTCGATAAGCATGCCAGAGTTCGATGGAAATTTCGACATGACTCTCAAGATGCGCAAGAGAGCTTCCTCGGTAGACTGTGTTTTGGAGTAGATCTTTCATGCACGTCCAGATTCCCACCAGTTCGAATCCCGTGCGACTTCCTCGGCTGTTTTCTTCGCTTGCTTGTGTCTCGGCAAAGCGACCGCAGTCTGTGCGGGAGGATTCAAATGAGCCCATGGTGGCGCTTAACCGCAAGACCACACTCGTCTCGGGGGGTAAAGCGGACTCCGATATCGATAAAAAGTTTGCCACTGGCTGAGCTCCCATAAAAGGTAAGTCGTTCATGTCACTTTTTATCTGTACAAGCGAGTCGAGCCGAGCCAAGGGGACCAAGCCATTCCAGCAAGCCAACTCGTCATTTGCATCCGAAACACAGATCTCCACTATAGCATTGTCAAACGGCGGTGTTGAGTCCGCGTAAATGATTTCGACAGTTGAGGATCGGGTGAAGACGTTGTTTATCGCTTGCTGACTCCCACGTAGCTGCAACGTCAATGCTTTTCCCGTTGAATCAGGTCCTTCGAGAAAAATCCCCGAAGCACGAAGGAAGCTTGGATCAGCCACGCTCAGGTTGACGTTGCTCGTGATTGTAACAGTCAGGATATCATCAGTATCTGGGTCAAATACTGTGAAGACAGGCACAAAGGGACGAAGCGAGACGATTGTCTCTTTGTCACCCAATACTACAGAAAGAGATGGCGAATCATTGACCCCGACAACTTGGATCCATAGTGTCGCTCGCTGATCCCCGACGGAGATACTGAGTGCATCGTTACCCACGTAATCTGCGTCCGGCGAGTATACTAGCGAGGATAAGATGCTGATGAGGTCCTTGAGTGACACGCACGGGACTGTTTGGTTCTTTCTTGGCAATGAGAGCTCAGTCGAGTAGTTTGCACTGATCAAGCCATGGTCAGCTGACACCCACACCGACGTGTTTTCACGGTCGTTTTGGGGGAGATATAAGTCTCCCCAGTTGAAAACGGTACCAATGTCCACTCGACTGTCTTCCTCTATGACAATGACCCACTGCTTCAGGACTTGCGATAGCCACTGAGTCTGGTGATCAATATTGATGTCGAGGTACACTTCCGCTGCCATTGAAGACAACCCGTCCGCAGGATTAACACGAGCCACTCTCACCACAAGAGGAGTGGGAGGAGTCACCCCGAAGCAGGCAACAAGAGGCATCGTCAGGTGCACTCCTGCCAGGAGCTTGGCCAATCCCGCGGCTTTTCCTTCGATCGTAAGCTGCTGCCACTCTGACCCATTCTGGCGCACTATCGTTGCATCGATAGCATCATGACTCATAAACACGCCTCTCCGCGTCGGAATCTTTATCTCAGCACGCAAGATACCTCGATACCGGAAGAACGGTTGCGATCCTGGGGCGTCCTCCAAGTCTGCGATGACCAATGGTGGCAGGTTCGAGCTCATTCTCGAGGCGATCGTAATTTCCCTTCTGACGGACGATGAGTCAACCCAACTCACGTTGATGGGATCCTCAACTGGACGAAGGAAAAAATCAAGTTGTTCGCTCGCCGGTGTAATGGCCACCGTGCCACCTTCTGGAGCATGATGGAGTACACTGACAACGACTGTTTCCGGGCCGTTGTAGTTGTGGACTGGCGTATAGACTAATTGTGTCAGTAGTGTCCTGAGAACACTCAGCTGTCCCACAGCTCGTATAGCAAATGAGTCAGTTGTTAATTTGGCTGCGAAGTGGGATAAATTAAAGGATGTCGAGAACCCGCCGTGGTTCGCTGACAGTATAAGCGTGAGATTGACGTCTTCTGATACGTCATCAAATGGGAGCTCGATGGAGAGATCAGCTAGCGAGACAGTTGAGTCTTCTTCCAGATCGACAACCGGCGAGATATCTGTAAACCGAGGACGCACGTAAGAACGAGGGCACAAGGGCTTAGTGAGTCCGATAGGACTTACGTAATGGAACGCCATGCCATAGTACACGCATGGGCGCTGCTCCACGCGTCACTACAACTTCTATAGTGCTGGTGACCCGATCCTGGCGTTGGTTCACTCCCGATGAATTGATTTGCTGGATCCCGAGACGAATTTCGTCAGACTCGCCTCGTCGCGGTGCTTTGTATATAAGCGATCGCACTGCAAGCCCGATGTACTCGCTAGTCGCCTCGATGGCGAATGAAGTAGGTGAGTTGTTCCGTAAGTGAGGTCCTAGGAAGCGTTGAATGGACGGCAGGAGTCGTATTTCGGCCCCTTGCCTGGACGCGACTGACACATTCAGCCGATAGCGAGCTTGGCCGAGACGGACACACGACAGGGTCTCCCCTGGTGCCCGTAGTGTAAGTCCTGTCAACGGTGCTTCCTCTTCGCGACGGACAGTAATCGAGGGCGAGGGGCGAACGATGGTGAGTGGTTCCATGACGACAGAGAAGCGTATCACGTGCGAGCGCTGATTTGCGGGTTCGTCTTGGCTGCGGAGCTCGCGGATGTATCTGCAAGAAGGATCGGTGGCCTCGCTCGTCGACAGCGGCAGCCACAACTCCACCCGCGGACTCTCGAAGAGACGGTCGTTGCATCGCATGTCAGCGTCGGCACTCCACGATGGCGTGAACCACAGCGACTGCAACACTCGCTCGGCATCTGCCAGCGACTGCGTGGAGACAAAGAGCGCGTTAGTGGTGGGGCTGCACTTCGCGTGGGTGACGTCGCCTCCCAAGTCCGTCGCGGTGGTCGAGATGTCGCCTAGAGTCGCGTGAGCCTTCGCAAGTGCATAGCGTGAGAGGCCCACCAAGCGCGTCACACCGCCACGGAACTGCGTACCACGAGTCGCACTGTCTGTGCATCCTGCTCAGCGCCGCTCTGGATGCGAACACGTGGGAGGAGCTGCGGCTCCGTCGCGCCATCGGCCAGCTCCTCGAGGGTTTGCGTCTGCACTCATCCCACGGGTCACACAGCGTCCTGTGCATTGGGATTTTGCAATAGACAACCCACCGAGACGAAGCGGAGAGCCCCAGAGAGACGCCAGAGCGAAGCGCTCGCCACTGTCCATGCAAGCAACCTCTTCATTAGGATCTGGTCGTCAGCGTGTCTGAGGAAGATTGCCAAAGAGGCACGTTTTGTACCCATGTGTCGGTACACGTGAGGATCAACTCTCCGATCTGTATTGGCCCATCACACTCTCTACTTGTCGTACGGCACGTACTCGAGCTCTTTGCAGTTGTTGAACTGGTCCACGCCCTTGCCAATGTACTTGGCCGTCGGATCGATCCCCGAGAACTTCTTCCACTGCTCGAACGTCCGCTTCGTGCCCAGCTTGAACTTGTCGATCTCCGTGCGATCAAAGTCCTCGGCAGTCACCGGAAGCCCCAGACAGTGGCGCACGCGACGCTTTGCCTTCTGCTGGATGTAGTACCGCGTGCCCCAGTCGCGCTCCCACACGACCTTGCGCTTCTCGTACCAGTGGAACACGACGTCCTCGGACGGAACATAGAAGTCGTACCCGGCGGTCCAGAGACGAGCGGCGCGTGAGTACTCCTCGCCGTGGAAGAGGTACGGCGTGTAGGGGTCGTTGCGGACTTCTTTGGCCTGCTTGCAGTTGCCAAAGTTGAAGCCGCCAGCGAGCTGGGACATGAGGCGAGGCTTCTTGACGTCCTTCTTGTCGAGCCAAATGATCGTTCCGTACTGGATCATCGAGTCTGGGTCCTCTGTCTCAATACGAGCTTGGCACATCAACTGCAGTTTATCGTCGATGTCCTTGTTGAACCAGTGCTCGGTGGACTTGGGGTAGACCGTGATGATAGCGTTCTCGTTCTCGGTAGCTTCCCACTGGCCGATAAGGTTCTCGTCCCACTTGGGGATGAAGATCAAGTGGGAGTCAATCGCCATGCAAAAGTCCTCGTCGGTGATCGCCTTTTCGGTCTCGTAACGACCGGCAGTCGGCCCCTAGTAGGGAACGCCACGACATGGTGCCAAGTGAGCCAAGGGTATCGTGACAAGAGAATGTGCTTCAAACGTACCGTGGCGTTCGCCGCGTCGATCTTGCTGGAGACGATCTGCGAGCGGCGGCAGTTCTTCTCACCCACGAGCAGGCAGAACGTGTCCACGCACTGGATCTCGCCCTCGGCCTCGTAGATCTGGTCGAAGATGCTGACGCGCAGGAGATCCGGGAAGACGGCGTTGTCGAAGATGGACTTGAGCGTCTCGGAGCAGCGCTTGGAGTCGCGGTAGTTGGCCATGAGGATCATGGTGCGCCGGCCGCGCACGACCGACGAGGGTGCCGGCGCCGGCGCGGGCGTCGACAGCGGCGCGTCATCGGCGCGCAGGCGCTGCGTCGGCGCGGCGTTGTTGTTGGCGTTGCCCGTGGCGGCCTGCGCGTCGGCCGCCGTGTACTGCTGCAGATAGAGGAACTCGTAGAGCACGACGACGAGGCAGACGAGGGGGAAGACCATGAGCACGCCGAAGCGCACGTCCCAGCCGCCTCCGCGGCGCCGCTCGCGGCGAGGGGACGGCCTGCCGTGGAGCATGATGCACACTGCCGATGAGATCCCTCCTCCTCGACGAGAGTTCAGTTCCTGCAACGGAAAGGTCTCTTCACGCAACATTGGAGAAACATAACAAGATCTCGTCTGAGCTCCTCGAATGGGTGCCCGAATGGCCCTGACCCATTGCCATGGCGGCGCCTCGGGCTCCTGCTGCGCGGCGCCTGCACGTCGCTGGCGCTCTGCTTCTGTTGGTCCTGTATGTGTGCGTTGTCGTGTACCAGGTCGTGAGTCTGCATGCGCCGAGAAAGGACGACGCGACGGTAGCGGCCGCCCAGCGGTTGCGAACGACGCAGATCCCAGTCGCCACTGTGCAGAAAGAGGAGCCAGCCGCCGCGTCGGTCGTGCACGGCCGCCGCACCATGATCCTCATGGCCAACTACCGCGACTCCAAGCGCTGCTCCGAGACGCTCAAGTCCATCTTCGACAACGCCGTCTTCCCGGATCTCTTGCGCGTCAGCATCTTCGACCAGATCTACGAGGCCGAGGGCGAGATGCAGTGTGTGGACGCATACTGTCAACTTATAGGAGAACGAAAGTGTCATCGACCACAGATTGTCTCCAGCAAGATCGACGCAGCGAACGCAACGGTAGGTGCTTTGCAATTGAGGGTGACATGCAGAGATACCTAATGTCTCGTGGTTGTGCATGCTGGGGAAAGGGACCAACCGCCGCACGTTACGAGACCGAAAAGGCGATCACCGATGAAGATTTCTGCCTTGCCATCGACTCCCACCTCATCTTCATCCCCAAGTGGGACGAGAACCTTATCGGCCAGTGGGAAGCTACCGAGAACGAGAACGCTATCATCACGGTCTACCCCAAGTCCACCGAGCACTGGTTCCGAAAAGATTACACAGATAGAGTCGGACTCATGTGCAACGCGCGCATTGAAGGCGAGGATCTTGATAGCATGGTACAGTATCGCGCGATGACGTGGCTCGACAAGAAGGACGTCAAGAAGCCTCGCCTCATGTCCCAGCTCGCTGGCGGCTTCAACTTTGGCAACTGCAAGCAGGCCAAAGAAGTCCGCAACGACCCCTACACGCCGTACCTCTTCCACGGCGAGGAGTACTCACGCGCCGCTCGTCTCTGGACCGCCGGGTACGACTTCTATGTTCCGTCCGAGGACGTCGTGTTCCACTGGTACGAGAAGCGCAAGGTCGTGTGGGAGCGCGACTGGGGCACGCGGTACTACATCCAGCAGAAGGCAAAGCGTCGCGTGCGCCACTGTCTGGGGCTTCCGGTGACTGCTGAGGACTTTGATCGCACGGAGATCGACAAGTTCAAGCTGGGCACGAAGCGGACGTTCGAGCAGTGGAAGAAGTTCTCGGGGATCGATCCGACGGCCAAGTTCGCTGGAAGCGATGTGAATCAGTTCAGCAACTGTAACGAGCTGGAATTAATTCCGTTCTCCTAGACACTGGTACAAGATATTTTGTATTCAAAGTGCTAAAAGCAAGCTACAAATCTCCGATGGAGGATGTGTATGTCATTGATAAAGTTCGAGAGATTATCTCAGTCGAGTAACAAGCGTTCTACTCGCCGCCTACCTTTCGCGTTCTTTTCCTCTGCTCCGTAATATCCACTTCAAAAACTTCTCATTATTCACTTGAAGGAAATGTCCGTTATTCACTCATCCTCGTGTAACGGTCCTTGATCGTCACAGCTTCTGAGAGCCATTTCAAATGACCTCGCGAAACAAAAGTCCGTCGCCATGGCTTCGTCTCCTGCTGGTGGTAGGGATGTTGACGGTCACTGCTGCTCAAGTGGCCACCCAACGTACAAGCTTAACAGACACACCAGCTCCACAAGTTCCAGCTGCCGTTGACGATGACGGTTCAGTGGATGTGGATCGCAGCCAAAATCACCCAGACTTCATTCAGATTCTAGGTTTAGTCGTCCTGCTCAGTCTCTCGGCTTCGTTTTCCGGGCTTGGACTCGGCCTCATGTCTCTTGACCTCATCGGACTCGAGATAGTTGTTGCAGCTGGAACCGACGAGCACGCAACGATCAAGGAGAAGAGACAGGGAGACTCAGCGCGAAAGATTATTCCCATCCGCCAGAAAGGGAACCTGCTTTTAACGACGCTGCTCATGGGCAACGTCGCTGTCAATAGTCTAACATCCATCCTTATGGCCGATATGACAAGTGGGCTTGCTGGTTTCCTCGTCTCGACAATCCTGATCGTAATATTCGGGGAGATCGTCCCACAAGCGATATGCACCAAGCACGCCCTTGGTAAGAATTCAACGTGTCCCGCTGGAGATCTGATTCTCACCACGACTTCGCAGAGATTGGTGGGCGCGTTGTTCCCTTCGTCAGTGTGCTCATCGTCGTTTTCTACATCTTTGCCAAACCCGTGAGCATGGTACTCGACGCCTCGCTTGGAGAGGATATTGGGACCGTGTTCACAAAACGACAGGTGCTTTATTAGCCTGATAGTGATGCCATGATAAAAAGGAAAACTCTAAACAATCTCCAATGCTGCAGCTCACCCAAATGATTGAAATACACGAGAAAGAGAGCATGATTGACCCCGAGGAGGGAAGCATTCTTCGCGGGGCCATGAGCTACCGACTCAAGGTCGCCAAGAACATCATGACGCCAGTGAAAGAGCTCTTTATGTTGCCGATATCCTTTATCCTGAGCGCTGAACAGTGGATGTCACGACCGAGAGCTTTATTTCCTTAACTAGATTTTGTACATTACAGCATGCCTCGACATTGAAACGATGCAGCGCATAATGGACAGCGGATACTCCCGCATCCCTGTGTACGGCGCGAGCCCCGACGATATAATGGGGGCTGTGCACGTCAAAGACCTTATCTTTGTCGATCCCAAGGTCGGAGTAAACTTCTGCGCCTATGCTGTGCAAACAAGAAGGTGCTGACTCACCAACGCACCTCCGTAGGAGCAAGTTCAACTTTCCAACTTCATGCACGTGTTCGGACACAACGTGAATCACGTCGACCCCGAGTGCAGTCTTGACGTACTTTTGCAAGCGTTTAAGAACGAGAGCACTCACTTGGCCCTCGTAAAGAAAGTCGAGCGCGATGAAGACACGGTATGGGCTTCATGCAGGTGAATCTTCACAAAAACAGGATGGATAATCGCATCAACCGTTGTAGGATGGAGATCCGATCGCGCGCCTGGAAGGGATCGTGACGCTCGAAGATTTGCTCGAGGAGATCCTCCAAGATGAGATCCTGGATGAAGCCGACGTCCCGGATAACATGGAAGACGCGGAGCGGAAGCGTCGGTTGTCATGCTTGTATCGCCGAGGCGGAAGGCTCGGCCACGCGGCGTTCATGGCGTCTGACCAGATCATCGAGAATGTGAGTTCCACCCTTCACTCGGGAGAGAAGCTTGGCTTTCTCATTGCTTGGGCGTGGGGGCAGGTTGACGCGCTGGCTCGTCATCTCCAAGAGGCGAACCCGGTCTTCCGCTCCAAGAATGCGCGCGGCGTGCCCATCAACGCTCTCCTGCTCGCCGACTTCCTTTCAAGCTGCCCGATCCTCGAGTTGGGCGGCTCCCACTCGAGCAAGCCGGAGGAGATCTTTACGCGCGACGTGGAGACGCGCTTCTGCGTGGTCGTACTCGATGGCAAGCTGCGCGTCGAGTCCACGGGCGGCCGCGTCGAGGTCGCGCCGTGGGCCGTGCTGGCGGCCGACAGCCTCGTCGTGCAGGAGGGGCTCTACCGCTCCGACGTGACCGTCCGCTCCGTGCCGGGCGTGCCCACGCGGCTGCTGCGGATCGCGCGCGCCGACTTCCAGCAGCGCCTGCATCCGTTCGCGCGTCGCAGCTCAGCGCCGTCGTCGTCGGGGCTGGGCTGAGAGGCTAATTTAGGTAATGGACATGCATTGCGTTGGGCACGGAATCCCTCTGTTTGCGGCATGGTGTATGAGGTAGCGGAGGCTCATCAACGCCCAATCATTTCGAGTGACGCTTGGTGGTGGCGGCGCGAGGCAGTCGGCAAAGATGGTCAAGAAGAAGGTGGACGCGCGCGTGCGCGTGCTGCTGGAGAACTGCCTGAAGGAGAACTTCCGCTCCTTCGTGGTGCTCGTGGGCGACCATGGCAAGGACCAGGTCGTGAACCTGCACTACATGCTCTCCAAGGCCGCCGTCAAGGCCCGCCCCAAGGTGCTCTGGTGCTACAAGAAGGAGCTCGGGTTCTCCACGCACAAGCAGAAGCGCATGCGCCAGATCAAGAAGCAGCAGCAGCGCGGACTCTACGACGCCAACAAGGACGACCCCTTTGAGCTCTTCATCTCCTCCACCGACATCCGATGGTGCTACTACAAGGACACGCAGAAGATCCTCGGCAGCACCTACGGCATGTGCGTGCTCCAGGACTTCGAGGCCATCACGCCCAACATCATGGCGCGCACGATTGAGACCGTCGAAGGCGGCGGCGTCGTCGTGCTCCTGCTGCGCACCATGTCGTCGCTCAAGCAGCTCTACACCATGAGCATGGACGTCCACGCGCGCTTCCGCACCGAGTCCCACCAGGATGTCGTCGCGCGCTTCAACGAGCGCTTCATCCTTTCGCTCTCGTCCAACGAGCGCTGCATTGTGCTCGATGACGAGCTCAACGTGCTCCCGATCTCCAAGCACACGCGCAAGATCGAGCCACTGCCGCCAACGCAGGCCGAGAACGAGCTCACCAAGGATCAGCTCGAGCTCAAGGAGCTCAAGGAGTCGCTCCGTGAAACCCAGCCGATCGGCTCGCTCGTCGAGCAGTCGCGCACGCTGGACCAGGCCAAGGCCATTCTGACGTTCGTGGAGGCGATCTCGGAGAAGACGTTGCGATCGACCGTCTCCCTCACTGCTGGCCGTGGTCGCGGCAAGTCAGCAGCACTGGGCATGTCGCTCGCGGCCGCTGTGGCTTATGGTTACAGCAACATCTTCGTCACGGCTCCGAGCCCGGAGAACCTGAAGACTGTCTTTGACTTCGTCTTCAAGGGCTTCGACGCGCTCAAGTACAAAGAGCATCTCGACTACGAGATCATCCAGAGCACGAACCCCGAGTTCAACAACGCGATTGTGCGCGTTAACATCTTCCGCGAGCATCGTCAGACTATCCAGTACATTCAACCCAACCACCACGAGAAGCTCGCGCAGGCTGAACTGCTGGCCATTGATGAGGCAGCTGCAATCCCTCTGCCGCTCGTGAAGAAGCTGCTCGGACCATACTTGGTGTTTATGTCATCGACCATCAACGGCTACGAAGGCACAGGCCGCTCGCTCTCTCTGAAGCTCATCCAGAAGCTGCGAGAACAGCAAGGGAGCGCTGGTGATGCGGCAGCTCGTGCTATGTCGGCAGTTCATGGTGACCACAAGCGACGGAAGGGTGAACAGAAGCTTCACGAAGAGCGCTGGCAAGTCGCGAACGAGGCAGCACATGCCGCTGCCGCTGGTGCCGCCACGGGTCGAGTCCTGCGCGAAGTCACGCTCGACATTCCTATTCGATACGCACAAAATGACCCGGTTGAGAAATGGCTCAACCAACTTCTTTGTCTCGATGCCACCAGTGCATCCCACCGCATCGTCGCCGGCACACCGCATCCGAAGGACTGTGAACTGTACTACGTGAACCGAGACTCTCTCTTTTCGTACCACAAGCTTTCTGAGGCTTTCTTGCAGCGCGTAATGTCGTTGTACGTTTCCTCGCACTACAAGAACCAGCCGAACGATCTCCAGCTCCTCTCCGATGCCCCTGCGCACCACATCTTCGCTTTGCTCGGTCCTGCGGCCGAGTCTCAAGGACAGGCCGGCCAGCTGCCTGACGTGCTCTGCGTTGTCCAGGTTGCATTGGAGGGTGAGATCTCCAAGGAATCCGTTCGCGCACAGCTCGCTCGTGGTCAACGTGCGTCGGGTGATCTCATTCCTTGGACAGTTGCTCAGCAGTTCCAGGATTCGGAGTTTGCCTCCCTGTCTGGTGCCCGTATCGTGCGCATTGCGACCCACCCTGACGTCACTGGCATGGGCTACGGTTCGCGTGCGGTTGAGCTCCTCACTAAGTATTACCAGGGCGAAATCACTGGAGACTTGCCTGAGACCGAAGAGAACGAGCAGGAACCCAACGAAGACAAGAAAAAGAAGAAGAAATCCAAGAAGGGCGGTGATGATGATGATGACGATGATGGTAACGGTGAAGACGAGGAGAATCTCTTGAAGGAGAAAATCAAGCCGCGCAAGACCTTGCCGCCGCTCCTTCTCCCCATCGACGAACGCCCGTGTGAGCGTCTCCACTGGATCGGTACATCGTTTGGCCTGACGCTTCCGCTCCACAACTTCTGGTCCCGAGCTGGGTACAAGACTGTGTATCTCCGACAGACGCCAAACGAGCTCACGGGTGAACACACGGCGATTTTACTGCGTGCGCTGCGCTGTGATGACTTGCCAGAGGCGCCTGCTCCTGGATGGCTTGACGAGTTCGTGGCGGACGCTCGGCGTCGTTTCGTCTCGCTGCTTTCGTATGAATTCTCGACCTTCCCTGCGGCTCTTTCGCTCAGCTTGTTAAGCGATGGTGACGCTAGCGGAGATGCCAACAACAAAGACGGTGAGGCACCTGTAGCATTGCGCACCTTGGAGCGCAGTGCGACGGGCGAGATCTCAGCCGATGAGTTGTCGATGGTGCTCACGCCGTACGACGCCAAGCGACTCAAATCGTACGCGAAGAACCTCGTGGATTACCACATGATCGTCGACCTCGTCCCAACCCTTGCACGTCTCTACTTCCTCCAGCGCCTGCCCCAAATGACGCTGTCGTACTTGCAGCGAGCGATCCTTGCGAGCATTGGGCTTCAGCACCAGTCTGTTGACGTCATCCAGAAGGAGTTGGGCGTGCCGTCGAACCAACTTCTCGCCTTGTTCAACAAGGCCATCCGCAAGTTCCTGACGCAACTGGAGACAGTCCAGGGTAAGCAGATTGAAGAAGAGGACAAGCAGAAGGTGGGCAAGATGGCCCAGGTCGCTGCTGCAGTTGCCCAGGACATGGCTGCGCCGACTTCCCAGACGCTTGCCGAGGAGATGCGCGCGAACGCGAGCGAGGCCAAGCTCAAGATCCAGCAGGAGCTTCTGCAGGACAAGGACCTGCTCAAGTACGCCGTGCGCGGCGACGACGCGGCGTGGGACGATGCGCTTTCGTCTGGCGCGACCGCCCATGGCGTCGTCCAGGTGAAGAACGCCTCGAAAAAGACCAAGCGAGCGGAGGAGGACGACTCGGGCGGCAAGAAGCACAAGAAGAGCAAGAAGAATGGCGACGCCAAGAAGAGCAAGGGCAAGTACGCCAACCTGCGCTAGACCCATAGAGTCGTATCTTGTATCAATCTAATCCGTTTGTTGCTCTTGCTTCCTCTGCTTCTTCTCGCGCACCACGTCTGCGCCCTTGCGCCCGTGCCACGTGTTGGTCGTGAAGTCCCAGTCCTTGTCCACGCCCACGTCTCGCGAGCCGGTGTTCTGGTACGGGCCACGGCGGATCTGCGTCGCGTTGAGCGGCTTGTCCTGCGACGTGAGGTTCTCGCCCTGTGGAGGCAGCGCAAACGCACGGAGGTCAGCCAGCGGCACTCGACGGATGCGACGCAATCACCCCGAGGCGTTGCGTGATCGGCGATTACCCAATCGCCGGGATGGGCGTGCGCACCTTGATGAAGTGAGCCACGAAGGGGATGCTGAAGAACGCGCCGCCCACGAGCACGGCGAAGGCCGCCACGCCGGCGTTGCTGCGCGCCTTGGGCTTGGCCACGCGAGGGCGCACGACCGTCATCGCTTCGCAAATGTCCGAGTGTGATTGGCCACAAATTGCCTCCCGGCGTCAACAAGCGATCTTCACGCGCGAATGCCCCGCGCCGCTCACTCGCTCACTTTCCGCTCGGCGCTCTCGCTCGCGCTGCTCCTGCTCGCCGCCACCTACGCTCTGACGCTTTTCTTTGCGCGTCCGTGGGGGAGTGACAGCCACGGAACCCTGCCGAAGTCGATCTCCACCTCCTCTCGAGCTCGCAGCATGGCTCTCCAGAAGCAGCGCGCCGTCGCCGCCGTCATCGGCGGCTTCGTGGCCGACGCCGCCACCATGGGACTCCACTGGATCTACGACGCCGACAAGCTCAAGTCGCTCGTGGACGCGGCGCCGGCTCCGGAATTCCACGAGCCGCCGTCGTGTCCGTTCTACGAATACCCGAGCGGCGCTCTGTCACCCTACGGCGACGAGGTGGTCCCGCTGCTGCAGTTCGTAGCGATGCACGGCTCGTTCGAGCCCAGGAGCTACGCCACCGCCTCGTACGAAGCGGCCAAGAACTACAAGGGTCGTCTCAATGGCGTCTTCCGCGAGCTCGTCAAGAAGGGCGACGCGGGCGAGGTGTACCCGAACCTCGCCACGGAGAACCACGACCTTCACGGCGGCATCAAGACCCCCGTCCTGGTGGCCAAGTATCTCGGTGACGTTCCTACTGTGATCGCCAAGACCAAGGAGGCCACGCAAGTCCACCAGATCGGCACGGACGCCACGGACGCGGCGGTCGCGAGTGCGTTGCTTCTCCACCAGCTCGTGGAGGGCGCGACCATCCCCACCGCGATCGCATCGCTCACAACCAGCGAGCACATTGGTGCCGGTACGCGCACCCTCGTGCAGGAAGTGCTCGATGCTGTGCAGAGTAAGACCTTCCCGGACGCCACGGCCGCCATCAACTCGTTCGGCAAGTCGTGCCCACTTCCAGGCTCGCTCAAGGGCGCCCTTTACGTCCTGCTCACGACGACGGGATACACGGACGCCGTGCGGACCAACCTCGTGGCCGGCGGCGACAACTGCAGCCGCTCGATTCTCATCGGCGCCTGTGCAGCCGCGGTCGCGATTCAAGATGCAAGCTCTCCTGACCCGGTGCCTGCCACTTGGAAGGCCAAGACGACCCGGTACACCGAGATTGAGCAGCTTGCACAGAAGCTGGTCGAGTAAGCCACCCACGCGTTGGCGTCCAGCCTGCACGCTCAAAGCAAACTTCGATGTTGATCTGACACCAAGAGGATAGCTCATAGTCACTAAAAAAACGCACAACAATCTCAGCTCCATTTCTTCCGAAGCGTTGTGGCGATCTCTCTTCTTCTAGTTGTTGAACGGCACGTACTCAAGCACACCACAATTCTGGAACTGCTCGACGTCCTTGCCAATGTACTTGGCCATGGGGTCGATTCCAGAAAACTTTTTCCACTGCTCGAACGTCCGCTTCGTGCCCAGCTTGAACTTGTCGATGTCCGTGCGATCGAAGTCCTCCTTCGTCACGGGTAGCCCGAGACAATGTCGGATCCTGCGCTTGGCCGACTGCTGAACCACATACCGTTTGCCCCAGTCGCGCTCCCACACGACCTTGCGCTTCTCGTACCAGTGGTACACTATGTCTTCCGACGGAACATAGAAGTCGTACCCAGCGGTCCAGAGACGAGCGGCGCGTGAGTACTCCTCGCCATGGAAGAGGTACGGCGTGTATGGGTCGTTGCGGACTTCTTTGGCCTGCTTGCAGTTGCCGAAGTTGAAGCCGCCGGCGAGCTGGGACATGAGGCGAGGCTTCTTGACGTCCTTCTTGTCGAGCCAGATCGGCGCGCCATACTGAATCATTGCATCGGCGTCTTCTGTCTCAATTCGCGAGTGACACATCAGCTGAACTTTATCCTCAGCATCTTTCCGGAACCAGTGCTCGGTGGACTTGGGATAGACCGTGATGATAGCGTTCTCGTTCTCGGTAGCTTCCCACTGGCCGATAAGGTTCTCGTCCCACTTGGGGATGAAGATGAGGTGGGAGTCGATGGCAAGGCAGAAATCTTCGTCGGTGATCGCCTTTTCAGTCTCGTACCGCGCGGCGGTTGGTCCCTGTAATCCCCCGCGGCAACGTCAACAGAGTCAGAGTGGTCACGAGCACTATAATAGTCCGGCACAGCGACACGCACCGTGGCGTTCAACGCGTCAATCTTACTGGAGACAATCTGCCCTCGACGGCATTTGGCCTCGCCCACGAGCTGGCAGAACGCGTCGACGCACTGGATCTCGTTCTCGGTCTCGTAGATCTGGTCGTAGATGCTCACGCGGAGCAATTCGGGCGACACGGCGTTGTCGAAGATTGACCGCAGGGTCTCGGAGCATCGCTTCGAGTCGCGGTAGTTGGCCATAAGGATCATCGTCCGGCGCCCTCGAATGACGGATGTGGGTGTCGCTGCGTCGGCGCGAAGCCGCTGCGACGGGGGGGCGCTGTTCCCCGCGCCGGTCTGCGCGCTGGCGTCCGTCGCTGTGTACTGCTGCAGATAGAGGAACTCGTAGAGCACGACCACGAGGCAGACGAGCGGGAAGACCATGAGGATGCCGAAGCGCAGGTCCCAGCCGCCGCGGCGCCGCTCGCGGTCCCGCGACGTCACGCGCCCGTACGGGTTCATCGTCCTGCGCGTGTGCTGGAGTGCTCGCGAGGGAGGACCGAAATTTGATACTGAGTCAGGCTGGTATGAAAACTGGCTATCCGACTGGTACCGTATTCAAACCGTACCATTTGGGAACGGGTGTTGGGAAATCCAGTTGTGTACGGAAATCGGAGGACGGTTTTCGGAAAGCACGATTTGGGTTTGGGCACTTCAACATCAAGTCCAAAATGGCAAACAACACTGCTGCTACGTTACTGTCAGTGCAAATCTGCAGCGGACCAACGCGTCGGACGAACGGCGTGCGGTCTCCCGATAGACACGCTCGAATTTGCCACCAGGCCAACCCATCCCTCCCCATTTTACTCGTTGACCAAACATCTACTCCAGAGAACAATCTTCGACTGAGTGGGGACCCACCGCACGTCAAGTTGCTCGTGTAAACGAACAACTTTGCGGGCGAGACTCACGAGTTCATCGCCGCTGTAGTGGGCAATTGTAACGGGGTGTGCCCGTTACATGGTACGGACCCATGTCAATGGTGTCCGATAGGAACATCGTGGACCCATCTGGTTGCGATGTCTCCTGATTGGATAATATCCTACGATATTATCCCGATTTCCCACCAATCACGCTAGGGTCTTGTGATTGAGTGGATGGCAGAAATCCGAGGGCGGATCTGCGAGGTTTTATATACAAAGAGTAGGTTTTTCTAGGTTTACTAATCCATAAATTCAGTTTCCCATTTGCCTGATCCAACACAAGTCTCTGTGTTGCGCGCTTCCTACACTGCTCCACAGTGTACGTGACGTAACTGTGATAAAGTGGGCTGCCTTTTCGCTAGCTTCTGGAGCTGGAAAAGGGTATAGACCTAGCGTGTATATGGGAAATACACGCAGGCGAACTTGGGCCCGTTGTGAAAACCCAAGTTCTGGCTTCGTACCTCACGTTATGTATCCCTTGACCGGTTCTTTTGAGCTTTGAAGTATGGGGAAATACGTCCACTTGGAGTATTCCACCAACCCAAGATGGCTCAACCAGCTCTAGGTAACGATGAGGACCAGTCTTTTCAAATACAAATACAAACGACACACTTAGACCCAGGACGGAAGCCTAGCTTCGATCCGCTGAGTCTCGCCTGGGACGGAGGACGACCTCGATCCGCCAGGACACTGGAGATCCCCTCTGGGATCTGGGAAACTCTCTCACTACCAAATGAAGTGTATTACTTTAACTGGGGAACTACGACCAGTTCCCAGCTATCGCAACACAAGAATACCCTATGGAGTGCTCCAGGTCTCTAGTACAAACTAGTACCCTTTGCAGGTGCCTCCAGGGCTGGAAAGGGGGTTGGCTCCTCTCCTCACTCGCAAACACACCAATACCCACGCACCAGCAGCCAGACACACGCGCACACAGTCCACTAGGGCAAATCCAACACACGCAGGCTTACCTTGTGGCGTAGACGCTGGGTCCTCCCGCGGTTCGACGGAGGAGACTTGGGGAGTCGAGAGCAAAAAGCGAAGTCTTTTGAATACAGGGTAAAACCCTAAGGGGAGCCAGGAACTGGCTCCCTGAACCCTACCTACTTAACTACCAGATCTGATAATAACCCTACTCTGTGTGGTCTAACTGGAAATTGCACAATCCGAACTGGGAAAACCGGTAAAAACCAGTTTCCGGAATGGATGAATCTGGTCAACATCCGGAGAAAGCCAGCTCAAACCAGACAGAAAATCACCCACTGGGAAGGTCCAGTGGATGAACCCAGTTCCTGGCACACTGTGCCAGACTGGAAAGGTGGGTGAGTAGCTGGTACAGTGTACCAGGCTACTGCCACCTACTAACTCTTGTCATTTAATTTCCTAGCTACGATTCCAGCTCTGTGCCAGCTCCCACAACCTGGGACCAGGCAGCGAGAGACGCGGGCACTTCGTCTCAACCGCCCTCTGCTCAACCCGAGACGTGGATCGAGAGAGAAGCGTCGAGGTGCTGAGCACTTGCCAACTGTCGAGTCGACTACCAGCATGGAGAGCGCGCACGGCGGCGGCGCGGGAGATCTGGAGCTGGCCACGAGCGCGCATCAGGCGGAGTTGTCCGAGTCCGGTCAGTTGCGGCCAGCTTCCAACGATACTGGCGCAGCGACGTCGCCATCTCTTCCGCCTGCGCGGCCAGAACCTGGAGCCGCGACTGGTCTTGGCGTCTCCGACGAATCGGCTCCAGCGCCAGAACTGGGTTCGTCGTCGTCCAGCGAGACGGTACCGGATCCAGCAACTCGTCGATCGGCACTGCGCGAAGAGGCTGGCGTCATTGCAGAGGAGCTTCGCAAGAAGCTAGAGCAGATCGTCGAACGTGGGAACCACGAAGCTGACGACGAGAACGACACCTGGGTTCAAGGCCTCCACGACACTCAGCGCCGACTCCGAGCCTTATTCCAGCGTTGGGATTGGGACATGCAGCTGGCGAGGGACGATGAAGTTCGCTCGCTCCTTCAGCTCTGCGTTTTTCCCGAGCCGGAATTCATGTGGACCGAAGACCTCGGCGACTTCCAGCGCCAGTTCCTGGTCCCGAAGGACGTTCCAGCTGCGCGGTTGAAGAGTTTGGCTAGCCTGAGCCGGGAACTTGCGGATGGAGGAGAGCTGCGATCACCACTTTTCGCGTCCGTGCTGGCACGCCAGATCGACGAGATGTTTGGACTCGATCGTTTCTTGCCACGTCTCCAGACGACAATCAAGATGAACCGGCGCTTGGTTGGGTTGGTTCCAGTATTGATGAGCCTCGCGGCTTTGCGGACGGCCTCTGAACCAAGCTCCCCAAGTCACACGAAGGATCTTGCACTACTGGCTCTTGGTCAAACCCATGCGATGGCGAAGCTGGTGGTCGAGCTGCGTTCCCAGCTACAGACGCGAACCGAAGAGCTAGAAAGCGAGCGAGAGAGCAAGTCTGAGCTCAGCGAGGCGCTGGTTTACTCCAAGGTGGAGGCGAGTTCCAGCTCCGGACACGCAGCTCAGCTTATTCGCAAGGTGAACGATCTGGAAACTGAGCTCAACCAAGTCAGTGGTCGCGCAAGGAGCTGGAAGAGAAGCTTGCGAAGGCACAAGCGCGAATGCGGACTCTATATGCCGCCAACGTGGCGTTCCAGAATAAAGCCGACTTGGAAAAAGATCTTCCGCCACGTTTCGACGACGAGCTCCTGGACCGCATATATCAGTTCACGTGGAAGCATGCTCGGGTCAGCGGCAACGAGAACCACTGGTATTCGCTGCTTCGTGCAGCCGCCACGGACTCGCCCGCGGAGGCGCCTCTTGGTCTCAGTGTCGCCCTCATGCAGGATGATCAAGACAACAGAGTCTGGGCATCACCGACACCGTCCAAGCAGCTACACACATTTCGAAAACTGGCAGGAGCTGGATCCGGAGAATCCCGTGAGGGTTGTGGAGACTCCGACGGTATCCCCGAGCTAGGCGAATCCGCGTCAGACCTGGACGGCGAAGTCCCCGAGCTGGAAATTGAGGATCCAGAGCCAGAACGGCCGTCGAGTGCTGGGTCGCACAAGCGTCAAGCGCTCGAGCTGGTATCATCACCAAAAAGTTCGGCACCACAGTCAAAACGGCCTCGCACTGAACCGTCACCGCCGCTACCACCAGACACAGCGAGCCAGGCGTTGGGCTCGACTCCGCCGCGCCAGGCCAAGAAGCACAGCCGCGCTCTGAACCGCGCTCAGCTTGTCCAGCTCGATGCCAGCGACAGCGATCCCGAAAACAAGGCTACGAGCCAGGCGCCGCTTCCCTCAAGTCAAACTGGAGTTGGAAATGACGGGCTAGGTCCCTCGAGTCAAGCTGGAGCTGGGAATGATGGACTAGGCCCCGCGAGTCAAGCTGGAGCTGGAAACGACAGATCAGGTGATGACGCAGAGAGAGCTCCGAGAACAGATTCCGACTTTATCTTTGCGCAGCCCCTACCACCAGGGGCCGATGACTGGTACATCAAACTTCCAAGAATGCGAGAGGGCGTGTACGAAGACTGGACGTCTCTTCCAACTCGACCGGGGAGCGAACCAGCAACTCTGGTCGCCTTCCAAGAGATTCGACATCCGCAGAAGCTGGGTTCAGTTTCTGGTCGTAGCTCGACCGTTCGATACTTCACGATGACCGAGCGCCAGTTCTCTCGGATCTACGGCCTGCCAATTCAAATGATGAACCAGGTCGTGACGGCCTTCTATCCCAACTATGCGCCGTCGAAGAACGCGATGGTTTCGGTCATGCAACGACTAATCCAGTATGGCGCTGACGCGTATGCCGGGGTCATGGCTCTCAAACCTTGGAACAAGATGTGGCGAGACCGGGTTGTCGAGTTTTACTTGTTCGATCCACGAGAGTTGTCGGAAAACCAGGTCCGGTGGCTGACTGAGTATTTAGTGTTTCAATTCCAGTACCGGGAGGCTTTCTGGCTGCTGGGTCACTGGCTCGCGCTGTCAAAAGAGCCAGGACGCGCGTCACCAGAGCTCCGCCCCTGGTACGAGATCCACAGACGTCGTGCCCAGTACATCTCCCGATTCCGAGCTGCGTGGAAGGCCTTGGAAGACCGGCGTCCGCTCGGCTTGAGCCAGCTCGTCTATTCAGAGCCAGCCGTTTGGTACGCGTCTAGCACTTGCTGCTGGATCCCTTGGGAGCTCTCGGTCACGCAGAACCAGAATCTGTCAACGACTGGGCGTGCACACGAGATGTTCGAGCAGCTTGGCGCGCTAGATGAGTTGGAGCCAGTGCGGGCTCGTTGGTCGACGGCTCCAAGTCGCTTTGTCGAAGCACTGTTCCCGGAACAGATAGACTTACTGGAGAACAACGTGGATCGCGAAGGACACCCAATTTGCTGGCGTCTCCCAGATAATCTCGCCGAGCGGGATCTGGTTCGCTTCTCGCAGATTCATGGAGTGTCCACCATCGGACTTGCGTCTAATGCCCCAGAAGTCGCGTCTCAGAGGTCGAAACTAGTGAAGCCGGCTCGCAGTTGAACTGGGATTGTCTTCAGGTCTTGCATATCCGTAGGTAGCATTCGCTAATTCGATCAATACATGCAGTTTTTTCATGGACGTGGTTGGGACCAGAGGGTCGATGGATTTCACATCCAGACTAGCTCGCCGAGTTGGACTTCGAACTGGAAATTCACGATTCCAACTGGAGCTAGCTGGGAAAGACGCGCCCTCTGACCCAGCCGACTTGCACCCAGTCGTGAAGACTGGCTCGCTGGTGCTAGTCACCGTCACATATGCATATGCAGGTTGGGAGTGCAGCAAGCTTCATTCCCAGGTCGCCAGTATTCTGCGCGGAGCGCAAGGGCACTGGCACCCAAGACGCTAGCTTTCAACGCTGGGCGTTGGGGATGCTAGCTCCCAATCCACGCTAGGTTGCCCTAGCGGTCCTCAGGCTCGCCGTCGCCCGACTGCATAGCAGCGAAGCGACTCTCGGCGCGGCGGCTGTTGTCGAACTCGTACAGCAACTTGCCAGCCTTGATCTTCTCGACTGGAATCCACTCTGGCTCGTCGTACCCGACAAACTTGACCAAATACTGGCGTTTCAGTTTGTTGCCGGCTCTAGTTCGCTGGGACTCCCATCTAACATCCAGGATTGACTCCATTTCATACTCGCCACTGGCTTCGTCTGGCTCCCAGCTATCTTCTGGTAGCAGAGCAGCGTCCCAGTCCAAGTCTTCTGGCACTGGGTCGAGAACATCAGCTGGACGATCCTCGAATAGTACACGTGGCTTCAGACGACTCACGTGAACCCAGGGGTTCACACGATACGCAGTCCCTTCAGTCTTGAGCCGGACACGGTGATCGTTGGCCTTTTCGATGATTCGGAACGGTCCGTGCCAGTGGTGGGCAAGTTTCTTAGCTAGACCTGGCTTCACTCGAGCAAGATATAACCAGACCGCGTCTCCAACTTCAAAACCGGTCTTAACGGAGTCAGGAAGCCTGTTCCAGCTAGCAGTCTGACGCTCGGCTCTGGACTGCTTGGCCTCGGCCTGGAGATCCCTTGCCCAAGCTAGTGCGTACTGGTACTCGCGCTGGACCTTGATTCGCCAGAAATATGCAGCCATCTTGTCTCCACGCCGCTTCCTGGGTGCCTGGGCGATCATGGCGGCTATCGTCGACTTGGCATCCCAACCGTGAGCTAGGAAGAAAGGAGTATCCTTCCTAGTGGCATCGACGGAGGTGTTGAAACGAACATGAGTCGATAGACGACGTCTTCCCAGTCGTCCTGGCCCGGCCTGGCTGCGTAAGCCTTGATGCTTCTGGAAATAGTCTGGACTGAGCGCTCCTGCTGGTCGTTGGCTTGGGGCCGGTAAGCCAGCGTCGCACGTTGCTGGCTACCTAGCATAGCTCGAAACTGACCAAACACTTCGCTCATGAAGACTGGGTCCTGGTCATGGCGGATGATAGAGCTGGCTCCAAAACGCTGGAACACCACTTCGTCGTATGCCTTGGCGACTGCTGGGGCGCTGGTGTCTGACATCGCCTTACATATCACGAAGCCAGTGAACATGCACTGGAACAGTAGCAACGCCGTGCTTCCCTGCTCAGACGGAGGCAGTGGGAGCACGAAGTCCACCGAGACAACATGGAACGGATATTCTGGCTGGATATTACCAGGAGACGGACCAGGGTTGGCTGGGAGACCTTTGCCAGTACTGCAGTCGACGCAGCTGGAGCAAAATCGAACGACGTCCTGGTACATCCCAGTCCAGTAATACTCTGAACGGACTCGCTCATACGTGCGTGTAATACCCTGATGGCCGCCTTGGTACTCGACGTGGCAGTGATGCAGCACGTCTTTCCTCATGCCAGCTGGGACGACTAGCTGGGCTGGCCTCTCTCTGGCCCTAGGCCGGAGACTCACATACCGGAGCACGTCATGTTCGTCAAGTACGAACTGGTCAGCGACTTTAGCGAGCTGGAAAACGTCGTCACGATCTAGGAATCGAGTATCTCCAGCTAGGAACAGCTTCATCTTCCTGGTGTACTCGTCAGCGTCCTGGTGGGCACGGATCCGCCGCCATCGCTCTTCGACTGCATTTCCAGTCTCTCCGACACCGCTTCCAGTTGGGTCGCGTTCGCTTCGAGTTGGAAAACGACCGCGTGGACTTGACACGCCTTCAAGATTCTCAGCGCCTTGTCGCACATAGAACGGGGGCTCTTCGTCGACTTGTACATAACCAGGAGGTTGCGACCTCGACTGTCTGGCCGTTCCAACGTCTATGGCGACTGACGATGGGTGTGGAGCTGGATCCACGCTGGATTCATGTTCAGAGACTGGACGATGGGTGGCGTCTGGTGTAAAGACGGGTCCAGATGGGACAGGCGGTGCGACAAAATCTGGTTCGGGAAGAGCAGCTGCGTCACGAAGATTCACACCCACAGGGATTTGGCTCGGCACCGAATCTTCGGTAGTCACGCGTCGCTGGAGACTTGGGGCCGACGATTGACCGAGCTCAACCGATGTGGGAGCTTGCGCGGCGATCCTCGAGCTCCTTCGACGCGGTGGCACCGGAACGGCAGTCGCGGACGGCGCTTGAGCCGCGGCGCGGCTTGCGCTGCGCGTCCGAGCGACGAAAACGGCTGCAGAGCCGGGCAAGCGTGGCTTTCCTTCTTCCTGGCTCGTGCGCGGTCCCGTGAGACCGGCCGTGTCGTCATCGCCCTGGATACCTGACTCGGGGACGCCGGAACCAGCGTCGCGCTCACTTCGGTGACGTTCTGAGCGCTGGGTGGCGCCCTCAGTCGCTGTACCTGGATCTCCAGCATCTTCAACACTTGGTCCTGGATCTTGAGCCGTCTCACCGCGATCTTGAGCATCTTGAGCACCTTGCCTTCGCGTTAGTTGGTCTGGCAGCTTGTTGAGCTGGACTAGCCCACCGAACTTCACCTCGTCCTGAATGTCCTGGGTCTTTTGCGTCCGGAGTGCTAGCCCAGCTAGGTAGTCTGCAGCACCGTTGAACTCTCGCTTCACGTGAACCAGGTCGATCGCATCGAACCCAGCTCGGAGTCGATCGAGCTCTGCTAGGAGTAGTGCTAGATGGGGTTGGTTGCAGCCAATAGCTCCCTGGCATTGCTGGATCACAATTCGTGAATCTCCAACCACAACAAGCCGCTTGACTAGCTCTGTCTTCAGTTCCAGCACGTATTCCAGCCCTCGCAGCAGGCCGTGGTACTCGGCCTGGTTCACAGTCACATTTTCCAGGTATATCGACCTAGCAAACACTGGGATCCAGCCTGGCAACTGCCACAACACAAAACTGGCACTTCCAGCGTTGGACTTGAGCTTAGCCGCACCGTCAAAACTGAGAACCAGCCCAGAGTACTCGCTATCCAGCATTTCCAGACTGACCAGCGGTGACTTCACTACCGATGAGAGCGCATCGTCGTCTCCCTGGTTATCTTGAGACGAAACCAGCTTCAACGTGCACGCGAGACGCTGGATCGGCGTGCTTTCCCGGCTCACTCGGCGCTGAACTAGCTTCATACCAATGGTGAGCTGCGGTTGGGCAGGAGCTTGAGGACTGTAGAGGTCGCTCCCTGACTAGTCCTGGGTCGCTGAGCCGGCAGTGAGTGTTGCCGCCCCGGCTCGACTTGCAGCAAGTGAGGTTCGCCTGAGTCTGGCACCTGGTCAAGAGCCATCATAACCACTCCGGCGCCTGCAGACCCCGCCTCGGCGGTAAGCTCACTCGTCAATGACGAGCTCGCCGGTACAACAGGCACGCTTGGCGCGGCCACTCTGGGTAGGTTGGTGCCTGGCTCGGGCAGTCGTGCAGCTGGTGTTGCTAGCACGGAATCTTGTCGTGGTGGTGGTGGCACGGCTGTTTCCAGCTCCAGAGCGACTTCTTCTGGCTGGACGTGTTGAGCACAACCTGGATCGCGCGCTTGGACTGGCTCAGGCTCGCTGCGTGGTCGCTCGGCGCTGACACCTTGAGCAGATCGCCCTCCTGGCTCAGACGATGCCACAGCAGCTTGGTCCAACTGGGAAGACGCACCTACACGAAGATCTGGCACATCTTCCAGCTCCACGAGCACCTCGCCCCTTGGCAGAATCTTCTTAGGTGCGTCGTAGGCTGGTTTCACCACAGCTGGAGGCAGACTGGCGTTGTAGGCGTCGATGAGCTCGTCCTGCGCCCGGATGAACTGGCTAGAGTGAGAACCCTCGTAGACCAGCACCTGCCACTCAAGATACCTAGTCGAGTTGAGCCTGGCACACCTCTGGCCCAGCGGCAGGTGGCCTTCCTCGACCAGGTGAGCGACTGGCGTCCGAGCTGGGATCATGATCGGCTGAGGTGACACATTCGTCACTCGGACGGCCTGAAGCTGGCCGTCTGGCCCGACGACGACGGTTGTCACCCAGTTGTCTTGACGACACGCCCAGACCTGAAGCTTTCCAGCTCGATGACGAGCTGGCACCAGCGTGCTGCGACCCGGCGACAAGTAAATGTCTTCCAGGGTGCTGACTGACGCTCGTTCTGGCAGCTTCGGTCTTTGACCAGCTGCGGCCAGCGGGATGCACTCTTCGTCTGGCAGCCGGACCGACCCTTCGTAGGCACAGAGCCGGACTCCTGCCCGGACCATGAAGTCGAGTCCCAGCAAGCAGTCGATGCCCTCGCCAATATTCCCAGCCCAGAGGTCCAGAAAGTAGGCGACGCTCATGCCGAGCGTCACCTTAACCCTGGTTCTGGCTGTGGCGTAGGTCACGACGCCGCCGATGCCGCTGACCTTAAGCCGGTCACCGAATTTGAGCTGAAGTCCCAGCTTCCTAGCTAGGTCCAGACTGACCATGCTGGTCGATGAGCCGGAATCCAGCAAGATGCGGACCCTACGGTCGCACACAGCACCGTTGACGATGGCAATCCTGGCCTGGCCAACTGGCTCAGGGTGCATGGACCACCATCCACGACGTTCGCCTGGCTGGAGTTGGAAGTGTCTTTCCAGACCAGGACTTGGGTCGCCAGCACAAACAAGGAACGAACGCGCTTCGTTTTCACCTTGGCCAACTGGCAACTTGTTGTTGGAATAAATGTCTTCACTACCAACATATGCAAACACATGCATGACTTGGGCTTCTTGTGTCGCTTGAGGGACTTGAAGCTCGACGCGTACCGGATCCCCTGGGTCCCCGGCGAGCTACCTAGTTTAAAGGCTGGGCTGGGCCGGCTGGAGCAGCACTGGCTTTCGCCTCACCCTTAACCAAGGACTTGAGAGCCTTCTTCAGCTCGCAGTCGCCTGGAGAGTGCACCTCGTCACAGAACGAGCACTTCTTTGGGCACGACTCAGGACGATGACCTGGTGCCTCGCAGAGAGAACAGAAACCTTTCTGCGGGTAGTCACTCGCCCAGTGTCCTGGCTCGTCGCAATTGAAGCAGTTCGGTCCGCGAGGACTCTGAACGCTTAAGCCAGGTCGAGAGCGACCGGCTGAGCCAGGAACACTTGTGCCGGAGCTGGGAAGCTGGGCCGAGCGAGCGAAAGGAGCTTGACCCGACTGGTGCGAGGCTGGACTTTGAACCATAGCGTGACGACTTGACTGGCTAGAGCTTGGACCGTATCTACCAGAATGACTCTGATCCTGGCTACCTGGCCTCCAGCGACTTGGATGCTGGTTCTGAACGCGGCCTGACAACTGGTAAACCGACTCAGCGTAGCAATCGCCTGGCTCATCGTCGTCGAAATGCACTTGACGCTCATCGCCCAGTCCCCACCCAGCTTCTTCACCGTCATCATCGCCGTCATAAGCATAATAGACGGTCGCCGACCTGGGAATCGAGCGTTCACGTTCGCGATCGCGATCCTGGTGCCGGCTGGAGCGACGATAGTCATCCCGGTCCACTTCTCGATCCAGATCTCTGGCTGCGTCCTCGAGCTGGGCCAGCGACTCATAAGAACGCCCTCTGAACGCATTCCTGGCGCTTTCGCTAGCCAGGCTCTTGATGAAGCGATCCAGATGGTTCTTAAGGTCAGTCGAGCTGGTCAGCGGGATACGAGCCTTGACTGCCGCTGCATTCAAACGCCATAGATGCTGGAGCGGAGTCTCGTCCTTCCGCTGGGTCAACCCAAAGTACTTTTCGAACGGGGACCCTCTAGCGACGCAGAACTCGCTCTGGAACGCTGAACTCAGCGAGTTCCAGCTCCGGCGAGCTGACCCAAGTTGTTGGAGCCAGGCCTCAGCTGGACCACGAAGGTATAGCTCGATATTCCGGCACCGCTCGGTGTCAGTCCAGTAACCACTGTCTGCAAGGTACACATACTCTTTATACCAGAGTTTGCGGTCAGCTAGTGACTCCAGACCAGTAAACTTGTCTAGATACCGATTTGGCACAAACGGTCGTGGCACTGACTGGCCTAGCTGGCTCGGTGGCATCACGGAGGCTGGTAAGGCACTTCCCAGCTCGTTAGCGCCATAGTCGGGCACTCTACGAGCTCTGGACTCTCCAGCACCATCACTGGTGTAAAGTCCAGCTGGAAAAGCTTCTGCGTGGACTGGAACCGGAGCTGACAACGGCGCGGAGGCTGCCTGGGCATCCACTCGACGTGGTGTTGGCCTACCCGAAGCGAAACCTCCAGCGCGATCGCCAACTCCTGATCCCAGATAGAACGACGCATCCGCTGGCTGGGTCAGAGCAGGAGCTGCATGGAAAGTGACACCAGGAGCCGGATAAGGCGCATTCACGAGTGCTGGTGCTGGAGGCGCATGAGCTGGCTGCTGCAGATGCGAACCAAACGCAAGTGGCGCCGAAACCACTGGAGCGACGGCAGGTTGCTGGAAACGGTAGTTGTTAGGATCAACAAACCGTTGTGGTTGGACTTCTGGTCGAGCTGGACCAAACGCAAGGCTCTGACCGGCTGACTGGCTCGATGAAGGCTGAACCAGGTCTGTCGGTGCGCGCGTACCGGCTTGCGGTGCCAGGAACGAGAACTGACTAGTTCGAAGACTCGATTGCCGGCCTGGAATACCGTCACTCGAGCTCAGAATCGACTCTGGCTTGCGCATGGCGTGGATATCGACTGGGGATCTGGACGATACCGTCGGAGACCGTTGTTCGGGTCGAATACTTCGAAACCTGATCCACTCCTGGACTTCCAGCGAGAGTAGATATCTAGCTGACCGAACCGTCACCTCGACTTCGTGCAGATGGAGGCCTGCTAGCTCTGGAGCATGACGAAGTGCAGCTGGGACCAAGTTCATGAACGAATACCCAGCTTCGAACAGAGCAGACTGGATCAATGCCAACATCTCGATGCCAGATAGACCTTCTAGCCGGACAACGTGCAGGGCGCTTCGTGGCGACAGCGGATTCGTCGTGCTGATAATGTCGAAAAGCTTCAACCACGAGCCTGGCTCGTGAAACTTGTCCAGCACATCCGAGCTTCGCTCGATGACTTGTCTGGGCCTGAGGTTGGGCGATCCAGCTTCTCGAGGCAGGATACGGTCTTCCGGTGCGTGACTCCAGATGTCAACGCACTCCTGGATCACGAAGGCGTCGTGAATCTTGGAGCGGCCACTTCTGGCGGCTGAAACGTCTCCCAGCTCATCGCCTGGATGAACTAGGTCCCTCGCACGGTTGTCTCGAGCCGTCATCTCGGTTCCAGGTCGCGACTTCACGACTTCGTCGGTCGAACTGGTACTTGGCGACTTCCCAGCTACTGGCTTGCCACCACGACCTTTCCCTGGCTTCCCAGCCTTCTTCCTAGCCTTCGACTGGCTCGAAGCTGCTTCGGCTTGGTCTCGGAGGCTGGACTTGGTCTTACCAGCTCGCAAAGCGACGTCACCCAGATCGAGACTGCTGATACTAGCACGAGGTGAGCCATACTCAGTGCTTCCTTTGCGCGGGCTAGCTCGGCGTGGGATTGCCGAGCCAGAAGGCTCCTTTTCTTCGTCGTCGTCAGGCATTAGCACACGACGACGGGCAGCGGAGGACTGCCCCATCTTGCCAACAACTTGCTGGCGTGAACCAGCTCCACGACCGCCAGAGTGGGTCGTAGGCTGACTGGTGGTGCCGGAACGCTGACTAGCTTCCTGGACACCGGTCGACTGGTCTTCATCTACCACAAACGAGAATGGTTTGACCATCTCGGCCTGGTTAGTGTCAGACTCACCAATAGCGGACATACTCGCACGACCAGTACTAGCTCCTGGCATACGCACCAGTTGTGGTAAAGTGGGCTGCCTTTTCGCTAGCTTCTGGAGCTGGAAAAGGGTATAGACCTAGCGTGTATATGGGAAATACACGCAGGCGAACTTGGGCCCGTTGTGAAAACCCAAGTTCTGGCTTCGTACCTCACGTTATGTATCCCTTGACCGGTTCTTTTGAGCTTTGAAGTATGGGGAAATACGTCCACTTGGAGTATTCCACCAACCCAAGATGGCTCAACCAGCTCTAGGTAACGATGAGGACCAGTCTTTTCAAATACAAATACAAACGACACACTTAGACCCAGGACGGAAGCCTAGCTTCGATCCGCTGAGTCTCGCCTGGGACGGAGGACGACCTCGATCCGCCAGGACACTGGAGATCCCCTCTGGGATCTGGGAAACTCTCTCACTACCAAATGAAGTGTATTACTTTAACTGGGGAACTACGACCAGTTCCCAGCTATCGCAACACAAGAATACCCTATGGAGTGCTCCAGGTCTCTAGTACAAACTAGTACCCTTTGCAGGTGCCTCCAGGGCTGGAAAGGGGGTTGGCTCCTCTCCTCACTCGCAAACACACCAATACCCACGCACCAGCAGCCAGACACACGCGCACACAGTCCACTAGGGCAAATCCAACACACGCAGGCTTACCTTGTGGCGTAGACGCTGGGTCCTCCCGCGGTTCGACGGAGGAGACTTGGGGAGTCGAGAGCAAAAAGCGAAGTCTTTTGAATACAGGGTAAAACCCTAAGGGGAGCCAGGAACTGGCTCCCTGAACCCTACCTACTTAACTACCAGATCTGATAATAACCCTACTCTGTGTGGTCTAACTGGAAATTGCACAATCCGAACTGGGAAAACCGGTAAAAACCAGTTTCCGGAATGGATGAATCTGGTCAACATCCGGAGAAAGCCAGCTCAAACCAGACAGAAAATCACCCACTGGGAAGGTCCAGTGGATGAACCCAGTTCCTGGCACACTGTGCCAGACTGGAAAGGTGGGTGAGTAGCTGGTACAGTGTACCAGGCTACTGCCACCTACTAACTCTTGTCATTTAATTTCCTAGCTACGATTCCAGCTCTGTGCCAGCTCCCACAACCTGGGACCAGGCAGCGAGAGACGCGGGCACTTCGTCTCATAACGAGGTCAGCCTCGTTACACCTGGTAGCACTTCGTAGTCCGCCCAGCGACTATGCGCTTCCTACACTGCTCCACAGTGTACGTGACGTAACGAGGTCAGCCTCGTTACACCTGGTAGCACTTCGTAGTCCGCCCAGCGACTATGCGCTTCCTACACTGCTCCACAGTGTACGTGACGTAACGAGGTCAGCCTCGTTACACCTGGTAGCACTTCGTAGTCCGCCCAGCGACTATGAATCCCCCTGCGCCGGAAACCCCTGGCGCGCAGGGTCGCCACGCCTCGCGTGAGAACTTCCTTCACTTGAGTGAGCTCGAGTGGTAGGCTGTTCAGCGCATGGCCGTGACAAGGTCGATGCTCAGCGAGATTTTGTGGTGAAGTGCCTCCGGTTTCGGGCAGCCCGCCGTCACCCAGGCACTGCGAGGTATTGTGACGAAGCGACCCGGCGCCGTGGGCGACGGGGAGCATGCGAGGCGCCACCGAGCGACTTAGACAGTTTCAGGTAGTTGATTGAAGAGATTAGTCTCGGTCTGGATCGATATGCCGGACCTGTCCGATTCACTTGAACCGGTCCGGATTCTCGGCACCAGGTCCGGCTTTCTGACTTGATGACGTGTCACAGTGACCCGAACCTTGTGACATTATCCATGTCACTATCGCGGGTCATTCGCAAGGTAGTCTGTGACATTATCCATGTCACTATCGCGGGTCATTCGCAAGGTAGTCAGTCTAGCCAGTGTACAACCCGGTTAAGTACGAGGGGCGACTTGCCTCACGTCCTACAATAATGGACTTTGGATTCTGCGGTCAAGTGCTCAAGTCGCTCGCCCTCCAAGCCAAGAAACCGGACCCTCTTCGGCATCCCAGACCCAGCAAGGTACGCTTGCTCGTGCTAGGCCTGCGCGTAGTGGATTTGGCTCTGGCTCGGGTGTGCATTGGTGTGTTGAGTGCTTGATTGTGTGAGTCCGGAGCAAAACTCCCGAGACTTTGTCTAAAGGGACTTGGTCAACTCCAAGGCCCCAAAGATACTCCATATTAGTGTGTGTAGTAGTTGCTCTGGCGGGAAGCCGGAGCATTTCATATTAAGGAAGGAGAGAGTGTGAGAGAAGTTGCGAGTATATTGATAGTTGGTTGAGCGAAGCTCTCTAACTCATATAATATATTCACCCCCGATTTTCCTGTGCTTGTTGGTCTTCTTGTGATCGCTTCTGGACCGATCGAAGTGGCTCTTATTCACTGGCTTCCAAAGAGCTGCGAAAGGGTACACAACGTGAGGGCGGAAAGCTAGCGAAAGCTTGAAGCCGATTTATTACTGTCTGAGTGCTAAGCCCGACGCTACCCCTTCGTCGGAGTTTAGCGAGAGTGGATTAGAAAGGTCGCTAGCTTGCTACATACGCAGGCTTTTGAACCCACTTCATCACAACTGGTGCGTATGCCAGGAGCCAGAGTATCTACTTCCACATCGAGCGGTTCTGACATGATGCAGGCAGAAGCCCCCAAGGATGTTGACAAGCAACAGGAACCCGACGCCGGGTCGAAAACCGGAGTCATGGCCCACCAGCGCCAAGAAGCTGGCATGCGGCGCCAATCTGTGGTTGGCGCCAGCCGTCTGGGTCTCCCAGACGACTTTGAAGATGAAGTGAAGACTGAAGATGGCGAAGAATATTTCAGCGGTCCCAAAACCAGCTCTTCAACCGATAATGTCACGGCGGTGCCCGTTACCAGTCAACCGGACACAGAGACTACGCCGAAGAAGTCCCGGAGGGGCAGAAAGAGGGGTGTTCGCAAGAAGCATAGCACGCTAAACAAGTCGGTCGATCCAGATTCGAAGGCCCGCGGGCTTGCAGGGGTCGAACGTTCTGACAGTGAGCACGAGCATGACCCAGAGAGAGGATATATGCGCGAAGACGGCAGGCAGCAGGCTTATCGGTCACCGGAGGACTGGCGGCGCAATGGTTATTACCCTCGTGATGATTACTACTGGTACTACCGACCGCCTCCTACGCGATGGCTACCTAGCTACCCAGGTCCGCACTACGACCCCCGGAATCATCTGCAGTATTGGTATCCGGGAAATCAGCAATATCCATCAACTGACGTGCCTGTACCCAATGACCCTCGTTATGATCATTTGCGGTGGTGGCATGGGAAGCCTTGGGATGCGCAAGTATCGGATGCCAATGCTCGAGTCCACTCGAATGATAAGCCCCAGTCTACGCCGACAGCGGCACAGCGGAAGCTCCAGGCGTCTAAGGTTAAGACTGACACGTCTGGAACGTCGTTCCAGCACTCGAGAAGTTCGAGGAACCATTTGATTCGTGGTCGACGCCACGACTGCATGGTGAGGTGTCGGCCGTACTGCGAGCAGTTCAGAACGTCACCAGCTGGTTGAACATGTTGGGTGAAAACCACGCGGATGGGCTGAAGTACAAGATCCAGACTCGTCAGTCGATGGTCACTGATGAGTCCGAAGAAAGCCACCCGATCGACTCGAACGCGATGCGTCAATCGACATCTACCATCAGCTCTTGTGCCAAAGTGTCAGATGGAATTTCAGCAGGATCCGCTTCGTCCGACGACGAGTCAGTCAGGCCACGACGAACTTCACAGAAAGATCGTCCGCTAAATCTGATTAAGGATGATCGGGTCTTACGCAAGGTTGGTCCCCAAGCGCAACACGATAAACCCAAGTTCACCGTTCATCAAGTCCTGCAACCAAGTCGATCACAACCTTCAGCTTTCGATGGCCTGCTGCCCGATGCACCAGTCCATGGTTCCGGATATTTGGAACCCGCGCCACTTGACGCTTTGCACTCGCATCTGCAAGCGGCTCTCAATCTGTCCCACCAAGACGTTGCTACAACTTGCCGCAACACGACATACGTGGCTGGTAGCTGGTCGCAAAACGCCGATGCGGGTGTACCGCCAAGTCCGTCTGGTGAGAGACGCACGCAATTCGTGCCAGCATCCCACGCTCCGGCTCAATCTCCAGTCGTGATGTGCCCCAGACCGTTTGTGCCTACTGGTTATCTGGTCCCACTCACCGGTGAAGAATCCATCGAAGACCCCAAGCAGTTCATGGCCGATTACAAGTATATGGCGCGAACGGCAATGTGGACCGATGAGGATATGTGCCAGAACATATACCGGTACGCGCGAAAGCCGATCCTCACGTTTATCCGGCAGCTGGGTTCGCGAGCAAAGAAATGGGCTACCTTGAGGCAGCTATCCGGAAAGAGTACCTCGAAGACGTGGAGTCCCCGCTGGAGAGGTATAGTGCGTTGAGTCAAGGAAAGCATGAGTCGGCTCGCCACTTCCTGTGGCGCTTGAATTCACTCGCTGAGCAGGCTAACCTAGATTTGAAGACGCCGCGAGCTGTGGAGAATCACCTGAACCGGTTCTACCGGGGTCTTCACGATTCTGTCGTCAAAGTCAAGCTGTCCGACGCATCGGTGCGTTCTGTCAAAGATCTCGACAAGAGGTTGAGGCTTCATGAGCAGCGCACCGGCGTTGATCGAAGCAATCGACATTCAGATTGTCGCTCTAGTGAGCGCAGTCAGAGTCGCGAGCGCGACCCGGATCATCATGACCGTGAACGGATTTTCCCGCGAGCTAGTTCTGCTGGGTTATCTGACCGGACTTCCCAAGATGACGACGTCGGTAATGACTATTTGCGTGATACCGAGTTTATGCGCCAAGAGTCGGAGGTTGACCGGGTGGCTCTATTCCGAGGATATGAGAGCGCATCTAATGGCAAAGATGGGGTCACCTATCGTGTTACTGGGCCACCAGCACCGAGCTATGGTAGCGTTCATGCGAACGCAAAAGGTTGGTCACGTGGTAATCAACATCGCGGTGCGAAGTTGTGCCCAGATTTCCAATCTGCTTTGCCGGCTCCAACCGTGTCGAGTGAGTCTGACCAACACCGAGCGTCGGTTTCGACCGTCGACCCACGCATGTCTCGTCACACGTGTCGTTGGTGCCCCGGCACTCACCCGTCAGACAACTGCTGGAAAAAATGTCCAGCTTGTCATCAAGTACATGCGACAGGTAAAGGGTGTGCAGCGGTTCGCGTCATTGAAGATCTCAAGGCCTGGTATCAATCCCCGGCAGGCCGAAATGCCAGCTTACCACGAAGTGTCGTGGAGTCATTCAATAGACCGTTCGAAGCAGTACACGCATCGAAATCCGAATATTCTGCGCGTGACGAGCATCGAACACCGGACCTCAAAGCCTTCGGTCAAGTGAATCAATCCGCTCGTGTAATGCGAGTTTTTGCATACACCGGTTCTGATGGAAACGGCCAGTTTGATACTGACAAAGAGTCCCGTATATTCATGCCCAACAAGGCACGCTCGAACGCCATTGACTCTGGAGGATTTGGATCTGTCTGTGGGGACAGGAAAATTTTCCGCCTACACCACGGGGAGCGCCGGGGTTGGTGGTCAGATTATTCGGGGTCAACGGGGGAGATCGGGATTGCTCTGGTCAACGGCGCGGTGTGCGATCGCCGTTGCGATATCTTGCTAGATTCCGGATCAAACACCAGTATTTTGAGCCTTGAGTTGGCTCGAAAGCTCGGCCTTCGGCTTTCATTTCACGAGCGTCTCGAGGTAAAAGGAATCGGAGGTATTGTGACGTATGTCACTGCAAAAACCAGTGTCAAGCTAAAATTGGGTATGAGCACGGTGTACTTTATGGATATTTGGTGCGGGAATATCGGCGAAGGTGTTCACTGCTTGCTGGGTTTCGACTTTATGGTATCGGCTGGTGTACGCCTAAGTGCCTGCGAAGGTGTGGTCCACCTTCCTGATGAGGAGAGTATTCCTCTTATTCGGCAAGGTACTCAATCAAGACTGCCAAAGCGGATTCCAATTTCCGCACCGAGTGACTTGTATATTCTTCCCGGCCGGAGTGTGACTGTCTCAGTTATTTACGGAAAGGCAGATTTGAATCTCGTACCCTGGCTGCGGCGAGGACGAACCTGGCTCCCGACAATACTTTGCGACGATGAAGGCCGCCCTGATCGCATTCGAATCACGAATATATCCGGACATCCGCTCCAGATACCTAGAAGAACCCCCGTCGGATATCTAGTCGAGGCCGGCTATTTACCCGATGGCGACATATGTGTACGCGCCGGGTCTCGCAGGTATACTGAGTGGCAAGTCTCAATCCGCGAGAGTTCCGAGCAACGACACCAAGACCGACTGAACTTCCCCATTAACCGGAGTCTACCATCGACAACTCCTCAGCAGGTGTGGCCAACACCTCGGAAGATATTATCACGCGGCGACGCTGATGAATTCAAACCGGCTTTGGAGCCGACAAGGGGCGTGTCCTCATCTTCCGTGTGTGGTTCAGTCTACGCAGTGGTGGCGCAGCGTTTCCCCAACCCATTGTCTGCCGGAGATATATCTCACCCGATGGATCACCAAGATGTGCATGGGTCGTCTTCCAGCGTATTAAAGGTCACGAAGTTATTATGGGTACAATGTGTCACAACATCTTGAAGTTGAAGTTCAAGTTGTGGAAGATTCAACTGTAGAAAATTCTCATGTGGAAGATTCCCATGTAGAAAATTCTCAGGTGGAAAGTTCTCCATCTAGTTCTGGGTTGAACCCAGTTCAACCCATCAACCTTGTTGAAGTACCCACGAAGTGTGTATACCTCTGCATATGATTACGATAGGTAGGACATGCATATGTTTATGGTAGCGTAGGACACAAGACGGCTTAGAGGTAGCGACAGCGAACTAAGTCCCGATCAATTCACTCTGCATTTTGCCAAGCTTCAGTCAAGTCCACTCCTCTTCTCGACTTCGTGACCTTTAATAGGTTATGAGCCCAAGTACCATGACGGACAAGACAAAGACTCTCGTTGACAAGTTCCGTGGCGACAACTACGCTTCGTGGGCACGCTACATGCGAGGCGTGTTCCTAACCAAGTCGGTGTGGAATGTCGTGAACATCAACGAGACGCCGACGTTCTCGGACCCGCGGATCAAGGACGAATACATCAGGACCAACAACATCGCGTTCGGCCTGATGCTCCTCCATATCGACGCGGAGTACCACCACATCGTCGACGACTGTGAAGAAGCTCATGTGGCATGGAAGCGACTCCGTTCGTTGTACGAAGGGTCGCAGAAGGCGGGTCGAATCTACTTGAAGCGTCAGCTCTTTAGTATGGAGATGAAGGAAGGCGCGAATGTGTTGCATCACTGCAACGAGATCCTCAACATCCACGCCAAGCTTGTGGCCATCGGCGCGAAGATGGAGGACGAAGATGTGGCAATTTGTCTGCTGCGCAGTTTGCCTAAGAGCTATGAGAACGTGGTTCTGCACATCGAGATGAGCAATGCCGACTTGAGAACTAAAGAAGTGATCAAGGCTCTCACGAACGAGCACGTGAAGCGTGCCGGCGAGATGAAGACTGCAGCCACCAAGCTCGACGACCAAGCCAAGGCGTTTGTGTCGGAGCAAGATACTCGTGTATGCTCGCACTGCGGCAAGACTGGTCACTTAGTTGACCGTTGTTGGGCCAAGAACAAGCAAGAAGGTCGCAAATTCGGCGGTGGTCGCTTTGGCGGAAAACGCGCGAACCACGTACAACGCGACTATGAAGAAGACGATGACGCCATCGCCTTCGCTGTATCAATGGAGGCCAGTATAGCGCCGGACACTTCCATGATTGGGAAGTGGGCGATTGACAGTGGTGCCACGCACCATGTCTGTAACGACCGCTCGATGTTTGCCAGTTTGGCTGAGGGCGACCACGGTGAACTTGTGGTCGCGGAAGGAACGAAGACCAAGATCCTCGGCGTTGGCACAGTGCACGAGCGCGCTATCATTCACGGCGGACAAGTTCGTGACCTCGAACTCCGCGACGTATTATACGTACCAGGAATCAAGAAGAATCTGCTTTCAATCCCGCAGATCAACAAGTCAGGCAAGTTTCGCGTTGTCTTCGAAGGGCCTGCAATGAGCGTATTCGACAAAAGGTCGCGGAAGGTCGTCGCGACTGCTCAACTTGCGTTCGGGTTGTTTTGGCTCCGCTCATTCCCGCGCGCCACTTCGCCTTCAGCTTTGACAATCTCGGCGGACCGCGCAATCTCGATCCTGCACGAGCGCATGGGTCATGCATCGACTCCGTTGTTGCGCTTGTTGCTCGACAAGCCAATGGTGAAGGACGCGGATCTGCCTACGAGCACCAAAGCTACACCGATGTGCCAAGGGTGCCAGCAAGGCAAAATGGTCCAGAAGCCATTCAAGTCCAACACCGAGAAGCGCAAGTTTCAACCGTTCGAACTCATCCATCTCGACCTTTGTGGCCCGATGGAGGTCGACAGCATCGGCGGCAGCAAGTATTTGCTCCTGATCGTGGACGAATCCAGTGGTTTGATGCACGGTTCATGCATTGCGTCCAAGTCAGACTGCAGTGCACTGATCATCAAATTCATCAAGCAAGTCAGCAACCAGTTTGATCGCCGTGTCAAGTTTGTACGTCACGACGGAGCCAAGGAATTTGCTACGAGTGCAATCAAGGCGTTCTATGCTGACCAAGGCATCGAGCAGCAAGTCACTGTGCCATACGCGCACCAAACCAACAGTACGGCCGAGCGCAACATCCGAAGTATCGTCACGATGGGTCGCAGCATGCTCCATCATGCTGGTTTGGACAAAATCTTCTGGGCAGAAGCAGCAATGACCGCGATCTACATCAAGAATCGCTTGCCATCACCGAAGTCCAACGACAAGACACCGTATGAACTGGTCTACGGTGAGAAACCTAGCATCAAGCACATGCGCGTCTTCGGCTGTCTCGCGTTCGTACTCACACCAAGTGAGATGCGCAAGAAGTGGGATGCCAAGTCTCGCCCTGGCCTATTCGTCGGTTATCAAGAGTCATCAAAAGCGTATCGGATCTTCGACATTGAAGCTAACAAGATCGTCATCAGTCGCGATGTCAATTTCGACGAGACCAAGCCCGGCGGCTGGTACCTCGAAAACACTACATCAGGCATGGACGACTTGCTGGAACGACTCGATGACATCGACAACGAAGGTGGTCTCAACTTGGCCAATTTCAAGTACAGTGGCAAACGCCGCTCAGGTGCCCCACAACCAGTTGAACCAATGCAATCCGACGCAGACGATGAAGCAAGCGGTTCGGAAAGTGTTCGAAGATCAACCCGACGACGAATGTCCCCAGTCGAGTGGTGGCGTGCAAGTGCGAACCTGACAGAGACCAGCGATTTCACTGAACCAAGCACGTATGAAGAGGCCGTCAGTGGCCCAGATCAAGAACACTGGAAGCGTGCGATTACCGCCGAGTTACGATCTATGCAAGAACGAGAAGTGTTCTCACCAGCCAAGCTTCCAAACGGCGAACGAGCGATCGACGCCAAGTGGGTGTTCAAGATCAAAAGACGTGCCGATGGTTCGATCGACAAGTACAAGGCTCGACTTGTGGCTCGAGGATTCAAGCAGAAGTACGGTATCGACTACACCGAGACGTTTGCACCAGTATTCAAGTACACGACTCTTCGCATGATGATTGCACTAGCAAAGTCATTCGGTTGGCCTGTTGAGCAACTCGACGTCGTAACTGCTTTCCTTTATGGCGTGATGAAGGAACAAGTATTCATCCGGACTCCCGAAGGCATGGAACTCGAGCGAGGCTACGACTGTCTCAAGCTACTCAAGTCCATCTACGGACTAAAACAGGCGTCTCGGGTCTGGAACGAAACCTTCGACGAGTACGTACGATCGATCGGCTTCAACGCATCCAAGTCCGATCCGTGTCTGTACATCAAGTGTATCGATGGCCAGTGTGTGCTCCTACTCGTCTACGTTGACGATGTGATCATTACTGGAAGTTCGCCTGACCTGATCACGGACGTGAAGTCACAACTCAAGACGCGATTCGAGATGACCGACAATGGTCCATGCAAGTTTGTCCTCGGCATCGAACTCGTCGACAATGCAGATGGTTCGGTTACTCTGTGCCAGCGCCGTTACATCAGTGACATCTTAAAGCGCTTCAACATGGAAGACTGCAAGCCGGTAGCAAGCCCAGTTGACGTCAGTGCCAAGCTCACCACGACGAATGAAGACGATGTGCCGGTCACCAATGCCCCATACCGCGAGGCAGTTGGTGCACTGATGCATGTAATGTGTGCCACTCGACCTGACATTGCATTCGCCGTGGGAATGGTCTCGCGATTCATGGAAGCGCCCCATGAAGTCCATTGGATTGCCGTCAAGCGCATCTTCCGTTACCTCCAAGGCACCAAGTCGCACGGGATTCGATTCACCACAGACCCGGACATGAAGTTTGCTGGCTACTCCGATGCCGATTGGGCCGGTGACATATCAGACCGCAAGTCAACATCCGGCTACGTGTTTACACTTGCCGGCGGACCCATTAGCTGGGGATCCAAGAAGCAATCAAGTGTCTCCCTATCTACAAGCGAAGCCGAGTACATCGCATTGAGTCTCGCAATTCAAGAGGGCAAGTGGGTCCATCGCCTACTGTGTGAAGCATTGGACGCTGCACAAGTCCCAAGTCCGAAGTTGGTGATTCTTGAAGACAACCAGTCATGCATCAAGATGACCAAGAACCCAGTAAACCATGGTCGTGCCAAGCACATCGACATCAAATACCACCACATTCGTGATGAAGTCAAGTCCGGGGAAGTCGAAGTAAAGTACTGCCCAAGCTCAACCATGAACGCCGACTTGCTCACGAAGGGTCTACCCGGTCCCCGTCACCAAGAGCTCACTCAAGCCCTCGGAATTCAAGGCTGTGACCATTGAGGGGGGCTATTATGGGTACAATGTGTCACAACATCTTGAAGTTGAAGTTCAAGTTGTGGAAGATTCAACTGTAGAAAATTCTCATGTGGAAGATTCCCATGTAGAAAATTCTCAGGTGGAAAGTTCTCCATCTAGTTCTGGGTTGAACCCAGTTCAACCCATCAACCTTGTTGAAGTACCCACGAAGTGTGTATACCTCTGCATATGATTACGATAGGTAGGACATGCATATGTTTATGGTAGCGTAGGACACAAGACGGCTTAGAGGTAGCGACAGCGAACTAAGTCCCGATCAATTCTGTTGAAGATGATGCGCCTCGAACCCAGCGTCATCATTCCAGTTGAAGCTCGGCAGTTGAAGCTCGGCTGTAGAAGATTCTCCTGCAGAAGATTCTCCGTGGAAGATTCGACATGTGGAAGATTCGACATGTGGAAGATTCTCCGTCTGGTTCTGGTTTGAATCCAGTGCCACCCATCGACTTCGTTGAAGTATCCACGAAGTCAGTTTATGTTTGCATATGTTTACGATAGGTAGGACATACATTTGATTATGGTAGCGTAGGACACACACAGACGGCTTAGAGGTAGCAGTAGCGAACTAAGTCCCGATCAATTCACTTTGCATTTTGCATCCCACCAACCAAGCGACCTTTCAACAGGTTATGAGCCCAAGCCCAGCCGACTCTGCCTCCACCGACTTCGCCTCCCCAGCCTTCGCCATGGATTCGACCACCCCAGCCCGCATCAACAAGTTCGACGGAACCAACTTCCACACATGGAAGTTCAAGATGCAGATGGTGCTCGAAGAACGCGACGTCTGGGAAGTTGTCTGTGGAGAGGTCAAACTCGAGCAGTGCCAGACCGACGCGGACCGAGCCCTCTTCAAGAAGAAGTCTCGCAAGGCGCTCGCGATGATCTGTCTCGCGATGGAAGACTCGCAGCTCCCGCTGGTTCGGTCGGCGAGTGGTGCGCAAGATGCATGGTCAAGACTGGAAGAACACTTCGAGAAGAAGAGCCTTGCCAACAAGCTCTTTCTTCGTCGTCGTTTCTTCACGACCATGATGGAAGAAGGTGACGATGTGCTCACGCACATCAACAAGCTCAAGACCCTGGCCGAGCAACTCGACGCAGTCGGCGCTCCGGTCAGCGAAGACGACTTGGTGATCACGCTTCTCGGCAGTCTCAGCGAGTCGTACCAGTTCCTCATCACGGCGTTGGAGTCGCGTGTCGACGCGCTCACGTGGGAACTCGTGACGTCTCGGCTGCTCCATGAAGACATGAAGCGCAAGGAGCAAGGTGGCGACGGAGCCACGCTTGGCCAAGCGTTCATGACAAGTGACGCGAAGCCCAAGGGCCGTGCAGTCAAGAAGACTGGCACGTGCAACTACTGCGGCAAGATCGGTCATTGGGCCGCGGAGTGCCACTCGCGTGTCAAGGACAACGGCAACGGCAACGGCAACTCCGGCGGCAACGGCAACGGCAACGGAAACGGCAACCCTCGGCAACGGTTCCAGCGAGCCAACCTTGCGCGAGATGAAGACCCCGGCGAGTACCTGTTCTCGGTCGGGAAGACCCAAGGCAAGTCGAGTCAATCCACGGCGTGGTTGGTCGACTCGGGTGCGACTCAGCACATGTCGCGAACCAAGCAGTTCATGATGAACTACAAGAAGATTGACCCAGTCGACGTGCATCTGGCCGATGATGGCACGGTCCAAGCGGTTGGCGTGGGAGACATTCTCATGTCGATGAAGACTCCAAGCGGTGTCAAGAAGGGTTTGCTCACCAACGTGTGGCATATCCCCAAGCTCAGCCGCAACCTGTTCTCGGTCGGAAGATTCACGGAGGACGTTGCTCCCGTGACGTTCGACAAGGACGGTTGCTTCGTCGTTCTCAAGGGCGCCAAGCGGACCATCGGCACTCGTATCGGCAAGGGTCTGTTCAAGCTCAACATGTCTCCAGTGTCGACTGAAGCAGCCCACGCCGCCAGTACAAGACGAGGTCGCGCCATGTCCAAGTCGTACCTGTGGCACCTCCGACTCGGTCACATCGGCTTCAGCGGTCTCGAAGCCATCGTCAAGAAGGACCTCGCCGACGGACTCGATATCGGGTCTGTGCAGGAGTGGGAGGTCTGTGAAGGCTGTGCACTCGGCAAGCTGACTCGCGTCAAGTTCCAGTCGGGCACGACCAAGCGGTCTGCGAATCTGCTTGACGTCGTGTACAGCGATGTGGCCGGCCCCATGAAGACTCCGACTTTCGGTGGCATGAAGTACTTTGCCACCTTCACCGACGACAAGTCTCGACTGTGCAAGTTGTACCTGATGCGGTCCAAGGACGAAGTCTACGACAAGTTCGTCGAGTTCGTCAACTGGGCCGAGAACCAAACCGGTCGTCGAGTCAAGGTGCTTCGAACCGACGGCGGCGGCGAGTACCAGTCGGCCAAACTTGCCAAGTTCTGCCGCAAGCGTGGCATCGAGCACGACGTCACGCCGCCATACACGCCTCAGTTGAACGGTGTGGCGGAGCGCATGAACCGAACCATCGGTGAGTGTGGTCGTTGCAAGCTCCACCATGCCAACTTGTCCGACGAGTACTGGGGCGAAGCCGTCATGACTGCAGTCGAAGTTCGCAACCGACTTCCGACCCGCGCTCAAGACTTGTACAAGTCGCCGTACGAAGAATGGTACGGGAAGAAGCCCTTGCTCGCCAACTTCAAGGTGTTCGGCTGCCATGCGTACGTCCACGTGCCGAAGGAGAAGCGGTCGAAGTTCGACGCCCGAGCCATCTTGTGTCGGTTCCTCGGCTACTCGGACCACGAGAAGGCGTATCGGTTTGAAGAAATCGCAACCGGTCGGATCGTCATCAGTCGAGACGCGCAGTTCATGGAAGACACGTTCGACGACGGCAAGCGCGAAGAACCCTGGAGCAAGTCCGTCGAGTTCCGCGACGATGAAGATGATGAGGATCAGGATGAAGCAACCGACAACCAAGATGATGAAGACATGGGTGAGCAGCCAGCCTCACCAGCACCAAGTCAGCGCAGCTACGAGCGACCGGAGTGGCAACAGGGCCAGCGGTCGCAGCGTCCAGCAGCACCAGCATCGGCCCAGCAGCCGAATGTCGACTACGCACCAGGGTCCAAGCGCCACTCTCGCACGCACTCGCTCGAGAACCTGGCTGAACCGCCAGTTGAGAAGCGCTACGGACGGGTTGGTCGCACAAGTGGTGCGACTCCACCACCCACGCAAGGTCCAAGGACATCGCTCGAAGATCTGTCTGCACTGCTCACGTCGATCGAAGAGGAAGGCGTAGAAGATGAAGATGAAGAAGGCGAAGACGTGCAAGAACAAGGGGGAGAAGACCAAGACCACGAAGAGTTTGCTCTCGTCGTGAATTCAGGGGGAGAGTTGCCGACATCGTTCAAGTCGGCGATGGAATCCGACGACGCCAGCAACTGGAAGGAAGCCTGCGACTCCGAGCTCGAGTCGCTCAAGAAGAACGAGACCTGGGACCTAGTCCCTTTGCCAGCCGGACGCAAGGCCATCACCAGCAAGTGGGTGTTCAAGGTCAAGGAAACCGCCGAAGGACTTGTCGAACGGTACAAGGCTCGACTCGTTGCCAAGGGGTTCCTGCAGAAGTACGGCATCGACTTCGAAGAGACATTCGCACCCGTCGCCAAGTTCACGTCGATCCGCACCATCCTCAGCATCGCCGCTCGACACAAGCTCATGATCCATCAGATGGATGTCAAGACGGCGTTCCTGAACGGCAACCTCGACGAAGAAATCTACATGAAGCAGCCCGAAGGCTTCGTCGACCAGCGCCACCCCGACTACGTGTGCAAGCTCAAGCGCTCGCTCTACGGTCTCAAGCAGTCGCCCCGCATGTGGAACCAGACCATCGACGCCTTCATGCGCAAGGTCGGCTTCACCAAGTGCGAGATGGACCACTGCGTGTACGTCAAGCGGAGCGGCTCAGCGATGATCTTCGTGGTGATCTACGTCGACGACCTCATCCTCGCCTGCAACAGCCTCGAGTTGCTCACGGCGACCAAGCGTGCATTCAGCGAACGCTTCGAGATGTCCGACCTCGGCGAACTCAAGTACTGCCTCGGCATGGAAGTTGATCAAGACCCCAAGTCCGGCGACGTGACCATGCGGCAGACCAAGTTCCTGCAGTCGATCCTGACCAAGTTCGGCATGCAAGACTGCAAACCAGTGAGGACCCCTCAAGACCCCGGACTCAAGCTGACCAAGGCCATGTGTGAAGGTGGTTGCAAGCACGAAGACACCATGAAGAACGTGCCGTACCGAAGTGCAGTCGGCGCACTGATGTACCTCATGGTCGGCACTCGACCAGACCTCGCAGCGGCAGTCGGCACACTCAGCCAGTTCGCCGCGGACCCGTGTCCAACACACTGGCAAGCTCTCAAGCGTGTGCTCCGGTATCTGCAAGCGACTCCGACCTACGGCCTGCAGTTCTCGGCATCGAACGACGGAAGACTGGTCGGCTACTCCGACGCCGACTGGGCTGGCGACATCGAGTCACGTCGAAGCACCAGCGGCTACGTGTTCATGCTCAACGGCGGATGCATCAGCTGGCGCAGCAAGAAGCAGCGAACTGTCGCCCTCTCCTCGACCGAAGCAGAGTACATGGCTCTATCGGAAGCGATCCAAGAAGCCGTGTGGCTCAAGGCGTTCCTGTGCGAACTCGGCGAAGTTGCAAGCGACCAAGCGCTCACGGTGTACGAAGACAACCAAGGTGCGATCGCGTTGGCCAAGAACCCCGAGTTCCACAAGCGCACCAAGCACATCGACATTCGCTATCACTTCGTTCGTGAGAAGGTCGAGGACGGTCAAGTGTCTCTCCAGTATTGCCCGACCCAAGACATGCTTGCCGACATCATGACCAAGCCGATCCCCACTGTCCAGTTCGACGTGCTCCGCACCAAGCTTGGTGTTCAAGACGCAGTCGAGTCGAGGGGGAGTGTTGAAGATGATGCGCCTCGAACCCAGCGTCATCATTCCAGTTGAAGCTCGGCAGTTGAAGCTCGGCTGTAGAAGATTCTCCTGCAGAAGATTCTCCGTGGAAGATTCGACATGTGGAAGATTCGACATGTGGAAGATTCTCCGTCTGGTTCTGGTTTGAATCCAGTGCCACCCATCGACTTCGTTGAAGTATCCACGAAGTCAGTTTATGTTTGCATATGTTTACGATAGGTAGGACATACATTTGATTATGGTAGCGTAGGACACACACAGACGGCTTAGAGGTAGCAGTAGCGAACTAAGTCCCGATCAATTCACTTTGCATTTTGCATCCCACCAACCAAGCGACCTTTCAACAAATTCACTCTGCATTTTGCCAAGCTTCAGTCAAGTCCACTCCTCTTCTCGACTTCTATTAAAGGTCACGAAGTCGAGAAGAGGAGTGGACTTGACTGAAGCTTGGCAAAATGCAGAGTGAATTGATCGGGACTTAGTTCGCTGTCGCTACCTCTAAGCCGTCTTGTGTCCTACGCTACCATAAACATATGCATGTCCTACCTATCGTAATCATATGCAGAGGTATACACACTTCGTGGGTACTTCAACAAGGTTGATGGGTTGAACTGGGTTCAACCCAGAACTAGATGGAGAACTTTCCACCTGAGAATTTTCTACATGGGAATCTTCCACATGAGAATTTTCTACAGTTGAATCTTCCACAACTTGAACTTCAACTTCAAGATGTTGTGACACATTGTACCCATAATAGCCCCCCTCAATGGTCACAGCCTTGAATTCCGAGGGCTTGAGTGAGCTCTTGGTGACGGGGACCGGGTAGACCCTTCGTGAGCAAGTCGGCGTTCATGGTTGAGCTTGGGCAGTACTTTACTTCGACTTCCCCGGACTTGACTTCATCACGAATGTGGTGGTATTTGATGTCGATGTGCTTGGCACGACCATGGTTTACTGGGTTCTTGGTCATCTTGATGCATGACTGGTTGTCTTCAAGAATCACCAACTTCGGACTTGGGACTTGTGCAGCGTCCAATGCTTCACACAGTAGGCGATGGACCCACTTGCCCTCTTGAATTGCGAGACTCAATGCGATGTACTCGGCTTCGCTTGTAGATAGGGAGACACTTGATTGCTTCTTGGATCCCCAGCTAATGGGTCCGCCGGCAAGTGTAAACACGTAGCCGGATGTTGACTTGCGGTCTGATATGTCACCGGCCCAATCGGCATCGGAGTAGCCAGCAAACTTCATGTCCGGGTCTGTGGTGAATCGAATCCCGTGCGACTTGGTGCCTTGGAGGTAACGGAAGATGCGCTTGACGGCAATCCAATGGACTTCATGGGGCGCTTCCATGAATCGCGAGACCATTCCCACGGCGAATGCAATGTCAGGTCGAGTGGCACACATTACATGCATCAGTGCACCAACTGCCTCGCGGTATGGGGCATTGGTGACCGGCACATCGTCTTCATTCGTCGTGGTGAGCTTGGCACTGACGTCAACTGGGCTTGCTACCGGCTTGCAGTCTTCCATGTTGAAGCGCTTTAAGATGTCACTGATGTAACGGCGCTGGCACAGAGTAACCGAACCATCTGCATTGTCGACGAGTTCGATGCCGAGGACAAACTTGCATGGACCATTGTCGGTCATCTCGAATCGCGTCTTGAGTTGTGACTTCACGTCCGTGATCAGGTCAGGCGAACTTCCAGTAATGATCACATCGTCAACGTAGACGAGTAGGAGCACACACTGGCCATCGATACACTTGATGTACAGACACGGATCGGACTTGGATGCGTTGAAGCCGATCGATCGTACGTACTCGTCGAAGGTTTCGTTCCAGACCCGAGACGCCTGTTTTAGTCCGTAGATGGACTTGAGTAGCTTGAGACAGTCGTAGCCTCGCTCGAGTTCCATGCCTTCGGGAGTCCGGATGAATACTTGTTCCTTCATCACGCCATAAAGGAAAGCAGTTACGACGTCGAGTTGCTCAACAGGCCAACCGAATGACTTTGCTAGTGCAATCATCATGCGAAGAGTCGTGTACTTGAATACTGGTGCAAACGTCTCGGTGTAGTCGATACCGTACTTCTGCTTGAATCCTCGAGCCACAAGTCGAGCCTTGTACTTGTCGATCGAACCATCGGCACGTCTTTTGATCTTGAACACCCACTTGGCGTCGATCGCTCGTTCGCCGTTTGGAAGCTTGGCTGGTGAGAACACTTCTCGTTCTTGCATAGATCGTAACTCGGCGGTAATCGCACGCTTCCAGTGTTCTTGATCTGGGCCACTGACGGCCTCTTCATACGTGCTTGGTTCAGTGAAATCGCTGGTCTCTGTCAGGTTCGCACTTGCACGCCACCACTCGACTGGGGACATTCGTCGTCGGGTTGATCTTCGAACACTTTCCGAACCGCTTGCTTCATCGTCTGCGTCGGATTGCATTGGTTCAACTGGTTGTGGGGCACCTGAGCGGCGTTTGCCACTGTACTTGAAATTGGCCAAGTTGAGACCACCTTCGTTGTCGATGTCATCGAGTCGTTCCAGCAAGTCGTCCATGCCTGATGTAGTGTTTTCGAGGTACCAGCCGCCGGGCTTGGTCTCGTCGAAATTGACATCGCGACTGATGACGATCTTGTTAGCTTCAATGTCGAAGATCCGATACGCTTTTGATGACTCTTGATAACCGACGAATAGGCCAGGGCGAGACTTGGCATCCCACTTCTTGCGCATCTCACTTGGTGTGAGTACGAACGCGAGACAGCCGAAGACGCGCATGTGCTTGATGCTAGGTTTCTCACCGTAGACCAGTTCATACGGTGTCTTGTCGTTGGACTTCGGTGATGGCAAGCGATTCTTGATGTAGATCGCGGTCATTGCTGCTTCTGCCCAGAAGATTTTGTCCAAACCAGCATGATGGAGCATGCTGCGACCCATCGTGACGATACTTCGGATGTTGCGCTCGGCCGTACTGTTGGTTTGGTGCGCGTATGGCACAGTGACTTGCTGCTCGATGCCTTGGTCAGCATAGAACGCCTTGATTGCACTCGTAGCAAATTCCTTGGCTCCGTCGTGACGTACAAACTTGACACGGCGATCAAACTGGTTGCTGACTTGCTTGATGAATTTGATGATCAGTGCACTGCAGTCTGACTTGGACGCAATGCATGAACCGTGCATCAAACCACTGGATTCGTCCACGATCAGGAGCAAATACTTGCTGCCGCCGATGCTGTCGACCTCCATCGGGCCACAAAGGTCGAGATGGATGAGTTCGAACGGTTGAAACTTGCGCTTCTCGGTGTTGGACTTGAATGGCTTCTGGACCATTTTGCCTTGCTGGCACCCTTGGCACATCGGTGTAGCTTTGGTGCTCGTAGGCAGATCCGCGTCCTTCACCATTGGCTTGTCGAGCAACAAGCGCAACAACGGAGTCGATGCATGACCCATGCGCTCGTGCAGGATCGAGATTGCGCGGTCCGCCGAGATTGTCAAAGCTGAAGGCGAAGTGGCGCGCGGGAATGAGCGGAGCCAAAACAACCCGAACGCAAGTTGAGCAGTCGCGACGACCTTCCGCGACCTTTTGTCGAATACGCTCATTGCAGGCCCTTCGAAGACAACGCGAAACTTGCCTGACTTGTTGATCTGCGGGATTGAAAGCAGATTCTTCTTGATTCCTGGTACGTATAATACGTCGCGGAGTTCGAGGTCACGAACTTGTCCGCCGTGAATGATAGCGCGCTCGTGCACTGTGCCAACGCCGAGGATCTTGGTCTTCGTTCCTTCCGCGACCACAAGTTCACCGTGGTCGCCCTCAGCCAAACTGGCAAACATCGAGCGGTCGTTACAGACATGGTGCGTGGCACCACTGTCAATCGCCCACTTCCCAATCATGGAAGTGTCCGGCGCTATACTGGCCTCCATTGATACAGCGAAGGCGATGGCGTCATCGTCTTCTTCATAGTCGCGTTGTACGTGGTTCGCGCGTTTTCCGCCAAAGCGACCACCGCCGAATTTGCGACCTTCTTGCTTGTTCTTGGCCCAACAACGGTCAACTAAGTGACCAGTCTTGCCGCAGTGCGAGCATACACGAGTATCTTGCTCCGACACAAACGCCTTGGCTTGGTCGTCGAGCTTGGTGGCTGCAGTCTTCATCTCGCCGGCACGCTTCACGTGCTCGTTCGTGAGAGCCTTGATCACTTCTTTAGTTCTCAAGTCGGCATTGCTCATCTCGATGTGCAGAACCACGTTCTCATAGCTCTTAGGCAAACTGCGCAGCAGACAAATTGCCACATCTTCGTCCTCCATCTTCGCGCCGATGGCCACAAGCTTGGCGTGGATGTTGAGGATCTCGTTGCAGTGATGCAACACATTCGCGCCTTCCTTCATCTCCATACTAAAGAGCTGACGCTTCAAGTAGATTCGACCCGCCTTCTGCGACCCTTCGTACAACGAACGGAGTCGCTTCCATGCCACATGAGCTTCTTCACAGTCGTCGACGATGTGGTGGTACTCCGCGTCGATATGGAGGAGCATCAGGCCGAACGCGATGTTGTTGGTCCTGATGTATTCGTCCTTGATCCGCGGGTCCGAGAACGTCGGCGTCTCGTTGATGTTCACGACATTCCACACCGACTTGGTTAGGAACACGCCTCGCATGTAGCGTGCCCACGAAGCGTAGTTGTCGCCACGGAACTTGTCAACGAGAGTCTTTGTCTTGTCCGTCATGGTACTTGGGCTCATAACCTATTAAAGGTCACGAAGTCGAGAAGAGGAGTGGACTTGACTGAAGCTTGGCAAAATGCAGAGTGAATTGATCGGGACTTAGTTCGCTGTCGCTACCTCTAAGCCGTCTTGTGTCCTACGCTACCATAAACATATGCATGTCCTACCTATCGTAATCATATGCAGAGGTATACACACTTCGTGGGTACTTCAACAAGGTTGATGGGTTGAACTGGGTTCAACCCAGAACTAGATGGAGAACTTTCCACCTGAGAATTTTCTACATGGGAATCTTCCACATGAGAATTTTCTACAGTTGAATCTTCCACAACTTGAACTTCAACTTCAAGATGTTGTGACACATTGTACCCATAATACAGCGAACAAGGTGTTCTATCTCCTAGAGCTGGCGTTTTGTCCAACTCCACCACCATCGTGTCTGGGACGGATCGTGCATCTACCTCGCCAAATTCGAGCAGTTCGCAAGGCCCGCTTCCGCGGTTACAATTGGCGACGACTGTGGACTCATCAAGTAATTACACCAAGCAGAGTCCTAGAAGCCCAATCATGGGTCCGGTTGCTCACCTAGCTCCGCTAGCATGGCATTTGGGTTGAGCATCTCGCCCAAATCGTCGTGTCATCGAGAAGTGACAATGAAGAGTTTGCTTGCTAGTGCATACCTCGTTCGGCATTCAACAGCCTGTGCCACCCGTGAAAAAACGGATTGCAAGTCCAGCAGCCGGCTAGTGGTACCTATACATCCGGTGTCGGAGTACAAAGCGGTTGCGAAGGCCTTTGTTGATGCCATGGAGCTTCCCGGTGTGAACGGTAGTTCAATATTGCCCGAGTTTTCGACGGGCTACGCATGCAGCAGGAGTAAAACTAATGTCCGTCTTCCGGGCGGCATCCAACCTGCCATGGAAGTTCCTCACCCGATCGATCATCGCCTACTGCACGAGGTCTGCAAACTGCTCAAGGTGTTGTTCGAGTATGACGTATTTGATTTGCCAGACCATGGTTGTGAAAGCCGGATCGATCCTGAGCTGATCAGCTTGTTGAACCGGCCCGATACAAGCGTCGTCGTGGCTCATGAAACTGTCGCCGGAACCAGCCAAAATGTCGTTGCGGGTCGAAGTAACGAACTGCGATGTGTAAGCTCGGGTGAGCCCGTGCCAGTTTGCGCTTTCGCGTTTGAATCCCCGGGCTCTGTTGAAGGTGTTGGGGTTGAAGGTGTCGAGGTTGAAGGTGTCGAGGTTGAAGACGTCAATCTTGATGACGTTCAGGTTGAGGTTGAAGTCATTGAGGTTGGAGTTGAAGGCATTGATGACGCCGCGACGCACGTGGCGCAGGACCAACCCCAGCGTGAATTTGTTTATACACCATCATCTCAACAAGGGGCGACACCAAAGTTGCAAAGTGCTCACGGTGATCACGCTAATCCGGATTCAAGCCTCTACTATGCCGGGTTTGCTCGCGAGTTTGAACAACTTACTGTTACTGGAAGCGGAGAGAGCCGTGCGGTCGCCAGACGCTACGTGGACGAAGAAGGTGATTTCAGAAGACACTCCTGTGTTGCCTGGGAAGAACCGGTACTGTTAGGCCGGACCGCCAGCTCTGATCCGGTTCAGCACTCAAAAGTCTCACCATGGAGACCGAGTGGCTGCTCTGGTCTGGTATCTGGCGCAAGGGTTGCAGTGTCCCTCAAGCTGCAAGCCGACCTCACCAAGTGAGTGCCGGCAACAGGGCTGCGGCGTCCCTCAAGTCGCGAGCTGACCCTGCAGTGAACCGGCGGCCGTCTCACCGGCCAGCTGCAACGACCAGCACGAAGTCCAACTCGACCAAGGAGCAACGGACAGCGGGAGTCATCTACCGCGGTCTGGTTCTCCCAGGTGAGTTGATGCCAGCCGTAACCGTCCATCCGGATCCGAAACCGGATGGCCGGTAAGCTGAAGGAAAGAGCGAGTATGCATATGTGTATGAAGAAAACGACAAGAAGAACCGAGTTGACTATCCGGCGGAAGATCCCACGGCTTTGCTGCGAGGTATATACCTGCAAAGTCTTGTGCGAGCAAGCGAAGAAATGCATTCTCTCAGTGGTAAAATCTTCGGGGCTGACTGCACAACGATTCATTTCTACCGGTCACAAATTGGAACCCGGTGTTTTGACCAAGAACCTACCGACATCTTCAGCAACCTGATTGAATTCGGCTTGGAGTGTCAGAGCTCAGTCGCAGCAGCTGTGCAGCAGCAACAGAGCCCTGTCAAGGGGCGGTTGTGGTGAAGTGCCTCCGGTTTCGGGCAGCCCGCCGTCACCCAGGCACTGCGAGGTATTGTGACGAAGCGACCCGGCGCCGTGGGCGACGGGGAGCATGCGAGGCGCCACCGAGCGACTTAGACAGTTTCAGGTAGTTGATTGAAGAGATTAGTCTCGGTCTGGATCGATATGCCGGACCTGTCCGATTCACTTGAACCGGTCCGGATTCTCGGCACCAGGTCCGGCTTTCTGACTTGATGACGTGTCACAGTGACCCGAACCTTGTGACATTATCCATGTCACTATCGCGGGTCATTCGCAAGGTAGTCTGTGACATTATCCATGTCACTATCGCGGGTCATTCGCAAGGTAGTCAGTCTAGCCAGTGTACAACCCGGTTAAGTACGAGGGGCGACTTGCCTCACGTCCTACAATAATGGACTTTGGATTCTGCGGTCAAGTGCTCAAGTCGCTCGCCCTCCAAGCCAAGAAACCGGACCCTCTTCGGCATCCCAGACCCAGCAAGGTACGCTTGCTCGTGCTAGGCCTGCGCGTAGTGGATTTGGCTCTGGCTCGGGTGTGCATTGGTGTGTTGAGTGCTTGATTGTGTGAGTCCGGAGCAAAACTCCCGAGACTTTGTCTAAAGGGACTTGGTCAACTCCAAGGCCCCAAAGATACTCCATATTAGTGTGTGTAGTAGTTGCTCTGGCGGGAAGCCGGAGCATTTCATATTAAGGAAGGAGAGAGTGTGAGAGAAGTTGCGAGTATATTGATAGTTGGTTGAGCGAAGCTCTCTAACTCATATAATATATTCACCCCCGATTTTCCTGTGCTTGTTGGTCTTCTTGTGATCGCTTCTGGACCGATCGAAGTGGCTCTTATTCACTGGCTTCCAAAGAGCTGCGAAAGGGTACACAACGTGAGGGCGGAAAGCTAGCGAAAGCTTGAAGCCGATTTATTACTGTCTGAGTGCTAAGCCCGACGCTACCCCTTCGTCGGAGTTTAGCGAGAGTGGATTAGAAAGGTCGCTAGCTTGCTACATACGCAGGCTTTTGAACCCACTTCATCACAATTTTTGTTGCAACATAGGCAAGAGGGTAACCAGTGGCCTTCGAGGCGAGTGCGGACGAGCGCGAGAGGCGCGCATTAACTTCAATGATGCAGTATCGCTCCGAGGACGGGTCCAGCGCGTACTGGATGTTGCACTCTCCAACAATACCCAGGTGACGCACAACCTTCTGCGCAGTCGAACGCAACTTGAAGTATTCACTGTTGGACAATGTCTGAGATGGTGCGACGACAATGGAGTCGCCCGTGTGGATGCCGAGGGGGTCGAAGCTCTCCATGTTGCAAACGGTGATGCAGTTATCCTTCGCGTCACGGACAACCTCGTACTCAACTTCTTTCCAGCCACGCAAGCGACGGTGGGCGAAGCCGCCGTCGGCGCCATGCTCCTCTCGCTCTCGCGTGATGAACAACACGCGAGCATCGCTCAGTTCATCCAGCATGAGCTGAATGAGGCGAGAGGGAGTCTTGCAGCTCTGCGCGAGCAGAGCGCTTTACAAGCAGTGTTGTTGAGACAGCAGCAGTCTGCTGCTGTGGCATCAGAGCGGCCTCGACGCGTCGAGCCGTTGAAGATCGAGATCTCCAAGTACAAGGCTGACGGTGACAGCCTGTTGCGTTGGTTCGTCGAACTCGACGATTCCATTGAAGCCCGTCGCATCGACGACGATGCGATGCGAGTGACCTACGCCAACTCCAACTTGGCAGGTCGTGCCAAAGTGTGGGCGCTCGGCCTCAAGTTGCACGAGAACTCGGCTCGAGGCGAGTTCAGGGCTCGTACTGAGTTCCTGGATCTCAGGCAAGGTAAGCGTGATATTCACGCTTACGCCCAGCACGCACGATATCTCGTGAGTTGCATCGTGGAGAATCCCATCGATGATCAAACGCAGGTTGCTGCGTTTATCAAGGGGCTCGAGGATGGGCCGATCATGACCCAGATGTTCCGTCTCGAGTTTGATAAACTCGAGGACGCGATCTCGGCTGCTCGCCAAGAGGACTTCAGTCTGCGACAGGCTTATGTCCATTCTGCTGCTTATCGTCCGTCCAGACAACAAGACTCAAATGATCCAGACGCCATGGATCTTTCCTACGCCGAGAGCGAGCAGCGCCCTCGCGTGGACAAACGATTGCAGAAAATGCTACTAATCCAGTCACGTCAAGAGAGTTTGTGGGACTCTTGACGAAGGCTGCTCCCAAAGCATAGTCTCTGTGCTTCGCCACACCTGGTGATGATGAGGCCCTCATCACCTTGGAGCTCGAAGTCGAAGGCGCTTCGTCTTCGCTTCGTGCCCTCGTAGACTGTGGGGCGTCGAACAACTTCGTTCGACGACAGTCTATCGAGTCTTTGGGCCTTGACGTTGTCGATCGAGACATTCCTCCGACGAGGATGACGGTGCGCCTTGCAACTGGCGCAACGGTGGAGGTTATGAAACGCGTAGTGGGCTCCCACTACACGCTTGAAGGCAATGAGCACGACGACGACTTCGTCGTACTCGATCTAGATGACAAGCACGACGTCATTCTAGGCCTGCCATGGCTTCGTTCACACGAGCCATGGATCAGCTGGCGGCATCGATCCGTTACGATGCCCGCCGCTCGGTCATCAGGTGGTCACCTGATGTCGGTTCTGGAGCGTCCAGATGCACGTGGACGTGTGAAAGATGAGTGTGATGGCCTCATCAGTCACTCGGTCGTCAGTACGACTGCCCAAGACTACGACAAAGAGTCGACCTTTGTCGTCGAGCCACCTGCCGGGGTCTGCGTAGAGTCGCAGACAGCGCCGAAGACTTCTCGTGCGAGTGCGTCGCACGAGTCAAGTGAGGAAGATCCTCGTGCGAATAAGTCGTACAAGCCAAGAAGACAGTGCTTGCCACAGGGACAGCACTATGAGAGGAAGTTCTCGGCGTCTGCCGCAAGGAGGCAACGTCGACTCTCCGCCTCGACTAGAACGTCGAGCGATGGAGATCTCGCTCGAGGAGTCTGCACGCATAAGGCCGCAGGAAGTCACTGAGACGATCAACGTCTTAGTCAATGACGGCACGAAAGTGCATCCACACTCGAGGTCGTTGCGCCTCCGAAGTCAACTTCGGAGATCACCGCACTGCCTACACTCGAACCCAAGCGGTTCTTGCTAGATCTGCGTCAAGGAAAGATCGCGCAGATCTGTATTCTCGTCGCGGAGGACGAGTGTGTGACCGATATCCGGTCGGCAGTGGTGTTTTGCTGAGAAGGAACGGCTTCTCAGCAGCTCATCGATGGACGAGAGCGTCCTCGACGAGAAGACTCGGATTGAGCGGTACTCGGCTCAATCCTGGGAGTCGCTCAAGGAAAATCCTCTCTACGAGGATTTGATCGAATTCGCTGATGTGTTTCCCGAATCCGTGCCGAGTGAATTGCCGAAGGACAAAGTCACTCGGCACGAGATCGACCTGAAACCACGTTCGAAGTACTGTGTCATGAAGCAGTGGCCACTGCCTCGTGAACAGGCCGAAGCGATCGACAAGTTCTTCGCAGAACGTCTCGCTGCTGGCTATGTGAGGGAATCTACCTCCCCTCATAGCTCTCCGACCTTCTGTGTGCGTAAGGCAACATGAGGGTGGCGGATTGTACACGTGTTCAACAAGCTGAACGCGGCGACGATACCGGCGCAGACGCCGATACCGAGGAAGGACGTCATCATCGACGGGATGGCAAAGAGCACCATCTTCTCGTCGATGGATCTGATGGACGGATTCTATCAGATCTTGATGCGTGAACGGGATATTCCGTTCACGGCCGTCAGCACCCCAAGCGGAATGCTCTGGGAGTGGTTGGTGATGCCTCAGGGCCTCAGCAACGCACCAGCCACATTCAATAGATGCGTCTCGCATCTATTGGGCCCAGTGCGAGCCTTCGCACCAAGCTACTTCGACGATGTCTTCGTTCATAGCCGAGCTATGGACGGGAAGACTGATCTGGAGGTCCACAGACTCCACATCAGAGAGGTTCTCACACTTATGCGAGAGCATAAGCTGTACGCGAACCTGAAGAAGTGTATCTTCGCGGCCAGCGAGATACCCGTTCTTGGGTGTGTAGTCGGCAAGAACGGCGTGCGCCCTGATCCCGAGAAGATCAGAGCGATCCAGAAGTGGCCGACGCCACTCGACTTCAAGGGACTGCGCAAGTTCCTTGGCCTCGCGGCGTACTTGCAGAAGTACTCGCGCAGATACGCCGAGATGACTGTTCCTCTTTCTCGATTACTCAAGAAAGACACCAAGTGGACTTGGAACGCTGAGTGTCAGCGTTCCTTCGAAGGTATCAAGCAAAGCTTGATTGAATCGCCAGTTCTGGCGATCGCGGACCAGGACAAACCATTCCACGTGGTTTGTGACGCAAGCGACTTTGCCATCGGCGCAGCGCTGATGCAGTTCGACGACGACGGCGCTGAGCGCGTCGTCTGTTACCAGTCGCGTCAGCTGCAACCAGCTGAGCGTAATTACCCAGTGCATGACAAGGAGCTCCATGCCATGAAGTATGCACTGGCCAAGTTCCGCGTCTATCTGCTTGGAGATAGACCGTTCAAGGTCTTCACAGACCATGCGTCTTTGCGCACGGCTGTGAACAGCCCACACCTCTCGCAGCGCATGGCGATTTGGTTGTCTTTCTTCGCGGAGTATAACTTCTCCGTCGAGTACAAGCCCGGGCGACTCAACGTCGTCGCGGAAGCTCTGTCCCGCCGACCAGACTTTGAGCCAATGGTCGCCGCCCAAGATTCTCTGAACGCAGCGAGTGCGTTCAGCTCCAGTGTTCCGTCGTTGACCTTGCTCGACGACATTCGTGCTGCGAATGCACAGAACCCTGAGGTCGTGCGCTTGATGGCCTACCTCGCAGAGCCATCGCCGCAAGCATTGAAGGGCTTGCCAGCTTCGTATCGATCGAAGGTTCATCGATACACGCAGCGGAACGGCCTGCTGTTCTACAGCGCCGTTGCCGACGACACTCCGCGTGTCGTCGTGCCAGGAGATCATGATCTGCGCCTGCAAGTACCACGATGCTCCAGTGAGCGGGTATCGTGGACGTGAGAAGACATATCTCACGTTGAGCCGCGACATTTATTGGCCTCGCCAATTCAAGTCCGTGCGCAAGTACGTCCGTGCTTGCGAGGTTTGCCAGCGAGTGAAGTCGGGACCCTCACTTCGCGCGCCGCTATAGTCTCTGCCTGTACCGACAGAGTGCTGGGAGTCCGTCTCCATGGACTTCATCCTCGGGTTTCCCGAAGATGAACAGAAGAACAACGGGATCCTCGTGTTCGTGGATCGTTTCAGCAAGATGGTGCATCTTGCTGCAGTCCCAGAGACGACCACAGCCTATGGCTGCGCTCGCGTCTTCGTCGACACGGTGTTTCGACACCATGGACTGCCACGAGAGCTCGTGTCAGATCGAGATCCACGGTTCACCGCGGAGTTCTGGCGCGCCGTGTTCCGTTCCCTCGGAACACGAATCAAGATGTCGACCTCTGACCATCCTGAGACCGATGGTCAGACAGAGCGCGCGAACCGCGTGATCGAAGATATTCTTCGAGGCTACGTCCACTCGTTCTCAAGTTGGAGTGAGTTTTTGTCGATGGTCGAATTCGCCATCAACAACTCTGTGCATGCGTCGACGACGCATACACCGTTCTACGTGAATGGTCTCCACCATCCACGTATTCCAAACCTCTTGGAGAGTGAGTCTCCTTCAGGGGAGGGAGGGACTCGCTCGAGCGAGCTCCCGGACCGCTCTCGCTCCTTGGAGATCGACGTAATGGCCGATCCTCCCACCGATGACGCTCCAGTTATCGGTCGCGCTCGTGAGAACGACGAAGACGACGACGACGATGAAGCCGACGACGCGCTCGAAGTCGATGATGACGACTTCGACGGCGACGAGAGCGAGGGGCGCTCTCGTCTAAGAGGAGATGGACATCTCAGCAGCGCGTGACGTGCGCGCTGTTCCCAAGCAAACGGAGAGAGGGAGAGAGGGAGAGAGGGAGAGAGGGAGCGACGGATGCACAGACTGGTAGAGAAGTAGAGTACAGAAGAGGGACTGCCAGAGTAGTCATCAATTCCAAGCTGGGGGCCAAAAGAGCTGGGTAGACTGGAGTGGATGGAGTCAACCAAGCTACACTACCCCCTTCGCTGCACTATGGGTCCTATCTTCCCGCGCTCGCCCCCGCAACGGGGGGTCGCCTCGTGGACCACGGTTTGACACAACTCCAGTGGAAACGCCCGTGTCAAGCTAGACAAGACGAAAGGTATATAAAGCATACCCCGCGTTCGAGCGCAGGGGGTATATAGCGTGGATATGGATGAGATCCAATGCGATCTGTCGGAGTGAGTTGAGCTGCGTCCAAGTCGGTAGGGTTTCCGCTCAATGCGCTTCGCTGCAAGTGTATCGTGAGATCTGTTGCCACACGACAGAGCTGCGTGGTGTGAGTAGGTGTAGTCACAATGTCGGAAAGGCTGGGGCGCTTGGTGGGTTGCTGTATCGATGAGGATCGTGCAGAGGCGTGGTGTGTGCAATTTTTTGTTGATTGGGGGGAGAGAAAGGGGCATGGGGGGTCTATTGGAGTTGGGAGCACGTTCGTCGGTGTGTTGTGTGTTCGCGCGGTGTATTTGTGTGAGTATTGGCGAATGCATCGCGTGCACTTCCCATATAGTCTAGGTGGTTAGGATACGTGGCTTTCACCCACGCGACCCGGGTTCGAGTCCCGGTGTGGGAATTTCTTTGCCAAATACTATGTTTTGACACCATTTCGACACATAAAGTCCACGCCCCCATATTCGCGACGACTCGCTGCGCCAGAACACCATGGTCACACCTCCACCGCCCTCCTCTCGTACCCACAACCAACGCACCAGGGATCGACACCTACCCCACTTTCCAGCCAAGCACACACGCCGCAAAACAGACACACCGACAGCAGATGCGAAAACCTTACGCGCGGCACTCACGCACACACATGCAGAGGTAGAGGCAGAGGCAGAGGCAGAGGCAGAGGCAGGGGCAGAGGCAGGGGCAGAGCGAGACGGACGGAGAGAGGGAGAGAGGGAGAGAGGGAGAGAGGGAGCGACGGATGCACAGACTGGTAGAGAAGTAGAGTACAGAAGAGGGACTGCCAGAGTAGTCATCAATTCCAAGCTGGGGGCCAAAAGAGCTGGGTAGACTGGAGTGGATGGAGTCAACCAAGCTACACTACCCCCTTCGCTGCACTATGGGTCCTATCTTCCCGCGCTCGCCCCCGCAACGGGGGGTCGCCTCGTGGACCACGGTTTGACACAACTCCAGTGGAAACGCCCGTGTCAAGCTAGACAAGACGAAGGTATATAAAGCATACCCCGCGTTCGAGCGCAGGGGGTATATAGCGTGGATATGGATGAGATCCAATGCGATCTGTCGGAGTGAGTTGAGCTGCGTCCAAGTCGGTAGGGTTTCCGCTCAATGCGCTTCGCTGCAAGTGTATCGTGAGATCTGTTGCCACACGACAGAGCTGCGTGGTGTGAGTAGGTGTAGTCACAATGTCGGAAAGGCTGGGGCGCTTGGTGGGTTGCTGTATCGATGAGGATCGTGCAGAGGCGTGGTGTGTGCAATTTTTTGTTGATTGGGGGGAGAGAAAGGGGCATGGGGGGTCTATTGGAGTTGGGAGCACGTTCGTCGGTGTGTTGTGTGTTCGCGCGGTGTATTTGTGTGAGTATTGGCGAATGCATCGCGTGCACTTCCCATATAGTCTAGGTGGTTAGGATACGTGGCTTTCACCCACGCGACCCGGGTTCGAGTCCCGGTGTGGGAATTTCTTTGCCAAATACTATGTTTTGACACCATTTCGACACATAAAGTCCACGCCCCCATATTCGCGACGACTCGCTGCGCCAGAACACCATGGTCACACCTCCACCGCCCTCCTCTCGTACCCACAACCAACGCACCAGGGATCGACACCTACCCCACTTTCCAGCCAAGCACACACGCCGCAAAACAGACACACCGACAGCAGATGCGAAAACCTTACGCGCGGCACTCACGCACACACATGCAGAGGTAGAGGCAGAGGCAGAGGCAGAGGCAGAGGCAGGGGCAGAGGCAGGGGCAGAGCGAGACGGACGGAGAGAGGGAGAGAGGGAGAGAGGGAGAGAGGGAGCGACGGATGCACAGACTGGTAGAGAAGTAGAGTACAGAAGAGGGACTGCCAGAGTAGTCATCAATTCCAAGCTGGGGGCCAAAAGAGCTGGGTAGACTGGAGTGGATGGAGTCAACCAAGCTACACTACCCCCTTCGCTGCACTATGGGTCCTATCTTCCCGCGCTCGCCCCCGCAACGGGGGGTCGCCTCGTGGACCACGGTTTGACACAACTCCAGTGGAAACGCCCGTGTCAAGCTAGACAAGACGAAAGGTATATAAAGCATACCCCGCGTTCGAGCGCAGGGGGTATATAGCGTGGATATGGATGAGATCCAATGCGATCTGTCGGAGTGAGTTGAGCTGCGTCCAAGTCGGTAGGGTTTCCGCTCAATGCGCTTCGCTGCAAGTGTATCGTGAGATCTGTTGCCACACGACAGAGCTGCGTGGTGTGAGTAGGTGTAGTCACAATGTCGGAAAGGCTGGGGCGCTTGGTGGGTTGCTGTATCGATGAGGATCGTGCAGAGGCGTGGTGTGTGCAATTTTTTGTTGATTGGGGGGAGAGAAAGGGGCATGGGGGGTCTATTGGAGTTGGGAGCACGTTCGTCGGTGTGTTGTGTGTTCGCGCGGTGTATTTGTGTGAGTATTGGCGAATGCATCGCGTGCACTTCCCATATAGTCTAGGTGGTTAGGATACGTGGCTTTCACCCACGCGACCCGGGTTCGAGTCCCGGTGTGGGAATTTCTTTGCCAAATACTATGTTTTGACACCATTTCGACACATAAAGTCCACGCCCCCATATTCGCGACGACTCGCTGCGCCAGAACACCATGGTCACACCTCCACCGCCCTCCTCTCGTACCCACAACCAACGCACCAGGGATCGACACCTACCCCACTTTCCAGCCAAGCACACACGCCGCAAAACAGACACACCGACAGCAGATGCGAAAACCTTACGCGCGGCACTCACGCACACACATGCAGAGGTAGAGGCAGAGGCAGAGGCAGAGGCAGAGGCAGGGGCAGAGGCAGGGGCAGAGCGAGACGGACGGAGAGAGGGAGAGAGGGAGAGAGGGAGAGAGGGAGCGACGGATGCACAGACTGGTAGAGAAGTAGAGTACAGAAGAGGGACTGCCAGAGTAGTCATCAATTCCAAGCTGGGGGCCAAAAGAGCTGGGTAGACTGGAGTGGATGGAGTCAACCAAGCTACACTACCCCCTTCGCTGCACTATGGGTCCTATCTTCCCGCGCTCGCCCCCGCAACGGGGGGTCGCCTCGTGGACCACGGTTTGACACAACTCCAGTGGAAACGCCCGTGTCAAGCTAGACAAGACGAAAGGTATATAAAGCATACCCCGCGTTCGAGCGCAGGGGGTATATAGCGTGGATATGGATGAGATCCAATGCGATCTGTCGGAGTGAGTTGAGCTGCGTCCAAGTCGGTAGGGTTTCCGCTCAATGCGCTTCGCTGCAAGTGTATCGTGAGATCTGTTGCCACACGACAGAGCTGCGTGGTGTGAGTAGGTGTAGTCACAATGTCGGAAAGGCTGGGGCGCTTGGTGGGTTGCTGTATCGATGAGGATCGTGCAGAGGCGTGGTGTGTGCAATTTTTTGTTGATTGGGGGGAGAGAAAGGGGCATGGGGGGTCTATTGGAGTTGGGAGCACGTTCGTCGGTGTGTTGTGTGTTCGCGCGGTGTATTTGTGTGAGTATTGGCGAATGCATCGCGTGCACTTCCCATATAGTCTAGGTGGTTAGGATACGTGGCTTTCACCCACGCGACCCGGGTTCGAGTCCCGGTGTGGGAATTTCTTTGCCAAATACTATGTTTTGACACCATTTCGACACATAAAGTCCACGCCCCCATATTCGCGACGACTCGCTGCGCCAGAACACCATGGTCACACCTCCACCGCCCTCCTCTCGTACCCACAACCAACGCACCAGGGATCGACACCTACCCCACTTTCCAGCCAAGCACACACGCCGCAAAACAGACACACCGACAGCAGATGCGAAAACCTTACGCGCGGCACTCACGCACACACATGCAGAGGTAGAGGCAGAGGCAGAGGCAGAGGCAGAGGCAGGGGCAGAGGCAGGGGCAGAGCGAGACGGACGGAGAGAGGGAGAGAGGGAGAGAGGGAGAGAGGGAGCGACGGATGCACAGACTGGTAGAGAAGTAGAGTACAGAAGAGGGACTGCCAGAGTAGTCATCAATTCCAAGCTGGGGGCCAAAAGAGCTGGGTAGACTGGAGTGGATGGAGTCAACCAAGCTACACTACCCCCTTCGCTGCACTATGGGTCCTATCTTCCCGCGCTCGCCCCCGCAACGGGGGGTCGCCTCGTGGACCACGGTTTGACACAACTCCAGTGGAAACGCCCGTGTCAAGCTAGACAAGACGAAAGGTATATAAAGCATACCCCGCGTTCGAGCGCAGGGGGTATATAGCGTGGATATGGATGAGATCCAATGCGATCTGTCGGAGTGAGTTGAGCTGCGTCCAAGTCGGTAGGGTTTCCGCTCAATGCGCTTCGCTGCAAGTGTATCGTGAGATCTGTTGCCACACGACAGAGCTGCGTGGTGTGAGTAGGTGTAGTCACAATGTCGGAAAGGCTGGGGCGCTTGGTGGGTTGCTGTATCGATGAGGATCGTGCAGAGGCGTGGTGTGTGCAATTTTTTGTTGATTGGGGGGAGAGAAAGGGGCATGGGGGGTCTATTGGAGTTGGGAGCACGTTCGTCGGTGTGTTGTGTGTTCGCGCGGTGTATTTGTGTGAGTATTGGCGAATGCATCGCGTGCACTTCCCATATAGTCTAGGTGGTTAGGATACGTGGCTTTCACCCACGCGACCCGGGTTCGAGTCCCGGTGTGGGAATTTCTTTGCCAAATACTATGTTTTGACACCATTTCGACACATAAAGTCCACGCCCCCATATTCGCGACGACTCGCTGCGCCAGAACACCATGGTCACACCTCCACCGCCCTCCTCTCGTACCCACAACCAACGCACCAGGGATCGACACCTACCCCACTTTCCAGCCAAGCACACACGCCGCAAAACAGACACACCGACAGCAGATGCGAAAACCTTACGCGCGGCACTCACGCACACACATGCAGAGGTAGAGGCAGAGGCAGAGGCAGAGGCAGAGGCAGGGGCAGAGGCAGGGGCAGAGCGAGACGGACGGAGAGAGGGAGAGAGGGAGAGAGGGAGAGAGGGAGCGACGGATGCACAGACTGGTAGAGAAGTAGAGTACAGAAGAGGGACTGCCAGAGTAGTCATCAATTCCAAGCTGGGGGCCAAAAGAGCTGGGTAGACTGGAGTGGATGGAGTCAACCAAGCTACACTACCCCCTTCGCTGCACTATGGGTCCTATCTTCCCGCGCTCGCCCCCGCAACGGGGGGTCGCCTCGTGGACCACGGTTTGACACAACTCCAGTGGAAACGCCCGTGTCAAGCTAGACAAGACGAAAGGTATATAAAGCATACCCCGCGTTCGAGCGCAGGGGGTATATAGCGTGGATATGGATGAGATCCAATGCGATCTGTCGGAGTGAGTTGAGCTGCGTCCAAGTCGGTAGGGTTTCCGCTCAATGCGCTTCGCTGCAAGTGTATCGTGAGATCTGTTGCCACACGACAGAGCTGCGTGGTGTGAGTAGGTGTAGTCACAATGTCGGAAAGGCTGGGGCGCTTGGTGGGTTGCTGTATCGATGAGGATCGTGCAGAGGCGTGGTGTGTGCAATTTTTTGTTGATTGGGGGGAGAGAAAGGGGCATGGGGGGTCTATTGGAGTTGGGAGCACGTTCGTCGGTGTGTTGTGTGTTCGCGCGGTGTATTTGTGTGAGTATTGGCGAATGCATCGCGTGCACTTCCCATATAGTCTAGGTGGTTAGGATACGTGGCTTTCACCCACGCGACCCGGGTTCGAGTCCCGGTGTGGGAATTTCTTTGCCAAATACTATGTTTTGACACCATTTCGACACATAAAGTCCACGCCCCCATATTCGCGACGACTCGCTGCGCCAGAACACCATGGTCACACCTCCACCGCCCTCCTCTCGTACCCACAACCAACGCACCAGGGATCGACACCTACCCCACTTTCCAGCCAAGCACACACGCCGCAAAACAGACACACCGACAGCAGATGCGAAAACCTTACGCGCGGCACTCACGCACACACATGCAGAGGTAGAGGCAGAGGCAGAGGCAGAGGCAGAGGCAGGGGCAGAGGCAGGGGCAGAGCGAGACGGACGGAGAGAGGGAGAGAGGGAGAGAGGGAGAGAGGGAGCGACGGATGCACAGACTGGTAGAGAAGTAGAGTACAGAAGAGGGACTGCCAGAGTAGTCATCAATTCCAAGCTGGGGGCCAAAAGAGCTGGGTAGACTGGAGTGGATGGAGTCAACCAAGCTACACTACCCCCTTCGCTGCACTATGGGTCCTATCTTCCCGCGCTCGCCCCCGCAACGGGGGGTCGCCTCGTGGACCACGGTTTGACACAACTCCAGTGGAAACGCCCGTGTCAAGCTAGACAAGACGAAGGTATATAAAGCATACCCCGCGTTCGAGCGCAGGGGGTATATAGCGTGGATATGGATGAGATCCAATGCGATCTGTCGGAGTGAGTTGAGCTGCGTCCAAGTCGGTAAGGTTTCCGCTCAATGCGCTTCGCTGCAAGTGTATCGTGAGATCTGTTGCCACACGACAGAGCTGCGTGGTGTGAGTAGGTGTAGTCACAATGTCGGAAAGGCTGGGGCGCTTGGTGGGTTGCTGTATCGATGAGGATCGTGCAGAGGCGTGGTGTGTGCAATTTTTTGTTGATTGGGGGGAGAGAAAGGGGCATGGGGGGTCTATTGGAGTTGGGAGCACGTTCGTCGGTGTGTTGTGTGTTCGCGCGGTGTATTTGTGTGAGTATTGGCGAATGCATCGCGTGCACTTCCCATATAGTCTAGGTGGTTAGGATACGTGGCTTTCACCCACGCGACCCGGGTTCGAGTCCCGGTGTGGGAATTTCTTTGCCAAATACTATGTTTTGACACCATTTCGACACATAAAGTCCACGCCCCCATATTCGCGACGACTCGCTGCGCCAGAACACCATGGTCACACCTCCACCGCCCTCCTCTCGTACCCACAACCAACGCACCAGGGATCGACACCTACCCCACTTTCCAGCCAAGCACACACGCCGCAAAACAGACACACCGACAGCAGATGCGAAAACCTTACGCGCGGCACTCACGCACACACATGCAGAGGTAGAGGCAGAGGCAGAGGCAGAGGCAGAGGCAGGGGCAGAGGCAGGGGCAGAGCGAGACGGACGGAGAGAGGGAGAGAGGGAGAGAGGGAGAGAGGGAGCGACGGATGCACAGACTGGTAGAGAAGTAGAGTACAGAAGAGGGACTGCCAGAGTAGTCATCAATTCCAAGCTGGGGGCCAAAAGAGCTGGGTAGACTGGAGTGGATGGAGTCAACCAAGCTACACTACCCCCTTCGCTGCACTATGGGTCCTATCTTCCCGCGCTCGCCCCCGCAACGGGGGGTCGCCTCGTGGACCACGGTTTGACACAACTCCAGTGGAAACGCCCGTGTCAAGCTAGACAAGACGAAGGTATATAAAGCATACCCCGCGTTCGAGCGCAGGGGGTATATAGCGTGGATATGGATGAGATCCAATGCGATCTGTCGGAGTGAGTTGAGCTGCGTCCAAGTCGGTAGGGTTTCCGCTCAATGCGCTTCGCTGCAAGTGTATCGTGAGATCTGTTGCCACACGACAGAGCAGCGTGGTGTGAGTAGGTGTAGTCACAATGTCGGAAAGGCTGGGGCGCTTGGTGGGTTGCTGTATCGATGAGGATCGTGCAGAGGCGTGGTGTGTGCAATTTTTTGTTGATTGGGGGGAGAGAAAGGGGCATGGGGGGTCTATTGGAGTTGGGAGCACGTTCGTCGGTGTGTTGTGTGTTCGCGCGGTGTATTTGTGTGAGTATTGGCGAATGCATCGCGTGCACTTCCCATATAGTCTAGGTGGTTAGGATACGTGGCTTTCACCCACGCGACCCGGGTTCGAGTCCCGGTGTGGGAATTTCTTTGCCAAATACTATGTTTTGACACCATTTCGACACATAAAGTCCACGCCCCCATATTCGCGACGACTCGCTGCGCCAGAACACCATGGTCACACCTCCACCGCCCTCCTCTCGTACCCACAACCAACGCACCAGGGATCGACACCTACCCCACTTTCCAGCCAAGCACACACGCCGCAAAACAGACACACCGACAGCAGATGCGAAAACCTTACGCGCGGCACTCACGCACACACATGCAGAGGTAGAGGCAGAGGCAGAGGCAGAGGCAGAGGCAGAGGCAGGGGCAGAGGCAGGGGCAGAGCGAGACGGACGGAGAGAGGGAGAGAGGGAGAGAGGGAGAGAGGGAGCGACGGATGCACAGACTGGTAGAGAAGTAGAGTACAGAAGAGGGACTGCCAGAGTAGTCATCAATTCCAAGCTGGGGGCCAAAAGAGCTGGGTAGACTGGAGTGGATGGAGTCAACCAAGCTACACTACCCCCTTCGCTGCACTATGGGTCCTATCTTCCCGCGCTCGCCCCCGCAACGGGGGGTCGCCTCGTGGACCACGGTTTGACACAACTCCAGTGGAAACGCCCGTGTCAAGCTAGACAAGACGAAGGTATATAAAGCATACCCCGCGTTCGAGCGCAGGGGGTATATAGCGTGGATATGGATGAGATCCAATGCGATCTGTCGGAGTGAGTTGAGCTGCGTCCAAGTCGGTAGGGTTTCCGCTCAATGCGCTTCGCTGCAAGTGTATCGTGAGATCTGTTGCCACACGACAGAGCTGCGTGGTGTGAGTAGGTGTAGTCACAATGTCGGAAAGGCTGGGGCGCTTGGTGGGTTGCTGTATCGATGAGGATCGTGCAGAGGCGTGGTGTGTGCAATTTTTTGTTGATTGGGGGGAGAGAAAGGGGCATGGGGGGTCTATTGGAGTTGGGAGCACGTTCGTCGGTGTGTTGTGTGTTCGCGCGGTGTATTTGTGTGAGTATTGGCGAATGCATCGCGTGCACTTCCCATATAGTCTAGGTGGTTAGGATACGTGGCTTTCACCCACGCGACCCGGGTTCGAGTCCCGGTGTGGGAATTTCTTTGCCAAATACTATGTTTTGACACCATTTCGACACATAAAGTTCACGCCCCCATATTCGCGACGACTCGCTGCGCCAGAACACCATGGTCACACCTCCACCGCCCTCCTCTCGTACCCACAACCAACGCACCAGGGATCGACACCTACCCCACTTTCCAGCCAAGCACACACGCCGCAAAACAGACACACCGACAGCAGATGCGAAAACCTTACGCGCGGCACTCACGCACACACATGCAGAGGTAGAGGCAGAGGCAGAGGCAGAGGCAGAGGCAGAGGCAGGGGCAGAGGCAGGGGCAGAGCGAGACGGACGGAGAGAGGGAGAGAGGGAGAGAGGGAGAGAGGGAGAGAGGGAGAGAGGGAGAGAGGGAGCGACGGATGCACAGACTGGTAGAGAAGTAGAGTACAGAAGAGGGACTGCCAGAGTAGTCATCAATTCCAAGCTGGGGGCCAAAAGAGCTGGGTAGACTGGAGTGGATGGAGTCAACCAAGCTACACTACCCCCTTCGCTGCACTATGGGTCCTATCTTCCCGCGCTCGCCCCCGCAACGGGGGGTCGCCTCGTGGACCACGGTTTGACACAACTCCAGTGGAAACGCCCGTGTCAAGCTAGACAAGACGAAGGTATATAAAGCATACCCCGCGTTCGAGCGCAGGGGGTATATAGCGTGGATATGGATGAGATCCAATGCGATCTGTCGGAGTGAGTTGAGCTGCGTCCAAGTCGGTAGGGTTTCCGCTCAATGCGCTTCGCTGCAAGTGTATCGTGAGATCTGTTGCCACACGACAGAGCAGCGTGGTGTGAGTAGGTGTAGTCACAATGTCGGAAAGGCTGGGGCGCTTGGTGGGTTGCTGTATCGATGAGGATCGTGCAGAGGCGTGGTGTGTGCAATTTTTTGTTGATTGGGGGGAGAGAAAGGGGCATGGGGGGTCTATTGGAGTTGGGAGCACGTTCGTCGGTGTGTTGTGTGTTCGCGCGGTGTATTTGTGTGAGTATTGGCGAATGCATCGCGTGCACTTCCCATATAGTCTAGGTGGTTAGGATACGTGGCTTTCACCCACGCGACCCGGGTTCGAGTCCCGGTGTGGGAATTTCTTTGCCAAATACTATGTTTTGACACCATTTCGACACATAAAGTCCACGCCCCCATATTCGCGACGACTCGCTGCGCCAGAACACCATGGTCACACCTCCACCGCCCTCCTCTCGTACCCACAACCAACGCACCAGGGATCGACACCTACCCCACTTTCCAGCCAAGCACACACGCCGCAAAACAGACACACCGACAGCAGATGCGAAAACCTTACGCGCGGCACTCACGCACACACATGCAGAGGTAGAGGCAGAGGCAGAGGCAGAGGCAGAGGCAGAGGCAGGGGCAGAGGCAGGGGCAGAGCGAGACGGACGGAGAGAGGGAGAGAGGGAGAGAGGGAGAGAGGGAGCGACGGATGCACAGACTGGTAGAGAAGTAGAGTACAGAAGAGGGACTGCCAGAGTAGTCATCAATTCCAAGCTGGGGGCCAAAAGAGCTGGGTAGACTGGAGTGGATGGAGTCAACCAAGCTACACTACCCCCTTCGCTGCACTATGGGTCCTATCTTCCCGCGCTCGCCCCCGCAACGGGGGGTCGCCTCGTGGACCACGGTTTGACACAACTCCAGTGGAAACGCCCGTGTCAAGCTAGACAAGACGAAGGTATATAAAGCATACCCCGCGTTCGAGCGCAGGGGGTATATAGCGTGGATATGGATGAGATCCAATGCGATCTGTCGGAGTGAGTTGAGCTGCGTCCAAGTCGGTAGGGTTTCCGCTCAATGCGCTTCGCTGCAAGTGTATCGTGAGATCTGTTGCCACACGACAGAGCTGCGTGGTGTGAGTAGGTGTAGTCACAATGTCGGAAAGGCTGGGGCGCTTGGTGGGTTGCTGTATCGATGAGGATCGTGCAGAGGCGTGGTGTGTGCAATTTTTTGTTGATTGGGGGGAGAGAAAGGGGCATGGGGGGTCTATTGGAGTTGGGAGCACGTTCGTCGGTGTGTTGTGTGTTCGCGCGGTGTATTTGTGTGAGTATTGGCGAATGCATCGCGTGCACTTCCCATATAGTCTAGGTGGTTAGGATACGTGGCTTTCACCCACGCGACCCGGGTTCGAGTCCCGGTGTGGGAATTTCTTTGCCAAATACTATGTTTTGACACCATTTCGACACATAAAGTCCACGCCCCCATATTCGCGACGACTCGCTGCGCCAGAACACCATGGTCACACCTCCACCGCCCTCCTCTCGTACCCACAACCAACGCACCAGGGATCGACACCTACCCCACTTTCCAGCCAAGCACACACGCCGCAAAACAGACACACCGACAGCAGATGCGAAAACCTTACGCGCGGCACTCACGCACACACATGCAGAGGTAGAGGCAGAGGCAGAGGCAGAGGCAGAGGCAGAGGCAGGGGCAGAGGCAGGGGCAGAGCGAGACGGACGGAGAGAGGGAGAGAGGGAGAGAGGGAGAGAGGGAGAGAGGGAGAGAGGGAGAGAGGGAGCGACGGATGCACAGACTGGTAGAGAAGTAGAGTACAGAAGAGGGACTGCCAGAGTAGTCATCAATTCCAAGCTGGGGGCCAAAAGAGCTGGGTAGACTGGAGTGGATGGAGTCAACCAAGCTACACTACCCCCTTCGCTGCACTATGGGTCCTATCTTCCCGCGCTCGCCCCCGCAACGGGGGGTCGCCTCGTGGACCACGGTTTGACACAACTCCAGTGGAAACGCCCGTGTCAAGCTAGACAAGACGAAGGTATATAAAGCATACCCCGCGTTCGAGCGCAGGGGGTATATAGCGTGGATATGGATGAGATCCAATGCGATCTGTCGGAGTGAGTTGAGCTGCGTCCAAGTCGGTAGGGTTTCCGCTCAATGCGCTTCGCTGCAAGTGTATCGTGAGATCTGTTGCCACACGACAGAGCTGCGTGGTGTGAGTAGGTGTAGTCACAATGTCGGAAAGGCTGGGGCGCTTGGTGGGTTGCTGTATCGATGAGGATCGTGCAGAGGCGTGGTGTGTGCAATTTTTTGTTGATTGGGGGGAGAGAAAGGGGCATGGGGGGTCTATTGGAGTTGGGAGCACGTTCGTCGGTGTGTTGTGTGTTCGCGCGGTGTATTTGTGTGAGTATTGGCGAATGCATCGCGTGCACTTCCCATATAGTCTAGGTGGTTAGGATACGTGGCTTTCACCCACGCGACCCGGGTTCGAGTCCCGGTGTGGGAATTTCTTTGCCAAATACTATGTTTTGACACCATTTCGACACATAAAGTCCACGCCCCCATATTCGCGACGACTCGCTGCGCCAGAACACCATGGTCACACCTCCACCGCCCTCCTCTCGTACCCACAACCAACGCACCAGGGATCGACACCTACCCCACTTTCCAGCCAAGCACACACGCCGCAAAACAGACACACCGACAGCAGATGCGAAAACCTTACGCGCGGCACTCACGCACACACATGCAGAGGTAGAGGCAGAGACAGAGGCAGAGGCAGAGGCAGAGGCAGAGGCAGAGGCAGAGGCAGGGGCAGAGGCAGGGGCAGAGCGAGACGGACGGAGAGAGGGAGAGAGGGAGAGAGGGAGAGAGGGAGCGACGGATGCACAGACTGGTAGAGAAGTAGAGTACAGAAGAGGGACTGCCAGAGTAGTCATCAATTCCAAGCTGGGGGCCAAAAGAGCTGGGTAGACTGGAGTGGATGGAGTCAACCAAGCTACACTACCCCCTTCGCTGCACTATGGGTCCTATCTTCCCGCGCTCGCCCCCGCAACGGGGGGTCGCCTCGTGGACCACGGTTTGACACAACTCCAGTGGAAACGCCCGTGTCAAGCTAGACAAGACGAAGGTATATAAAGCATACCCCGCGTTCGAGCGCAGGGGGTATATAGCGTGGATATGGATGAGATCCAATGCGATCTGTCGGAGTGAGTTGAGCTGCGTCCAAGTCGGTAGGGTTTCCGCTCAATGCGCTTCGCTGCAAGTGTATCGTGAGATCTGTTGCCACACGACAGAGCTGCGTGGTGTGAGTAGGTGTAGTCACAATGTCGGAAAGGCTGGGGCGCTTGGTGGGTTGCTGTATCGATGAGGATCGTGCAGAGGCGTGGTGTGTGCAATTTTTTGTTGATTGGGGGGAGAGAAAGGGGCATGGGGGGTCTATTGGAGTTGGGAGCACGTTCGTCGGTGTGTTGTGTGTTCGCGCGGTGTATTTGTGTGAGTATTGGCGAATGCATCGCGTGCACTTCCCATATAGTCTAGGTGGTTAGGATACGTGGCTTTCACCCACGCGACCCGGGTTCGAGTCCCGGTGTGGGAATTTCTTTGCCAAATACTATGTTTTGACACCATTTCGACACATAAAGTCCACGCCCCCATATTCGCGACGACTCGCTGCGCCAGAACACCATGGTCACACCTCCACCGCCCTCCTCTCGTACCCACAACCAACGCACCAGGGATCGACACCTACCCCACTTTCCAGCCAAGCACACACGCCGCAAAACAGACACACCGACAGCAGATGCGAAAACCTTACGCGCGGCACTCACGCACACACATGCAGAGGTAGAGGCAGAGACAGAGGCAGAGGCAGAGGCAGAGGCAGAGGCAGAGGCAGAGGCAGGGGCAGAGGCAGGGGCAGAGCGAGACGGACGGAGAGAGGGAGAGAGGGAGAGAGGGAGAGAGGGAGCGACGGATGCACAGACTGGTAGAGAAGTAGAGTACAGAAGAGGGACTGCCAGAGTAGTCATCAATTCCAAGCTGGGGGCCAAAAGAGCTGGGTAGACTGGAGTGGATGGAGTCAACCAAGCTACACTACCCCCTTCGCTGCACTATGGGTCCTATCTTCCCGCGCTCGCCCCCGCAACGGGGGGTCGCCTCGTGGACCACGGTTTGACACAACTCCAGTGGAAACGCCCGTGTCAAGCTAGACAAGACGAAGGTATATAAAGCATACCCCGCGTTCGAGCGCAGGGGGTATATAGCGTGGATATGGATGAGATCCAATGCGATCTGTCGGAGTGAGTTGAGCTGCGTCCAAGTCGGTAGGGTTTCCGCTCAATGCGCTTCGCTGCAAGTGTATCGTGAGATCTGTTGCCACACGACAGAGCTGCGTGGTGTGAGTAGGTGTAGTCACAATGTCGGAAAGGCTGGGGCGCTTGGTGGGTTGCTGTATCGATGAGGATCGTGCAGAGGCGTGGTGTGTGCAATTTTTTGTTGATTGGGGGGAGAGAAAGGGGCATGGGGGGTCTATTGGAGTTGGGAGCACGTTCGTCGGTGTGTTGTGTGTTCGCGCGGTGTATTTGTGTGAGTATTGGCGAATGCATCGCGTGCACTTCCCATATAGTCTAGGTGGTTAGGATACGTGGCTTTCACCCACGCGACCCGGGTTCGAGTCCCGGTGTGGGAATTTCTTTGCCAAATACTATGTTTTGACACCATTTCGACACATAAAGTCCACGCCCCCATATTCGCGACGACTCGCTGCGCCAGAACACCATGGTCACACCTCCACCGCCCTCCTCTCGTACCCACAACCAACGCACCAGGGATCGACACCTACCCCACTTTCCAGCCAAGCACACACGCCGCAAAACAGACACACCGACAGCAGATGCGAAAACCTTACGCGCGGCACTCACGCACACACATGCAGAGGTAGAGGCAGAGGCAGAGGCAGAGGCAGAGGCAGAGGCAGAGGCAGAGGCAGAGGCAGAGGCAGAGGCAGAGGCAGGGGCAGAGGCAGGGGCAGGGGCAGAGCGAGACGGACGGAGAGAGGGAGAGAGGGAGAGAGGGAGAGAGGGAGCGACGGATGCACAGACTGGTAGAGAAGTAGAGTACAGAAGAGGGACTGCCAGAGTAGTCATCAATTCCAAGCTGGGGGCCAAAAGAGCTGGGTAGACTGGAGTGGATGGAGTCAACCAAGCTACACTACCCCCTTCGCTGCACTATGGGTCCTATCTTCCCGCGCTCGCCCCCGCAACGGGGGGTCGCCTCGTGGACCACGGTTTGACACAACTCCAGTGGAAACGCCCGTGTCAAGCTAGACAAGACGAAGGTATATAAAGCATACCCCGCGTTCGAGCGCAGGGGGTATATAGCGTGGATATGGATGAGATCCAATGCGATCTGTCGGAGTGAGTTGAGCTGTGTCCAAGTCGGTAGGGTTTCCGCTCAATGCGCTTCGCTGCAAGTGTATCGTGAGATCTGTTGCCACACGACAGAGCTGCGTGGTGTGAGTAGGTGTAGTCACAATGTCGGAAAGGCTGGGGCGCTTGGTGGGTTGCTGTATCGATGAGGATCGTGCAGAGGCGTGGTGTGTGCAATTTTTTGTTGATTGGGGGGAGAGAAAGGGGCATGGGGGGTCTATTGGAGTTGGGAGCACGTTCGTCGGTGTGTTGTGTGTTCGCGCGGTGTATTTGTGTGAGTATTGGCGAATGCATCGCGTGCACTTCCCATATAGTCTAGGTGGTTAGGATACGTGGCTTTCACCCACGCGACCCGGGTTCGAGTCCCGGTGTGGGAATTTCTTTGCCAAATACTATGTTTTGACACCATTTCGACACATAAAGTCCACGCCCCCATATTCGCGACGACTCGCTGCGCCAGAACACCATGGTCACACCTCCACCGCCCTCCTCTCGTACCCACAACCAACGCACCAGGGATCGACACCTACCCCACTTTCCAGCCAAGCACACACGCCGCAAAACAGACACACCGACAGCAGATGCGAAAACCTTACGCGCGGCACTCACGCACACACATGCAGAGGTAGAGGCAGAGGCAGAGGCAGAGGCAGAGGCAGAGGCAGAGGCAGAGGCAGGGGCAGAGGCAGGGGCAGGGGCAGAGCGAGACGGACGGAGAGAGGGAGAGAGGGAGAGAGGGAGAGAGGGAGCGACGGATGCACAGACTGGTAGAGAAGTAGAGTACAGAAGAGGGACTGCCAGAGTAGTCATCAATTCCAAGCTGGGGGCCAAAAGAGCTGGGTAGACTGGAGTGGATGGAGTCAACCAAGCTACACTACCCCCTTCGCTGCACTATGGGTCCTATCTTCCCGCGCTCGCCCCCGCAACGGGGGGTCGCCTCGTGGACCACGGTTTGACACAACTCCAGTGGAAACGCCCGTGTCAAGCTAGACAAGACGAAGGTATATAAAGCATACCCCGCGTTCGAGCGCAGGGGGTATATAGCGTGGATATGGATGAGATCCAATGCGATCTGTCGGAGTGAGTTGAGCTGCGTCCAAGTCGGTAGGGTTTCCGCTCAATGCGCTTCGCTGCAAGTGTATCGTGAGATCTGTTGCCACACGACAGAGCTGCGTGGTGTGAGTAGGTGTAGTCACAATGTCGGAAAGGCTGGGGCGCTTGGTGGGTTGCTGTATCGATGAGGATCGTGCAGAGGCGTGGTGTGTGCAATTTTTTGTTGATTGGGGGGAGAGAAAGGGGCATGGGGGGTCTATTGGAGTTGGGAGCACGTTCGTCGGTGTGTTGTGTGTTCGCGCGGTGTATTTGTGTGAGTATTGGCGAATGCATCGCGTGCACTTCCCATATAGTCTAGGTGGTTAGGATACGTGGCTTTCACCCACGCGACCCGGGTTCGAGTCCCGGTGTGGGAATTTCTTTGCCAAATACTATGTTTTGACACCATTTCGACACATAAAGTCCACGCCCCCATATTCGCGACGACTCGCTGCGCCAGAACACCATGGTCACACCTCCACCGCCCTCCTCTCGTACCCACAACCAACGCACCAGGGATCGACACCTACCCCACTTTCCAGCCAAGCACACACGCCGCAAAACAGACACACCGACAGCAGATGCGAAAACCTTACGCGCGGCACTCACGCACACACATGCAGAGGTAGAGGCAGAGACAGAGGCAGAGGCAGAGGCAGAGGCAGAGGCAGAGGCAGAGGCAGGGGCAGAGGCAGGGGCAGAGCGAGACGGACGGAGAGAGGGAGAGAGGGAGAGAGGGAGAGAGGGAGCGACGGATGCACAGACTGGTAGAGAAGTAGAGTACAGAAGAGGGACTGCCAGAGTAGTCATCAATTCCAAGCTGGGGGCCAAAAGAGCTGGGTAGACTGGAGTGGATGGAGTCAACCAAGCTACACTACCCCCTTCGCTGCACTATGGGTCCTATCTTCCCGCGCTCGCCCCCGCAACGGGGGGTCGCCTCGTGGACCACGGTTTGACACAACTCCAGTGGAAACGCCCGTGTCAAGCTAGACAAGACGAAGGTATATAAAGCATACCCCGCGTTCGAGCGCAGGGGGTATATAGCGTGGATATGGATGAGATCCAATGCGATCTGTCGGAGTGAGTTGAGCTGCGTCCAAGTCGGTAGGGTTTCCGCTCAATGCGCTTCGCTGCAAGTGTATCGTGAGATCTGTTGCCACACGACAGAGCTGCGTGGTGTGAGTAGGTGTAGTCACAATGTCGGAAAGGCTGGGGCGCTTGGTGGGTTGCTGTATCGATGAGGATCGTGCAGAGGCGTGGTGTGTGCAATTTTTTGTTGATTGGGGGGAGAGAAAGGGGCATGGGGGGTCTATTGGAGTTGGGAGCACGTTCGTCGGTGTGTTGTGTGTTCGCGCGGTGTATTTGTGTGAGTATTGGCGAATGCATCGCGTGCACTTCCCATATAGTCTAGGTGGTTAGGATACGTGGCTTTCACCCACGCGACCCGGGTTCGAGTCCCGGTGTGGGAATTTCTTTGCCAAATACTATGTTTTGACACCATTTCGACACATAAAGTCCACGCCCCCATATTCGCGACGACTCGCTGCGCCAGAACACCATGGTCACACCTCCACCGCCCTCCTCTCGTACCCACAACCAACGCACCAGGGATCGACACCTACCCCACTTTCCAGCCAAGCACACACGCCGCAAAACAGACACACCGACAGCAGATGCGAAAACCTTACGCGCGGCACTCACGCACACACATGCAGAGGTAGAGGCAGAGGCAGAGGCAGAGGCAGAGGCAGAGGCAGAGGCAGAGGCAGAGGCAGAGGCAGGGGCAGAGGCAGGGGCAGGGGCAGAGCGAGACGGACGGAGAGAGGGAGAGAGGGAGAGAGGGAGAGAGGGAGCGACGGATGCACAGACTGGTAGAGAAGTAGAGTACAGAAGAGGGACTGCCAGAGTAGTCATCAATTCCAAGCTGGGGGCCAAAAGAGCTGGGTAGACTGGAGTGGATGGAGTCAACCAAGCTACACTACCCCCTTCGCTGCACTATGGGTCCTATCTTCCCGCGCTCGCCCCCGCAACGGGGGGTCGCCTCGTGGACCACGGTTTGACACAACTCCAGTGGAAACGCCCGTGTCAAGCTAGACAAGACGAAGGTATATAAAGCATACCCCGCGTTCGAGCGCAGGGGGTATATAGCGTGGATATGGATGAGATCCAATGCGATCTGTCGGAGTGAGTTGAGCTGTGTCCAAGTCGGTAGGGTTTCCGCTCAATGCGCTTCGCTGCAAGTGTATCGTGAGATCTGTTGCCACACGACAGAGCTGCGTGGTGTGAGTAGGTGTAGTCACAATGTCGGAAAGGCTGGGGCGCTTGGTGGGTTGCTGTATCGATGAGGATCGTGCAGAGGCGTGGTGTGTGCAATTTTTTGTTGATTGGGGGGAGAGAAAGGGGCATGGGGGGTCTATTGGAGTTGGGAGCACGTTCGTCGGTGTGTTGTGTGTTCGCGCGGTGTATTTGTGTGAGTATTGGCGAATGCATCGCGTGCACTTCCCATATAGTCTAGGTGGTTAGGATACGTGGCTTTCACCCACGCGACCCGGGTTCGAGTCCCGGTGTGGGAATTTCTTTGCCAAATACTATGTTTTGACACCATTTCGACACATAAAGTCCACGCCCCCATATTCGCGACGACTCGCTGCGCCAGAACACCATGGTCACACCTCCACCGCCCTCCTCTCGTACCCACAACCAACGCACCAGGGATCGACACCTACCCCACTTTCCAGCCAAGCACACACGCCGCAAAACAGACACACCGACAGCAGATGCGAAAACCTTACGCGCGGCACTCACGCACACACATGCAGAGGTAGAGGCAGAGGCAGAGGCAGAGGCAGAGGCAGAGGCAGAGGCAGAGGCAGGGGCAGAGGCAGGGGCAGGGGCAGAGCGAGACGGACGGAGAGAGGGAGAGAGGGAGAGAGGGAGAGAGGGAGCGACGGATGCACAGACTGGTAGAGAAGTAGAGTACAGAAGAGGGACTGCCAGAGTAGTCATCAATTCCAAGCTGGGGGCCAAAAGAGCTGGGTAGACTGGAGTGGATGGAGTCAACCAAGCTACACTACCCCCTTCGCTGCACTATGGGTCCTATCTTCCCGCGCTCGCCCCCGCAACGGGGGGTCGCCTCGTGGACCACGGTTTGACACAACTCCAGTGGAAACGCCCGTGTCAAGCTAGACAAGACGAAGGTATATAAAGCATACCCCGCGTTCGAGCGCAGGGGGTATATAGCGTGGATATGGATGAGATCCAATGCGATCTGTCGGAGTGAGTTGAGCTGCGTCCAAGTCGGTAGGGTTTCCGCTCAATGCGCTTCGCTGCAAGTGTATCGTGAGATCTGTTGCCACACGACAGAGCTGCGTGGTGTGAGTAGGTGTAGTCACAATGTCGGAAAGGCTGGGGCGCTTGGTGGGTTGCTGTATCGATGAGGATCGTGCAGAGGCGTGGTGTGTGCAATTTTTTGTTGATTGGGGGGAGAGAAAGGGGCATGGGGGGTCTATTGGAGTTGGGAGCACGTTCGTCGGTGTGTTGTGTGTTCGCGCGGTGTATTTGTGTGAGTATTGGCGAATGCATCGCGTGCACTTCCCATATAGTCTAGGTGGTTAGGATACGTGGCTTTCACCCACGCGACCCGGGTTCGAGTCCCGGTGTGGGAATTTCTTTGCCAAATACTATGTTTTGACACCATTTCGACACATAAAGTCCACGCCCCCATATTCGCGACGACTCGCTGCGCCAGAACACCATGGTCACACCTCCACCGCCCTCCTCTCGTACCCACAACCAACGCACCAGGGATCGACACCTACCCCACTTTCCAGCCAAGCACACACGCCGCAAAACAGACACACCGACAGCAGATGCGAAAACCTTACGCGCGGCACTCACGCACACACATGCAGAGGTAGAGGCAGAGGCAGAGGCAGAGGCAGAGGCAGAGGCAGAGGCAGAGGCAGGGGCAGAGGCAGGGGCAGAGCGAGACGGACGGAGAGAGGGAGAGAGGGAGAGAGGGAGAGAGGGAGCGACGGATGCACAGACTGGTAGAGAAGTAGAGTACAGAAGAGGGACTGCCAGAGTAGTCATCAATTCCAAGCTGGGGGCCAAAAGAGCTGGGTAGACTGGAGTGGATGGAGTCAACCAAGCTACACTACCCCCTTCGCTGCACTATGGGTCCTATCTTCCCGCGCTCGCCCCCGCAACGGGGGGTCGCCTCGTGGACCACGGTTTGACACAACTCCAGTGGAAACGCCCGTGTCAAGCTAGACAAGACGAAGGTATATAAAGCATACCCCGCGTTCGAGCGCAGGGGGTATATAGCGTGGATATGGATGAGATCCAATGCGATCTGTCGGAGTGAGTTGAGCTGCGTCCAAGTCGGTAGGGTTTCCGCTCAATGCGCTTCGCTGCAAGTGTATCGTGAGATCTGTTGCCACACGACAGAGCTGCGTGGTGTGAGTAGGTGTAGTCACAATGTCGGAAAGGCTGGGGCGCTTGGTGGGTTGCTGTATCGATGAGGATCGTGCAGAGGCGTGGTGTGTGCAATTTTTTGTTGATTGGGGGGAGAGAAAGGGGCATGGGGGGTCTATTGGAGTTGGGAGCACGTTCGTCGGTGTGTTGTGTGTTCGCGCGGTGTATTTGTGTGAGTATTGGCGAATGCATCGCGTGCACTTCCCATATAGTCTAGGTGGTTAGGATACGTGGCTTTCACCCACGCGACCCGGGTTCGAGTCCCGGTGTGGGAATTTCTTTGCCAAATACTATGTTTTGACACCATTTCGACACATAAAGTCCACGCCCCCATATTCGCGACGACTCGCTGCGCCAGAACACCATGGTCACACCTCCACCGCCCTCCTCTCGTACCCACAACCAACGCACCAGGGATCGACACCTACCCCACTTTCCAGCCAAGCACACACGCCGCAAAACAGACACACCGACAGCAGATGCGAAAACCTTACGCGCGGCACTCACGCACACACATGCAGAGGTAGAGGCAGAGACAGAGGCAGAGGCAGAGGCAGAGGCAGAGGCAGAGGCAGGGGCAGAGGCAGGGGCAGAGCGAGACGGACGGAGAGAGGGAGAGAGGGAGAGAGGGAGAGAGGGAGCGACGGATGCACAGACTGGTAGAGAAGTAGAGTACAGAAGAGGGACTGCCAGAGTAGTCATCAATTCCAAGCTGGGGGCCAAAAGAGCTGGGTAGACTGGAGTGGATGGAGTCAACCAAGCTACACTACCCCCTTCGCTGCACTATGGGTCCTATCTTCCCGCGCTCGCCCCCGCAACGGGGGGTCGCCTCGTGGACCACGGTTTGACACAACTCCAGTGGAAACGCCCGTGTCAAGCTAGACAAGACGAAGGTATATAAAGCATACCCCGCGTTCGAGCGCAGGGGGTATATAGCGTGGATATGGATGAGATCCAATGCGATCTGTCGGAGTGAGTTGAGCTGTGTCCAAGTCGGTAGGGTTTCCGCTCAATGCGCTTCGCTGCAAGTGTATCGTGAGATCTGTTGCCACACGACAGAGCTGCGTGGTGTGAGTAGGTGTAGTCACAATGTCGGAAAGGCTGGGGCGCTTGGTGGGTTGCTGTATCGATGAGGATCGTGCAGAGGCGTGGTGTGTGCAATTTTTTGTTGATTGGGGGGAGAGAAAGGGGCATGGGGGGTCTATTGGAGTTGGGAGCACGTTCGTCGGTGTGTTGTGTGTTCGCGCGGTGTATTTGTGTGAGTATTGGCGAATGCATCGCGTGCACTTCCCATATAGTCTAGGTGGTTAGGATACGTGGCTTTCACCCACGCGACCCGGGTTCGAGTCCCGGTGTGGGAATTTCTTTGCCAAATACTATGTTTTGACACCATTTCGACACATAAAGTCCACGCCCCCATATTCGCGACGACTCGCTGCGCCAGAACACCATGGTCACACCTCCACCGCCCTCCTCTCGTACCCACAACCAACGCACCAGGGATCGACACCTACCCCACTTTCCAGCCAAGCACACACGCCGCAAAACAGACACACCGACAGCAGATGCGAAAACCTTACGCGCGGCACTCACGCACACACATGCAGAGGTAGAGGCAGAGGCAGAGGCAGAGGCAGAGGCAGAGGCAGAGGCAGAGGCAGAGGCAGAGGCAGGGGCAGAGGCAGGGGCAGGGGCAGAGCGAGACGGACGGAGAGAGGGAGAGAGGGAGAGAGGGAGAGAGGGAGCGACGGATGCACAGACTGGTAGAGAAGTAGAGTACAGAAGAGGGACTGCCAGAGTAGTCATCAATTCCAAGCTGGGGGCCAAAAGAGCTGGGTAGACTGGAGTGGATGGAGTCAACCAAGCTACACTACCCCCTTCGCTGCACTATGGGTCCTATCTTCCCGCGCTCGCCCCCGCAACGGGGGGTCGCCTCGTGGACCACGGTTTGACACAACTCCAGTGGAAACGCCCGTGTCAAGCTAGACAAGACGAAGGTATATAAAGCATACCCCGCGTTCGAGCGCAGGGGGTATATAGCGTGGATATGGATGAGATCCAATGCGATCTGTCGGAGTGAGTTGAGCTGCGTCCAAGTCGGTAGGGTTTCCGCTCAATGCGCTTCGCTGCAAGTGTATCGTGAGATCTGTTGCCACACGACAGAGCTGCGTGGTGTGAGTAGGTGTAGTCACAATGTCGGAAAGGCTGGGGCGCTTGGTGGGTTGCTGTATCGATGAGGATCGTGCAGAGGCGTGGTGTGTGCAATTTTTTGTTGATTGGGGGGAGAGAAAGGGGCATGGGGGGTCTATTGGAGTTGGGAGCACGTTCGTCGGTGTGTTGTGTGTTCGCGCGGTGTATTTGTGTGAGTATTGGCGAATGCATCGCGTGCACTTCCCATATAGTCTAGGTGGTTAGGATACGTGGCTTTCACCCACGCGACCCGGGTTCGAGTCCCGGTGTGGGAATTTCTTTGCCAAATACTATGTTTTGACACCATTTCGACACATAAAGTCCACGCCCCCATATTCGCGACGACTCGCTGCGCCAGAACACCATGGTCACACCTCCACCGCCCTCCTCTCGTACCCACAACCAACGCACCAGGGATCGACACCTACCCCACTTTCCAGCCAAGCACACACGCCGCAAAACAGACACACCGACAGCAGATGCGAAAACCTTACGCGCGGCACTCACGCACACACATGCAGAGGTAGAGGCAGAGACAGAGGCAGAGGCAGAGGCAGAGGCAGAGGCAGAGGCAGAGGCAGAGGCAGGGGCAGAGGCAGGGGCAGAGCGAGACGGACGGAGAGAGGGAGAGAGGGAGAGAGGGAGAGAGGGAGCGACGGATGCACAGACTGGTAGAGAAGTAGAGTACAGAAGAGGGACTGCCAGAGTAGTCATCAATTCCAAGCTGGGGGCCAAAAGAGCTGGGTAGACTGGAGTGGATGGAGTCAACCAAGCTACACTACCCCCTTCGCTGCACTATGGGTCCTATCTTCCCGCGCTCGCCCCCGCAACGGGGGGTCGCCTCGTGGACCACGGTTTGACACAACTCCAGTGGAAACGCCCGTGTCAAGCTAGACAAGACGAAGGTATATAAAGCATACCCCGCGTTCGAGCGCAGGGGGTATATAGCGTGGATATGGATGAGATCCAATGCGATCTGTCGGAGTGAGTTGAGCTGCGTCCAAGTCGGTAGGGTTTCCGCTCAATGCGCTTCGCTGCAAGTGTATCGTGAGATCTGTTGCCACACGACAGAGCTGCGTGGTGTGAGTAGGTGTAGTCACAATGTCGGAAAGGCTGGGGCGCTTGGTGGGTTGCTGTATCGATGAGGATCGTGCAGAGGCGTGGTGTGTGCAATTTTTTGTTGATTGGGGGGAGAGAAAGGGGCATGGGGGGTCTATTGGAGTTGGGAGCACGTTCGTCGGTGTGTTGTGTGTTCGCGCGGTGTATTTGTGTGAGTATTGGCGAATGCATCGCGTGCACTTCCCATATAGTCTAGGTGGTTAGGATACGTGGCTTTCACCCACGCGACCCGGGTTCGAGTCCCGGTGTGGGAATTTCTTTGCCAAATACTATGTTTTGACACCATTTCGACACATAAAGTCCACGCCCCCATATTCGCGACGACTCGCTGCGCCAGAACACCATGGTCACACCTCCACCGCCCTCCTCTCGTACCCACAACCAACGCACCAGGGATCGACACCTACCCCACTTTCCAGCCAAGCACACACGCCGCAAAACAGACACACCGACAGCAGATGCGAAAACCTTACGCGCGGCACTCACGCACACACATGCAGAGGTAGAGGCAGAGGCAGAGGCAGAGGCAGAGGCAGAGGCAGAGGCAGAGGCAGGGGCAGAGGCAGGGGCAGAGCGAGACGGACGGAGAGAGGGAGAGAGGGAGAGAGGGAGAGAGGGAGCGACGGATGCACAGACTGGTAGAGAAGTAGAGTACAGAAGAGGGACTGCCAGAGTAGTCATCAATTCCAAGCTGGGGGCCAAAAGAGCTGGGTAGACTGGAGTGGATGGAGTCAACCAAGCTACACTACCCCCTTCGCTGCACTATGGGTCCTATCTTCCCGCGCTCGCCCCCGCAACGGGGGGTCGCCTCGTGGACCACGGTTTGACACAACTCCAGTGGAAACGCCCGTGTCAAGCTAGACAAGACGAAGGTATATAAAGCATACCCCGCGTTCGAGCGCAGGGAGTATATAGCGTGGATATGGATGAGATCCAATGCGATCTGTCGGAGTGAGTTGAGCTGCGTCCAAGTCGGTAGGGTTTCCGCTCAATGCGCTTCGCTGCAAGTGTATCGTGAGATCTGTTGCCACACGACAGAGCTGCGTGGTGTGAGTAGGTGTAGTCACAATGTCGGAAAGGCTGGGGCGCTTGGTGGGTTGCTGTATCGATGAGGATCGTGCAGAGGCGTGGTGTGTGCAATTTTTTGTTGATTGGGGGGAGAGAAAGGGGCATGGGGGGTCTATTGGAGTTGGGAGCACGTTCGTCGGTGTGTTGTGTGTTCGCGCGGTGTATTTGTGTGAGTATTGGCGAATGCATCGCGTGCACTTCCCATATAGTCTAGGTGGTTAGGATACGTGGCTTTCACCCACGCGACCCGGGTTCGAGTCCCGGTGTGGGAATTTCTTTGCCAAATACTATGTTTTGACACCATTTCGACACATAAAGTCCACGCCCCCATATTCGCGACGACTCGCTGCGCCAGAACACCATGGTCACACCTCCACCGCCCTCCTCTCGTACCCACAACCAACGCACCAGGGATCGACACCTACCCCACTTTCCAGCCAAGCACACACGCCGCAAAACAGACACACCGACAGCAGATGCGAAAACCTTACGCGCGGCACTCACGCACACACATGCAGAGGTAGAGGCAGAGGCAGAGGCAGAGGCAGAGGCAGAGGCAGGGGCAGAGGCAGGGGCAGAGCGAGACGGACGGAGAGAGGGAGAGAGGGAGAGAGGGAGAGAGGGAGCGACGGATGCACAGACTGGTAGAGAAGTAGAGTACAGAAGAGGGACTGCCAGAGTAGTCATCAATTCCAAGCTGGGGGCCAAAAGAGCTGGGTAGACTGGAGTGGATGGAGTCAACCAAGCTACACTACCCCCTTCGCTGCACTATGGGTCCTATCTTCCCGCGCTCGCCCCCGCAACGGGGGGTCGCCTCGTGGACCACGGTTTGACACAACTCCAGTGGAAACGCCCGTGTCAAGCTAGACAAGACGAAGGTATATAAAGCATACCCCGCGTTCGAGCGCAGGGGGTATATAGCGTGGATATGGATGAGATCCAATGCGATCTGTCGGAGTGAGTTGAGCTGCGTCCAAGTCGGTAGGGTTTCCGCTCAATGCGCTTCGCTGCAAGTGTATCGTGAGATCTGTTGCCACACGACAGAGCTGCGTGGTGTGAGTAGGTGTAGTCACAATGTCGGAAAGGCTGGGGCGCTTGGTGGGTTGCTGTATCGATGAGGATCGTGCAGAGGCGTGGTGTGTGCAATTTTTTGTTGATTGGGGGGAGAGAAAGGGGCATGGGGGGTCTATTGGAGTTGGGAGCACGTTCGTCGGTGTGTTGTGTGTTCGCGCGGTGTATTTGTGTGAGTATTGGCGAATGCATCGCGTGCACTTCCCATATAGTCTAGGTGGTTAGGATACGTGGCTTTCACCCACGCGACCCGGGTTCGAGTCCCGGTGTGGGAATTTCTTTGCCAAATACTATGTTTTGACACCATTTCGACACATAAAGTCCACGCCCCCATATTCGCGACGACTCGCTGCGCCAGAACACCATGGTCACACCTCCACCGCCCTCCTCTCGTACCCACAACCAACGCACCAGGGATCGACACCTACCCCACTTTCCAGCCAAGCACACACGCCGCAAAACAGACACACCGACAGCAGATGCGAAAACCTTACGCGCGGCACTCACGCACACACATGCAGAGGTAGAGGCAGAGGCAGAGGCAGAGGCAGAGGCAGAGGCAGAGGCAGAGGCAGGGGCAGAGGCAGGGGCAGAGCGAGACGGACGGAGAGAGGGAGAGAGGGAGAGAGGGAGAGAGGGAGCGACGGATGCACAGACTGGTAGAGAAGTAGAGTACAGAAGAGGGACTGCCAGAGTAGTCATCAATTCCAAGCTGGGGGCCAAAAGAGCTGGGTAGACTGGAGTGGATGGAGTCAACCAAGCTACACTACCCCCTTCGCTGCACTATGGGTCCTATCTTCCCGCGCTCGCCCCCGCAACGGGGGGTCGCCTCGTGGACCACGGTTTGACACAACTCCAGTGGAAACGCCCGTGTCAAGCTAGACAAGACGAAGGTATATAAAGCATACCCCGCGTTCGAGCGCAGGGGGTATATAGCGTGGATATGGATGAGATCCAATGCGATCTGTCGGAGTGAGTTGAGCTGCGTCCAAGTCGGTAGGGTTTCCGCTCAATGCGCTTCGCTGCAAGTGTATCGTGAGATCTGTTGCCACACGACAGAGCTGCGTGGTGTGAGTAGGTGTAGTCACAATGTCGGAAAGGCTGGGGCGCTTGGTGGGTTGCTGTATCGATGAGGATCGTGCAGAGGCGTGGTGTGTGCAATTTTTTGTTGATTGGGGGGAGAGAAAGGGGCATGGGGGGTCTATTGGAGTTGGGAGCACGTTCGTCGGTGTGTTGTGTGTTCGCGCGGTGTATTTGTGTGAGTATTGGCGAATGCATCGCGTGCACTTCCCATATAGTCTAGGTGGTTAGGATACGTGGCTTTCACCCACGCGACCCGGGTTCGAGTCCCGGTGTGGGAATTTCTTTGCCAAATACTATGTTTTGACACCATTTCGACACATAAAGTCCACGCCCCCATATTCGCGACGACTCGCTGCGCCAGAACACCATGGTCACACCTCCACCGCCCTCCTCTCGTACCCACAACCAACGCACCAGGGATCGACACCTACCCCACTTTCCAGCCAAGCACACACGCCGCAAAACAGACACACCGACAGCAGATGCGAAAACCTTACGCGCGGCACTCACGCACACACATGCAGAGGTAGAGGCAGAGGCAGAGGCAGAGGCAGAGGCAGAGGCAGGGGCAGAGGCAGGGGCAGAGCGAGACGGACGGAGAGAGGGAGAGAGGGAGATAGGGAGAGAGGGAGCGACGGATGCACAGACTGGTAGAGAAGTAGAGTACAGAAGAGGGACTGCCAGAGTAGTCATCAATTCCAAGCTGGGGGCCAAAAGAGCTGGGTAGACTGGAGTGGATGGAGTCAACCAAGCTACACTACCCCCTTCGCTGCACTATGGGTCCTATCTTCCCGCGCTCGCCCCCGCAACGGGGGGTCGCCTCGTGGACCACGGTTTGACACAACTCCAGTGGAAACGCCCGTGTCAAGCTAGACAAGACGAAGGTATATAAAGCATACCCCGCGTTCGAGCGCAGGGGGTATATAGCGTGGATATGGATGAGATCCAATGCGATCTGTCGGAGTGAGTTGAGCTGCGTCCAAGTCGGTAGGGTTTCCGCTCAATGCGCTTCGCTGCAAGTGTATCGTGAGATCTGTTGCCACACGACAGAGCTGCGTGGTGTGAGTAGGTGTAGTCACAATGTCGGAAAGGCTGGGGCGCTTGGTGGGTTGCTGTATCGATGAGGATCGTGCAGAGGCGTGGTGTGTGCAATTTTTTGTTGATTGGGGGGAGAGAAAGGGGCATGGGGGGTCTATTGGAGTTGGGAGCACGTTCGTCGGTGTGTTGTGTGTTCGCGCGGTGTATTTGTGTGAGTATTGGCGAATGCATCGCGTGCACTTCCCATATAGTCTAGGTGGTTAGGATACGTGGCTTTCACCCACGCGACCCGGGTTCGAGTCCCGGTGTGGGAATTTCTTTGCCAAATACTATGTTTTGACACCATTTCGACACATAAAGTCCACGCCCCCATATTCGCGACGACTCGCTGCGCCAGAACACCATGGTCACACCTCCACCGCCCTCCTCTCGTACCCACAACCAACGCACCAGGGATCGACACCTACCCCACTTTCCAGCCAAGCACACACGCCGCAAAACAGACACACCGACAGCAGATGCGAAAACCTTACGCGCGGCACTCACGCACACACATGCAGAGGTAGAGGCAGAGGCAGAGGCAGAGGCAGAGGCAGAGGCAGGGGCAGAGGCAGGGGCAGAGCGAGACGGACGGAGAGAGGGAGAGAGGGAGATAGGGAGAGAGGGAGCGACGGATGCACAGACTGGTAGAGAAGTAGAGTACAGAAGAGGGACTGCCAGAGTAGTCATCAATTCCAAGCTGGGGGCCAAAAGAGCTGGGTAGACTGGAGTGGATGGAGTCAACCAAGCTACACTACCCCCTTCGCTGCACTATGGGTCCTATCTTCCCGCGCTCGCCCCCGCAACGGGGGGTCGCCTCGTGGACCACGGTTTGACACAACTCCAGTGGAAACGCCCGTGTCAAGCTAGACAAGACGAAGGTATATAAAGCATACCCCGCGTTCGAGCGCAGGGGGTATATAGCGTGGATATGGATGAGATCCAATGCGATCTGTCGGAGTGAGTTGAGCTGCGTCCAAGTCGGTAGGGTTTCCGCTCAATGCGCTTCGCTGCAAGTGTATCGTGAGATCTGTTGCCACACGACAGAGCTGCGTGGTGTGAGTAGGTGTAGTCACAATGTCGGAAAGGCTGGGGCGCTTGGTGGGTTGCTGTATCGATGAGGATCGTGCAGAGGCGTGGTGTGTGCAATTTTTTGTTGATTGGGGGGAGAGAAAGGGGCATGGGGGGTCTATTGGAGTTGGGAGCACGTTCGTCGGTGTGTTGTGTGTTCGCGCGGTGTATTTGTGTGAGTATTGGCGAATGCATCGCGTGCACTTCCCATATAGTCTAGGTGGTTAGGATACGTGGCTTTCACCCACGCGACCCGGGTTCGAGTCCCGGTGTGGGAATTTCTTTGCCAAATACTATGTTTTGACACCATTTCGACACATAAAGTCCACGCCCCCATATTCGCGACGACTCGCTGCGCCAGAACACCATGGTCACACCTCCACCGCCCTCCTCTCGTACCCACAACCAACGCACCAGGGATCGACACCTACCCCACTTTCCAGCCAAGCACACACGCCGCAAAACAGACACACCGACAGCAGATGCGAAAACCTTACGCGCGGCACTCACGCACACACATGCAGAGGTAGAGGCAGAGGCAGAGGCAGAGGCAGAGGCAGAGGCAGGGGCAGAGGCAGGGGCAGAGCGAGACGGACGGAGAGAGGGAGAGAGGGAGATAGGGAGAGAGGGAGCGACGGATGCACAGACTGGTAGAGAAGTAGAGTACAGAAGAGGGACTGCCAGAGTAGTCATCAATTCCAAGCTGGGGGCCAAAAGAGCTGGGTAGACTGGAGTGGATGGAGTCAACCAAGCTACACTACCCCCTTCGCTGCACTATGGGTCCTATCTTCCCGCGCTCGCCCCCGCAACGGGGGGTCGCCTCGTGGACCACGGTTTGACACAACTCCAGTGGAAACGCCCGTGTCAAGCTAGACAAGACGAAGGTATATAAAGCATACCCCGCGTTCGAGCGCAGGGGGTATATAGCGTGGATATGGATGAGATCCAATGCGATCTGTCGGAGTGAGTTGAGCTGCGTCCAAGTCGGTAGGGTTTCCGCTCAATGCGCTTCGCTGCAAGTGTATCGTGAGATCTGTTGCCACACGACAGAGCTGCGTGGTGTGAGTAGGTGTAGTCACAATGTCGGAAAGGCTGGGGCGCTTGGTGGGTTGCTGTATCGATGAGGATCGTGCAGAGGCGTGGTGTGTGCAATTTTTTGTTGATTGGGGGGAGAGAAAGGGGCATGGGGGGTCTATTGGAGTTGGGAGCACGTTCGTCGGTGTGTTGTGTGTTCGCGCGGTGTATTTGTGTGAGTATTGGCGAATGCATCGCGTGCACTTCCCATATAGTCTAGGTGGTTAGGATACGTGGCTTTCACCCACGCGACCCGGGTTCGAGTCCCGGTGTGGGAATTTCTTTGCCAAATACTATGTTTTGACACCATTTCGACACATAAAGTCCACGCCCCCATATTCGCGACGACTCGCTGCGCCAGAACACCATGGTCACACCTCCACCGCCCTCCTCTCGTACCCACAACCAACGCACCAGGGATCGACACCTACCCCACTTTCCAGCCAAGCACACACGCCGCAAAACAGACACACCGACAGCAGATGCGAAAACCTTACGCGCGGCACTCACGCACACACATGCAGAGGTAGAGGCAGAGGCAGAGGCAGAGGCAGAGGCAGAGGCAGAGGCAGGGGCAGAGGCAGGGGCAGAGCGAGACGGACGGAGAGAGGGAGAGAGGGAGATAGGGAGAGAGGGAGCGACGGATGCACAGACTGGTAGAGAAGTAGAGTACAGAAGAGGGACTGCCAGAGTAGTCATCAATTCCAAGCTGGGGGCCAAAAGAGCTGGGTAGACTGGAGTGGATGGAGTCAACCAAGCTACACTACCCCCTTCGCTGCACTATGGGTCCTATCTTCCCGCGCTCGCCCCCGCAACGGGGGGTCGCCTCGTGGACCACGGTTTGACACAACTCCAGTGGAAACGCCCGTGTCAAGCTAGACAAGACGAAGGTATATAAAGCATACCCCGCGTTCGAGCGCAGGGGGTATATAGCGTGGATATGGATGAGATCCAATGCGATCTGTCGGAGTGAGTTGAGCTGCGTCCAAGTCGGTAGGGTTTCCGCTCAATGCGCTTCGCTGCAAGTGTATCGTGAGATCTGTTGCCACACGACAGAGCTGCGTGGTGTGAGTAGGTGTAGTCACAATGTCGGAAAGGCTGGGGCGCTTGGTGGGTTGCTGTATCGATGAGGATCGTGCAGAGGCGTGGTGTGTGCAATTTTTTGTTGATTGGGGGGAGAGAAAGGGGCATGGGGGGTCTATTGGAGTTGGGAGCACGTTCGTCGGTGTGTTGTGTGTTCGCGCGGTGTATTTGTGTGAGTATTGGCGAATGCATCGCGTGCACTTCCCATATAGTCTAGGTGGTTAGGATACGTGGCTTTCACCCACGCGACCCGGGTTCGAGTCCCGGTGTGGGAATTTCTTTGCCAAATACTATGTTTTGACACCATTTCGACACATAAAGTCCACGCCCCCATATTCGCGACGACTCGCTGCGCCAGAACACCATGGTCACACCTCCACCGCCCTCCTCTCGTACCCACAACCAACGCACCAGGGATCGACACCTACCCCACTTTCCAGCCAAGCACACACGCCGCAAAACAGACACACCGACAGCAGATGCGAAAACCTTACGCGCGGCACTCACGCACACACATGCAGAGGTAGAGGTAGAGGCAGAGGCAGAGGCAGGGGCAGAGCGAGACGGACGGAGAGAGGGAGAGAGGGAGAGAGGGAGAGAGGGAGCGACGGATGCACAGACTGGTAGAGAAGTAGAGTACAGAAGAGGGACTGCCAGAGTAGTCATCAATTCCAAGCTGGGGGCCAAAAGAGCTGGGTAGACTGGAGTGGATGGAGTCAACCAAGCTACACTACCCCCTTCGCTGCACTATGGGTCCTATCTTCCCGCGCTCGCCCCCGCAACGGGGGGTCGCCTCGTGGACCACGGTTTGACACAACTCCAGTGGAAACGCCCGTGTCAAGCTAGACAAGACGAAGGTATATAAAGCATACCCCGCGTTCGAGCGCAGGGGGTATATAGCGTGGATATGGATGAGATCCAATGCGATCTGTCGGAGTGAGTTGAGCTGCGTCCAAGTCGGTAGGGTTTCCGCTCAATGCGCTTCGCTGCAAGTGTATCGTGAGATCTGTTGCCACACGACAGAGCTGCGTGGTGTGAGTAGGTGTAGTCACAATGTCGGAAAGGCTGGGGCGCTTGGTGGGTTGCTGTATCGATGAGGATCGTGCAGAGGCGTGGTGTGTGCAATTTTTTGTTGATTGGGGGGAGAGAAAGGGGCATGGGGGGTCTATTGGAGTTGGGAGCACGTTCGTCGGTGTGTTGTGTGTTCGCGCGGTGTATTTGTGTGAGTATTGGCGAATGCATCGCGTGCACTTCCCATATAGTCTAGGTGGTTAGGATACGTGGCTTTCACCCACGCGACCCGGGTTCGAGTCCCGGTGTGGGAATTTCTTTGCCAAATACTATGTTTTGACACCATTTCGACACATAAAGTCCACGCCCCCATATTCGCGACGACTCGCTGCGCCAGAACACCATGGTCACACCTCCACCGCCCTCCTCTCGTACCCACAACCAACGCACCAGGGATCGACACCTACCCCACTTTCCAGCCAAGCACACACGCCGCAAAACAGACACACCGACAGCAGATGCGAAAACCTTACGCGCGGCACTCACGCACACACATGCAGAGGTAGAGGCAGAGGCAGAGGCAGAGGCAGAGGCAGAGGCAGGGGCAGAGGCAGGGGCAGAGCGAGACGGACGGAGAGAGGGAGAGAGGGAGATAGGGAGAGAGGGAGCGACGGATGCACAGACTGGTAGAGAAGTAGAGTACAGAAGAGGGACTGCCAGAGTAGTCATCAATTCCAAGCTGGGGGCCAAAAGAGCTGGGTAGACTGGAGTGGATGGAGTCAACCAAGCTACACTACCCCCTTCGCTGCACTATGGGTCCTATCTTCCCGCGCTCGCCCCCGCAACGGGGGGTCGCCTCGTGGACCACGGTTTGACACAACTCCAGTGGAAACGCCCGTGTCAAGCTAGACAAGACGAAGGTATATAAAGCATACCCCGCGTTCGAGCGCAGGGGGTATATAGCGTGGATATGGATGAGATCCAATGCGATCTGTCGGAGTGAGTTGAGCTGCGTCCAAGTCGGTAGGGTTTCCGCTCAATGCGCTTCGCTGCAAGTGTATCGTGAGATCTGTTGCCACACGACAGAGCTGCGTGGTGTGAGTAGGTGTAGTCACAATGTCGGAAAGGCTGGGGCGCTTGGTGGGTTGCTGTATCGATGAGGATCGTGCAGAGGCGTGGTGTGTGCAATTTTTTGTTGATTGGGGGGAGAGAAAGGGGCATGGGGGGTCTATTGGAGTTGGGAGCACGTTCGTCGGTGTGTTGTGTGTTCGCGCGGTGTATTTGTGTGAGTATTGGCGAATGCATCGCGTGCACTTCCCATATAGTCTAGGTGGTTAGGATACGTGGCTTTCACCCACGCGACCCGGGTTCGAGTCCCGGTGTGGGAATTTCTTTGCCAAATACTATGTTTTGACACCATTTCGACACATAAAGTCCACGCCCCCATATTCGCGACGACTCGCTGCGCCAGAACACCATGGTCACACCTCCACCGCCCTCCTCTCGTACCCACAACCAACGCACCAGGGATCGACACCTACCCCACTTTCCAGCCAAGCACACACGCCGCAAAACAGACACACCGACAGCAGATGCGAAAACCTTACGCGCGGCACTCACGCACACACATGCAGAGGTAGAGGCAGAGGCAGAGGCAGAGGCAGAGGCAGAGGCAGGGGCAGAGGCAGGGGCAGAGCGAGACGGACGGAGAGAGGGAGAGAGGGAGATAGGGAGAGAGGGAGCGACGGATGCACAGACTGGTAGAGAAGTAGAGTACAGAAGAGGGACTGCCAGAGTAGTCATCAATTCCAAGCTGGGGGCCAAAAGAGCTGGGTAGACTGGAGTGGATGGAGTCAACCAAGCTACACTACCCCCTTCGCTGCACTATGGGTCCTATCTTCCCGCGCTCGCCCCCGCAACGGGGGGTCGCCTCGTGGACCACGGTTTGACACAACTCCAGTGGAAACGCCCGTGTCAAGCTAGACAAGACGAAGGTATATAAAGCATACCCCGCGTTCGAGCGCAGGGGGTATATAGCGTGGATATGGATGAGATCCAATGCGATCTGTCGGAGTGAGTTGAGCTGCGTCCAAGTCGGTAGGGTTTCCGCTCAATGCGCTTCGCTGCAAGTGTATCGTGAGATCTGTTGCCACACGACAGAGCTGCGTGGTGTGAGTAGGTGTAGTCACAATGTCGGAAAGGCTGGGGCGCTTGGTGGGTTGCTGTATCGATGAGGATCGTGCAGAGGCGTGGTGTGTGCAATTTTTTGTTGATTGGGGGGAGAGAAAGGGGCATGGGGGGTCTATTGGAGTTGGGAGCACGTTCGTCGGTGTGTTGTGTGTTCGCGCGGTGTATTTGTGTGAGTATTGGCGAATGCATCGCGTGCACTTCCCATATAGTCTAGGTGGTTAGGATACGTGGCTTTCACCCACGCGACCCGGGTTCGAGTCCCGGTGTGGGAATTTCTTTGCCAAATACTATGTTTTGACACCATTTCGACACATAAAGTCCACGCCCCCATATTCGCGACGACTCGCTGCGCCAGAACACCATGGTCACACCTCCACCGCCCTCCTCTCGTACCCACAACCAACGCACCAGGGATCGACACCTACCCCACTTTCCAGCCAAGCACACACGCCGCAAAACAGACACACCGACAGCAGATGCGAAAACCTTACGCGCGGCACTCACGCACACACATGCAGAGGTAGAGGCAGAGGCAGAGGCAGAGGCAGAGGCAGAGGCAGAGGCAGAGGCAGAGGCAGGGGCAGAGGCAGGGGCAGGGGCAGAGCGAGACGGACGGAGAGAGGGAGAGAGGGAGAGAGGGAGAGAGGGAGCGACGGATGCACAGACTGGTAGAGAAGTAGAGTACAGAAGAGGGACTGCCAGAGTAGTCATCAATTCCAAGCTGGGGGCCAAAAGAGCTGGGTAGACTGGAGTGGATGGAGTCAACCAAGCTACACTACCCCCTTCGCTGCACTATGGGTCCTATCTTCCCGCGCTCGCCCCCGCAACGGGGGGTCGCCTCGTGGACCACGGTTTGACACAACTCCAGTGGAAACGCCCGTGTCAAGCTAGACAAGACGAAGGTATATAAAGCATACCCCGCGTTCGAGCGCAGGGGGTATATAGCGTGGATATGGATGAGATCCAATGCGATCTGTCGGAGTGAGTTGAGCTGCGTCCAAGTCGGTAGGGTTTCCGCTCAATGCGCTTCGCTGCAAGTGTATCGTGAGATCTGTTGCCACACGACAGAGCTGCGTGGTGTGAGTAGGTGTAGTCACAATGTCGGAAAGGCTGGGGCGCTTGGTGGGTTGCTGTATCGATGAGGATCGTGCAGAGGCGTGGTGTGTGCAATTTTTTGTTGATTGGGGGGAGAGAAAGGGGCATGGGGGGTCTATTGGAGTTGGGAGCACGTTCGTCGGTGTGTTGTGTGTTCGCGCGGTGTATTTGTGTGAGTATTGGCGAATGTATCGCGTGCACTTCCCATACTCACCTCTATATCTTACAAGCAAAGTATTCTCATAGGCGACGACCCCGTATTCGGTTCGGTCTCGCGACATCGATTATTTTTGAAAATTACGCAAATGTTCCCCCTAGTCAATGACCCTGATAGAAACCTCAAAAGAGCAACCAGTCACTTATTTGAGGGATCGTTTTGGCGCGCTCCGATTTGCCGCGCTCTGCACGCATAGGACTCTTGGCTCTCGTGTGTTTGAATCGTTGGTTCTCGAGTGCTAGGAGCTACGGTAAAACACATCTGCTCTCGTCATTTCTCATCTAAACGCGTCCACCAGTCATGAAACGTGAAGGTCGGACATGCATCAAGGGAAAACATGCCAAGCCCCGCCAATACAAGAGGCGACAGAACTCGTATGGTTTCAAGCATGCGGTACTCACTCACTTTGCTAAGTTTGGCTCTGTTGAACTCGTTGTTGACGAGTTGTTCGATGACAAGAGCACCAAGGGCCGCGTGGCGGCTAGCAAGCTCATCAGCAAGTGGCGCGCGCGTGCAGATTTGATCGCTGAAAAAGCTTTAGGCAGCCGGTCTGCTGCTCAGACCCGCCACCTGGCGTCTGGTCTTGCCACGGCTCTGCCTACTTCCATCGAGCTCCAGCTAGTTCAGTGGATCAACGATCTCCGTGCCGATGGTGTTCTCATCTCCTCTAGAATGTTGCAGTTGATAGCGATTGAACTGGCAGACGAGGCTGGGATCCAGAGTGAATTCTTTAGTGCCTCGCATCCGTGGAAGGCGTCCTTCCTGAGTCGTCATCGTCTTTCTTTTCGGGCATGCAACCGCGCAGGCCAGGCTCTCCTGACGCGGACAACATTGAAGGGCTCGCATTCGCGGCCTTAGTACTTGGTTGGATGGTCGAATACGACGTAAAGAAGTTGGTCAACGCAGAGCAAACGGGTGTGCAGTTTGAAATTCTACCCAAGAGAACGGTGTCTGAGCGCTGAGTCCAGACCGTGTGGATCAAATGCGGGAAGAAGGAGAAACAGAGAGCTACAGTCATGCTTTTGGCCGACGCACAAGGCAATAAGTACGATGCGTTTTTCGTGTTAAAGACTCAACCTTCGTCTATTCCCGACGTTCGAGCAGAAAATGCAGCCAAGCGCCACGGCTTTGGACGGGCGTTGTGGCGAGAGATCCGTGATCTACAAGACTCTTATGGCGTCCAGATCTACGGGAACAGCACAGCATGGTGGAATGAGACTATTATGCTCGAGTGGATGAAGTACTTCTTTGGCGATCGCTCATGCCACAGCAAGCCGATCATGCTCCTACTCGACTCATTTTCTGCTCACTGGACTGATGAAGTCAAGGCGTACGCCAAGGATGTGAATGTTATTATCAAGCAAGTCCCACCAAAGCTCACCTGGCGGAGCCAGCCAGCTGACGTTGCGTGGATGAAGCCACTTAAGGATGGACTCCGGCGGCGATGGGTTGATCATCTACGCAGTCAGCCCGCGCGACGCTCCACACCAAACGAGCACTTTGAGATGGTCCCACCTGATCGAGGTGAAGTGGTGGAGTGGGTGACGGAGGAGTGGTTCAATCTGTCCGAGCGCACCATTCGTCTCAGGCTTCTCTCGGTGCGGGTTTCTTACGGAGGAAACGGAGGACGCAAACGTCTACAACGCTCACACTGAGGACATGTCGAGTCTTATTGAAGCTCTCGAACGGGTTGGATTTACGGATGGCCACGTCGGTGAAGTTGCCGATGACATGGACGTACTCGATCCCCTGCTGGGAGTCGTTGTCTAACTTTTCTCAGTATATAAAATAGTTTTTCATCTATATGTACTAATTTCAGTTCATTTTCCAAATTGATGGCGATCGAAAACAAAACCCCCCGCGTCTTACTGTGGTCCCCCGAATCAGAAATAATAACCCCACAACAACGATAGACCACGAAATCCTTCGCGAGGAGGGGATCAAACCCGGCGCAGTGGAATGGTGGGGACATGTCCAAACCACTAAACCATACTCGAAGCCTTGCAGCTCACTTCGTAATTTGCTCGCTACCCCTCAAGTGACCAAGTCCAGAAGTGACCAGTCCAACCACCCAGCCCAGCTGCCAGCCCATCTCCCCCCGACCCTCTCCACACCCAGTCGCCATGACCAAGGGTGGCGCGAGAGCCAAGACCAAGCGCAAGAAGCTTGGCATCGGGACGCTGCCGCCACCGCGCCGATCAGTCGGCATCCCATGCGTGCTTCCTTCGGCTTCATCGGGAGAGCCGATATTCACCTCATGGAGAGCGCGCGCCAGAGCTCGGCCACTCGGTCGACTCTAATTTCAACCCATCGCCGATCAACCCACGCCGTGACCAACACTCACCCCATCCAGCAACCAACCTTCACTCACAAGGCCGTTGGGTAACCAACACTCACCGACACCAACCTCAACCCAACAAGCATTCAAGCAACCCAGATTAACCCAGCTTCAACCCAACCAGCACTCATCGACACCAACCTCAACCCAACCAGCACTCAAGCAACCCAGCATCAACCCAACCAACACTCAACTCACCCAGCATCATCAAACCCACAAACCAGCAATGAAGGTCAAGTCAACCCAGTACCCAGCTTCAACGACAACACAACAACCACCTCAACAACCCAACGAACCATGACGCAAGGATTCATCCTCTCAGCACAAACCGACCAGCCAACCACAAGACTCAACCAAACCTTAGCAACTTCTTCTTCTTCTTCTTCTTCTTCCCCTTCCTCTTCCTTTTCTTCTTCTTCTTCTTCTTCTAATTTTTCTTCTTCTGGCGACTTGACTTCGTGGCAACGGGGACGGGCGATCCTCGTTGCCATCAATTCGGTCGACCACCCAACGAAGCCCATCATTGGCATCCACAAGCGGCTGAGGGCTATGGCAAACGAAGCGGGTGGGCTGGTGGTCGTCCGTCCCCGTATCAATACGCGCATCGTCAAGACCAGTGGAGTGACGACGAGATACTGGCCACATGTGGGGTCAAGAATCGAATCGCGTTCATCATCAGCTTCTCCACGACGGCCAGCGCGATCAGGGCCCCGATCACGGTCAACATCATCACGAGCAGGAAGCTCGCGACCAAGGGGAGCGACGCACGCAAGATGCTCTCGCGAACTTGGCGCGGCGCCTCGACCGCTTCGAAGGTTTCCTTCTTCCGGACGTGGAGCGGGGATCATCAAGTCGAGTTCAAGACCGGGCAGGATGCGCTGGGTCGACGCGTGTCGAACCTTGAGAATCGATTGCAACGCCCCGAGCAATCGCACGGGGCATTTTGCAAGGAGACCCGCGCGTGGTGTCTTCCGCGAGCGGGCGCGGGTTGAGGCCGGGCAGAAGTGTCAGTGGACGGAGAACTCGGACCCCGGGCAGACTGGCGGAAGCTACGACGAGGAGGCCCGTCGCGAAGGTCCACCGGAAGATCCTCCGGCAAGTGGTATGGCTTGAGGCGCCCAACGTAGAACGTCGGGTGTAAACGTAGTCTTGGTCGTAACTCGAGCGTGCGCGTAGGCGCCGCCAACAGTGATGGCAACCTGAAACGGTCCACTGTATCTCGGTAAGAGTTTGTTCGAACCCAGATGGCTTACCAGTCGCTCCGGTAAGTTTCGAGTCGACATCAACACACACTCAACAACACTGAACTTGATGTGATTCGAATCTAGTCCTGGTTTTGGGATTTACTCCTCCAGCTGGTTTCTCAAAACCAGTACAACCCGGATTGGTGTGGGTCACCTAACTTGTCAGTGTCTCTTCGCCCAAAACGCTGCTTCACCCATACTGAAGAACTTGCGATCCAGGACCTGCGGACGAGCGCAATCGAAAGCGGCGGGGGGGGGGGGGGGGGTTACCTCGAGAACCCTCCCACCGCGGCAAATAGCAATGCGACCTAGAGCGTTTTGCGCGCGGCGCGTGCGCGCTCGCCTACTCACCCACCCCACACTGAGAGAGTAACATGGTCAAGTCTCCTCTTGTTTTGTGCTGGCCGTTTGTGTGGCCATATCTATCCCAGGAGAAACGACACTGCGTGCCGTGTGACAGTTGCTACGTCTGTTGAATTGCTCTCGTTCTATGGTAAGAGACGAAGGAGAGTAGTCGGCACGAGAGCAATTCAACATTCGTCCGCTTCATCTCGGTGTCGGCGACACGTCGTGCGGTTGTGGCCTTCCTCTTGGCAAGTTCGACAAGAGTAAGTTGTATTTTTCGTGCTCTCACCAGCGCTAGCAATTTGACGTCTGACTCTCCGCCCTGTTTGTTTGTAACAGGGGGTGGCTTGATGGCGGTATTCTTTGAGAGATTTCCGGAGAATGCCTATCGCAGAACTAGAGTGTAGCAACGATGTGACGGGATGCAAGTCGACACTCGGCGAATTTTGTAAGCATTAGCACTTGAAACGAAGAACACGTCGGGCGATGGTACACTAACAGTGTACTCTCCCGATCGAGAGCGCTCTTTCTCCCATTCACGTCTTGCGTAAGAGGTTAGTTGGCGGCCTTCACTGAGCCAGGTTTTAGCTTACATATTTACCCAAATTGAACACCCTCTCCAAATTAAGGTTCGCCTATTTTGAACACCCTCTCGTGGGGTCCACACCATAAATAAAGTACCCCCCGTATAGTGACCCCTAGAAAGACTTTAAATGAGAAGCAGGCGCAAAGGAGAACATTCTCGAACCTCTTGGCCTCGTTCTGCTCTCGCCGTGCCCTCGCTACCCCTCTCACTTTCCTTCTTCCTCTCTTGCCATGCCAGGCCAACGCAAGTCGATCGACATCACGAGGAAGAAGGAAGCGATCGAGTGGATCAAGACCACGGCAGTGGGTACGGAGCACGTTTCCTCGGCAAGTGGTCGGAGCGCAACGGACTAGGAGTGGAAGAGCACCCTCTGCACGTGGCGCACGATGATGACATGAGTCTAGCGCTCGATGAGCTCGTCTCGACGGATGGAAATAAAGATGTGTATGGCCTTTAGCAATGGGGATTTTCATACGGGTGGTCTGACTCACCGCCCACAGAACCCCAAACCATGGATACTCCATCACCGATCGGAAGATCCTGCAGGCAGACTGCAGTTCTGCGCGACTGTGATCTGTCACAGCGATCGTGGTACCGTCGAGTCGACAAAATTGCAAACAAGATTTCAAAATAAATGCAATCGGGAAACAAGAAGTTCCATTTCAAAATAACGCAATGGGGCCAAGGAAGCCTGCTCACACGTCACACATCATGTTCACACGTCGCAGACGAAATTGGCTCCAAAATGCAGTGCACGCTGAAACTTTCGTCTGCGACGTGTGAGCAGGCTCCCCAAGCCCCTTTGCATTATTTTGAAATGGAACTTTTTGTTTCCCGATTACATTTACTTTGAAATCTTGTTTGCGATTTTGTCGACTCGACGGTATATAAATCGTGCAGTGGTCACTAAATCGATCCAAGGAATCGAGTGCCCCTGTTTTGTGCACCTTCTGAAGCTCCCTCGTATTGTGCACCCTGATGGGATCGAAGGGGGCTCAATTGGAATTGTGCAAGGTGCTCAATTTGGGTAGTTGTTTTCGGTCAGTCAATCGTTCCATTTCTAATAGAAAGAGCTTCTGAAACGCGTCAAATGGGTTCGCGTCTCGAATACCACTAGCAATCAAACATTAATTGTCGCTCTCCACAACATTAGTCCTTCGCCAATCAAATAGTGGACGTGGGTGGTCTGGACTGGCTGCGGCAAAGCCGCTCATATTGGCGTGCGCCGTCCAGTGTACAGGATCGATCATCTTAACGGCTCCAATACCACATGCTGTACGGTACAACATGTTTATTCATGTTGTACCGTACAACATGATATATCCACACAAAACGCTTTGTTGTTAGACCTATACAGAAGCCAAGTCTTGCGGAGTTTTGCGGTCCCTGTCTCTTCTTCCACGTGCAACTGTCCCATCTCTACGGGCAAGATCCCACACTAAGGTACCACGCCCTCCTCCGTAAAATTTGATGTGTGGGAACCACCTCCGCAGCCACCCATTACGCTCATTTCCGAATTGCCTCGCTCGAACACAAGTGATGTCTCGCCGCAGTCGAGGTAGGCAAAAGCACCAATGTGGAGCTCAACGCCCGATCCTAATCTATGCGCTATACCGTAGGTGAACAACGAGACGGTCCGAGTCCGGCAGAGTTGGCCTCTGCCTTTAAGGAGGGCTGGCCGAAAATGCGCGCTGCTGGCTGGTCCGCAGTGAAAGGCAGAGGCCTTCAAACCGGTTGGTTGTACGTGCGAGACCGCGCAAGCATCGACACTGGCCGTGAAGGTGTCGACTACTTCGTTGGCGATCACGCCTTCGCACGCTGGTGGCTCTCACGTCGTGCCATTCCCGTCGCGAATACGGAAACTATGAGGCCCGCTTCATTATTAACGACATCATCCCCACCCCCTCCGGCATCCCCACCAGCTCATTCTGCAGCATCACCGACGCCAGCAGCGTCGCCAACTCGCACGACTTCGTCACCACCGCGCGCGACGTCTCCGGCTCGTATGTTGCCTTCGCCAGTGCGCGCGGCTTTGATAACAAGTGCGCCTGCTTCTCCTACTGATCCCTCGTCGTCCCCATCGCAAGAGTCGCCATTTCTTCTGGCGCAGCGGTCGCCGTCCCCTCCTCCCCACTCAAGGCTGTCTCCCCCGCTGTCTCCTCCGCCAGACTCAACGCAACAAGCTGCGGCCCGACTTTTCACCAACGAAGACAACGAAATCGGCGAGCCCAATGCTGAACCCGATGCGATCGATGATGGACCGGGAAGTTTCTCGCAGATCCCCGTTGGTTCTCTCCCGTCATCATTCGTCGAATATCTCGGCGACACCGGCACTGGAGGCAACTACCAAAACAGTGATGCAGAGGTCGGTGGCGATAACGACGATGAAGGCGATGACAGTCAGAGCCAAGGCATAGTCAATGTGAGTATTGGTGGTGTCGATGACGGCAACAAGGCCGAGTGTCTCGAAGACATGGCTGAATGGGACAGTGACCTCGAAGACGGCTACGAAGAGATGGACGACGAGGTCGTGGAGTTCGACCCGCTCACTCGTGCCGAGCCTGATTCGGAAGACGAAGCCGAGGAAGCTGCAGAACTCGCGCTTGTCGACGCGGCGTTCTTAGACTCACTTGGTGGTGCTGTGAATGTGGCGTCAGGGAAGATTGATAACGAGGCACTGCGAAAGATGAGGTGGGGGCCAGTGACCGACCAGTATGACGAGGTCGGTGAGCCTTCGTTTCCCAATCTGACTACGACTGCTGGAGGCCCTCGACAGCAGGTCATTGACGTCTACGACAAGCCGCTTGCCCTCTTCTTTGCATTTTTCCCGCGGTCGTTGTGGAAAATGATTGCGGTAGAAAGCAATCGATTCGAACGGCAGACTCGCGGTGATCCTGCACGTGCGTTGATTGCTGCTCAGCGCCGACGACGAGAGAAGGACCAGACAGTTGTTGTAGAAGATATTGGTGTTGTGAGGCAGCGCATGCGAATGACTCCCCCGATCGAGCCGTGGGAGATCGTTCGGGTGATCGGCCTGCTAGTCGGTAATGTGGTGAACACCCACCACACCGGCATCTATCACCACTGGTCTGGCACACGACAGTGCGGTATTTCGTCTGGCTCCTTTGGCTTCATAATGTCGCGCAATAGATTCAACCATGTCCTTCGCCATCTACACTTCAGCGACAACAAGGCGCGTGAGAACACGTTGCTCAACGACAAGGCCTGAAAAATTCGGCCCGTGATCACCGTGCTTCAAGGGAGGTTTCGGCGACTGTGGGACTTGACGTCTTCTCTATCCTTCGACGAAGGCGTCCTGCCGGCGACGTCACGAAGGAACCCAACGCGAACGTATATCAAGGACAAACCTCACTGGTGGGGAACCAAACTCTTTATGACGTGTGACGCAGCGACTGGTTATTGCTTCAGGTTGGTATTTTGTTTTGTCGACTTAGTGCAACATGCTGGCTCAAATTTGCTTCTTATGCTGTATATACAACATGAATGTGAACTCACAATTCGTATGTTGTTTCGGACAGATTTGAAGTCTACCTCGGCAGGAAGCAACACGACAAGGACCGACTGGCACTTGACAATTCAACTGGACCAGCAGCAGTCGTCAGGAACCTGGCCCATGTGGTCACAGAGGCTGACAAGGCCAATGGCTGGCGAGTCGTTACCTTTGATCGTTACTATACCGGTGTTCCGCTCATGCTTCAGCTGCTCCAAATGAAAATGTATGGGATTGGTACGATCAACGCCAACCGCATTGGCTACTGCGAAGGTGTCATTCGACAGGTGAAGAAACGCGATCCAAAGACAGAGGAGCGCGGCATGTTCAAAGTCTCTCGCTCTCTAGACGTGCCGCTGATGCGGGCCGTTATGTGGTTGGATAACAACGCGGTGCATTTTCTCAGTACCGGTGCTGTTTGTACGGAGTCGACAGTGAACCGCACACCAAAGCACGGAGGTCCAAAGCAGCCAGTTGTATGCCCTCAAGTCGTTCGTGACTACCACGAACACATGGGTGGCGTCGATCGCCATGATCAGCTACGCCTTCAGCGCTACTCGCTTCAAATGAGCTTCAGGTGCAAAAAATACTACAAGGCACTATTCCTCGGATTGGTTGACTTGGTGATTGTGAACGCGTTTGTTACTCACCTCAAGTGCGCGAAGGACCTCGGCCAGACTCCACTCTCACGAGCTTCATTTATGCAAGAGCTGCATGAGCAGCTATCTGCTCAGACCGCCGTCGATTTCCAGGGTGAAGAACAGCTAACTCCCACGCCAGCGACCACCGGCATTTTTCACACGATTATCCAGAACGATGCGTGGCGCGTGACTGGGCAGCACAAGGTGAGACGACGTAACGCGTGCAAGGTGTGTTCAGTCCTCTACAGAAAGAAGGGTGAGAAGTCGAACGAAACGAGTTGGTATTGTGTCCAATGCAGCGAGGACAATAAGCGCCTTTTCCTCTGCAACACGATTCGTGCCGCGCAAGGAGCCAAGAAAACCTGTTTCGAAGTATGGCATCAAGACTGGCGGTGCCGTGTCCCGCCCACAGCGAGTTCGACAATCCAGATGCGGCCGTCGGGCGTCAAGCGCAAGCGCGTCCGCCGCGAGCTGCTGTCCGAAGAGACGAAAGACTCCGATGTGGACTCAGATTACGACGCTTGATTTCAATATACGTTTTGAGCCTACGCAACTGCCCATATATAGATGTCAGCCTTTAGATCGAGCAATAACAACACAACTATTCTAGCAACGCACGATCAATGTCGGCTCGGCGATCCCCGCTTTACCACGCCACGCGAAGTGTGTTTGTGAGGGATGGCTTGGCGTTACCCAGAGATTGTTTCCTGGTTGTCACGTCTATGCTGGCTTGCACCCGAGCTACAGTTCGAGAAAGTTGAAGTCATCAATTGACCGTTGTTCGCCGCTGAGTGCGAGAGCTGTGCGAAAGTGCTAGATATAACTTGTATGCTGTGCACACATCCGGCATGATGTATTTTGGATTGTATGAGAGTGGTGTATTCAATTGATCGCTGAGCATTATGGAGCATAAAAAGTGCCACGGGAGCCATCTGGTATCAGTCATCGAGAATTTCTTGCTGTCGGATACAACATACGAGTTCTTGATTTGACAGATATGCCACTGTATACAACATGTAGACTTGCCGACCTTGCGGTTCAACTTGTAGCTAAGCTGTGGCCCTTTTCTTTCACTCACATTGAGAGCTATATGTTTGATATGTTGTACGGTACAACATACATAACAAAGTGGTGCTCCATATGTGTGGTATTGGAGCCGTTAACCCTTTCGCAATCACCTCCGTGCAAACAGGGATTGTATGGATACTTTAATCAAGTCAAAATTTCCGCAAAATTGCAAATAACTTTCGAGGTTATTGCTATTGAATTTGTAAGGTTTTGATGTTATGTTGAGGTTTTTGCGAAACTTCAATGACGAGTTTTGTAAAACGTGTAAAATTTACACGTTCTGAGAGGGGGGGGGGGGGGGGGGTCAATCACACCAACTTATGAGAAACCCTCGGAACGTATAAAATCACACGTTTGATTGCGAAAGGGTTAACCCTTTCACAATCACCTCCGTGGAAACAGGGGTTGTATGGATACTTTAATCAAGTCAAAATTTCCAGATCGTGTAAATTTTACACGTTCTGGAATTGCGACAGGTGGAGTTTCCCGCAAACCTACCGCCTTTTGTAATAAAACCTCGCAAAATTGCAAATAAGTCTCGAGGTTATTGCTATTGAACTTGTAAGGTTTTGATGTTATGTTGAGGTTTTTGCGAAACTTCAATGACGAGTTTTGTAAAACGTGTAAAATTTACACGTTCTGAGAGGGGGGGGGGGGGGGGGTCAATCACACCAACTTATGAGAAACCCTCGGAACGTATAAAATCACACGTTTGATTGCGAAAGGGTTAACCCTTTCACAATCACCTCCGTGGAAACAGGGATTGTATGGATACTTTAATCAAGTCAAAATTTCCGCAAAATTGCAAATAAGTTTCGGGGTTATTGCTATTGAACTTGTAAGGTTTTGATGTTATGTTGAGGTTTTTGCGAAACTTCAATGACGAGTTTTGTAAAACGTGTAAAATTTACACGTTCTGAGGGGTTCAATCACACCGGCTTATGAGAAACCCTCGGAACGTGTAAAATTTACACGTTTGATTGCGAAAGGGTTAAGATATTCGGCCACTGGATTTCCAAATTTTGAGCAAACTGTGCTCAGAGTATTCAATTACTCTGATTCAGTTTCCGCCGCCTGCATTTTGAATATAACGTTTTGAAAATCACGAAAACCGAGAGCGAAGCTTTCTTCAAATTGCGCAACAAGTGAAACAGTACAATATCGAGAATCCATTCTCATGCTGAATTCTTCGTGCATTCGGGTATTCGCGGCTCGGATCTTGCCGCGGTCACAGAATAAAGCTTGATTTTGAAACGTAATCCCTCCCAAGCTGCACAGCCCCGTAAACCAGGAGATGTTTGACTCATTCTCCACGTTGACCAACGCCGTCGCAAGAGTCATGTCCTGGTTGTTACCGTCGCGACCGACTAGTGCACATCTTCATGAACCAAAAATACCTGCTTTTACCGATGTGAACCACACCATATCCATAGTCACAAGTAAGGTGACCCACACCAATCCGCGTTAGTACTGGTACTGGTTTTGGGAATCGTACTGGTTTTGGGAAACCTGCTGGAGTTTAGTGCTGGTTTTGGGATTTACTCGTGATTTGAGCGGTCGCTCGAATCAGCGTCACCTTCTGTCGATCAGCTGCGTCAGAGAAGGAATCTCTCACGAAGCGGACGATGACTTGTCGCTTCTCAATGAAGTCATTAACCCTTTCGCAATCACCTCCGTGCAAACAGGGATTGTATGGATACTTTAATCAAGTCAAAATTTCCGCAAAATTGCAAATAAGTTTCGGGGTTATTGCTATTGAATTTGTAAGGTTTTGATGTTATGTTGAGGTTTTTGCGAAACTTCAATGACGAGTTTTGTAAAACGTGTAAAATTTACACGTTCTGAGAGGGGGGGGGGGGGGGGGGGGTCAATCACACCAACTTATGAGAAACCCTCGGAACGTATAAAATCACACGTTTGATTGCGAAAGGGTTAACCCTTTCACAATCACCTCCGTGGAAACAGGGGTTGTATGGATACTTTAATCAAGTCAAAATTTCCAGATCGTGTAAATTTTACACGTTCTGGAATTGCGACAGGTGGAGTTTCCCGCAAACCTACCGCCTTTTGTAATAAAACCTCGCAAAATTGCAAATAAGTCTCGAGGTTATTGCTATTGAACTTGTAAGGTTTTGATGTTATGTTGAGGTTTTTGCGAAACTTCAATGACGGGTTTTGTAAAACGTGTAAAATTTACACGTTCTGAGGGGTTCAATCACACCGGCTTATGAGAAACCCTCGGAACGTGTAAAATTTACACGTTTGATTGCGAAAGGGTTAATCGACTTCTCTTCTCGTGGCGTGAGTGTTGCCAAATCCGGGAGCGCGTCGAAGTTGAACTCCGCGCCGTCGTTGTCGTGGGTAGCAGATGCGAGCAGCGTGGCGAGGATGGCCTCGACACCGTTTAAATCCATCGCTTCTTCTGCGGACTTATTTGTGAGACTGCCTTCTATCTTCATGTTGGCGTTGGCTTCGACATTGCCGCTCGGCCAAAGGTTGTCGACCAACTGGTGCCCGTCCTGGGCAACCCCATCGTCAGCTTGAACGTCACGTTGGGGGTATTCTGAGTCACTGATATCACCGATTTTGTCATGCAAATCACCGCAAACACCAACGTCACGATCACTCTCGTAATCATCACCGAGAAGGGGCACTTAGTCAGGAATGAGATGGGAAGTTGCGCACAGCGGGGGCATCGTCAAGAGGAGCTATGGTTTCTGGTCATGAGTGGGCGAGCATGGACTCGTCACGACCAGCAAGTGCAGGCGAAGCCGCAAATGTCGGTGATGCTGGCGCTCCTCACCCACCTAAAGGAGAGCCACCTATCAAGAATGAAGAGGGCACACGTGGGTGACGCCCATAGTTGACACAGAACGGCGTCACGCGTCGAGTTGTTCAGTGCGAACTCAACAAGCGGGTGGAACTCGCCCCACTCGCGCATAGCTGCGAAGCACGTCTTCGAGAACGCCGTTAACGCGCTCTGTCTGCCCGTCGGTCTTGGGATGGGCAGTCGTGGACATCTCCAGTCGCGTGTTCAACAGGGATCGCCAAAGGAGTTAGGTGAACCGAGGATCTCGATCAGACACGAGAGTCTCCGTGAGGTCGTGGAGACGGAAGACGCTTTCAAGAAACACTGCCGCGACCTCTATCGCTATGATTGTCTGATTCACGGCGGCCAGGTGGACCATCTTCGAGAGTCGGTCCACGAATACGAGTATAACGTCGCGGCAGAGAGAGTCCTTTGGAAAACCAAAGACAAATTTGAGACTAACGGAGTGTCAGACGACGGCCGGCCTGCGGTCGTAATGGCGCCAACGTTGCTGGCGCCGTCTTCACTCGCTGGTAGGTTTCACGAAAGCGAACCCACTTGCGGACCCATCGATATTAACACGGCCAGTAAAAGTCACAAGCGAGCGAGAGGAAGGTCTTCTCGCAGCCGGGATGACCAGCGACTGGGCTGGTGTGGTGATATCTGTTGAAGATGATGCGCCTCGAACCCAGCGTCATCATTCCAGTTGAAGCACGGCTGTAGAAGATTCTCCTGCAGAAGATTCTCCGTGGAAGATTCGACATGTGGAAGATTCGACATGTGGTAGATTCTCCGTCTGGTTCTGGGTTGAATCCAGTGCCACCCATCGACTTCGTTGAAGTACCCACGAAGTCACTTCATGTTTGCATATGTTTACGATAGGTAGGACATACATTTGATTATGGTAGCGTAGGACACACACAGACGGCTTAGAGGTAGCAGCAGCGAACTAAGTCCCGATCAATTCACTTTGCATTTTGCATCCCACCAACCAAGCGACCTTCCAACAGGTTATGAGCCCAAGCCCAGCCGACTCTGCCTCCACCGACTTCGCCTCCCCAGCCTTCGCCATGGATTCGACCACCCCAGCTCGCATCAACAAGTTCGACGGAACCAACTTCCACACATGGAAGTTCAAGATGCAGATGGTGCTCGAAGAACGCGACGTCTGGGAAGTTGTCTGTGGAGAGGTCAAACTCGAGCAGTGCCAGACCGACGCGGACCGAGCCCTCTTCAAGAAGAAGTCTCGCAAGGCGCTCGCGATGATCTGTCTCGCGATGGAAGACTCGCAGCTCCCGCTGGTTCGGTCGGCGAGTGGTGCGCAAGATGCATGGTCAAGACTGGAAGAACACTTCGAGAAGAAGAGCCTTGCCAACAAGCTCTTTCTTCGTCGTCGTTTCTTCACGACCATGATGGAAGAAGGTGACGATGTGCTCACGCACATCAACAAGCTCAAGACCCTGGCCGAGCAACTCGACGCAGTCGGCGCTCCGGTCAGCGAAGACGACTTGGTGATCACGCTTCTCGGCAGTCTCAGCGAGTCGTACCAGTTCCTCATCACGGCGTTGGAGTCGCGTGTCGACGCGCTCACGTGGGAACTCGTGACGTCTCGGCTGCTCCATGAAGACATGAAGCGCAAGGAGCAAGGTGGCGACGGAGCCACGCTTGGCCAAGCGTTCATGACAAGTGACGCAAAGCCCAAGGGCCGTGCAGTCAAGAAGACTGGCACGTGCAACTACTGCGGCAAGATCGGTCATTGGGCCGCGGAGTGCCACTCGCGTGTCAAGGACAACGGCAACGGCAACGGCAACGGCAACTCCGGCGGCAACGGCAACGGCAACGGAAACGGCAACCCTCGGCAACGGTTCCAGCGAGCGAACCTTGCGCGAGATGAAGACCCCGGCGAGTACCTGTTCTCGGTCGGGAAGACCCAAGGCAAGTCGAGTCAATCCACGGCGTGGTTGGTCGACTCGGGTGCGACTCAGCACATGTCGCGAACCAAGCAGTTCATGATGAACTACAAGAAGATTGACCCAGTCGACGTGCATCTGGCCGATGATGGCACGGTCCAAGCGGTTGGCGTGAGAGACATTCTCATGTCGATGAAGACTCCAAGCGGTGTCAAGAAGGGTTTGCTCACCAACGTGTGGCATATCCCCAAGCTCAGCCGCAACCTGTTCTCGGTCGGAAGATTCACGGAGGACGTTGCTCCCGTGACGTTCGACAAGGACGGTTGCTTCGTCGTTCTCAAGGGCGCCAAGCGGACCATCGGCACTCGTATCGGCAAGGGTCTGTTCAAGCTCAACATGTCTCCAGTGTCGATTGAAGCAGCCCACGCCGCCAGTACAAGACGAGGTCGCGCCATGTCCAAGTCGTACCTGTGGCACCTCCGACTCGGTCACATCGGCTTCAGCGGACTCGAAGCCATCGTCAAGAAGGACCTCGCCGACGGACTCGACATCGGGTCTGTGCAGGAATGGGAGGTCTGTGAAGGTTGTGCACTCGGCAAGCTGACTCGCGTCAAGTTCCAGTCAGGCACGACCAAGCGGTCTGCGAATCTGCTTGACGTCGTGTACAGCGATGTGGCCGGCCCCATGAAGACTCCGACTTTCGGCGGCATGAAGTACTTCGCCACCTTCACCGACGACAAGTCTCGACTGTGCAAGTTGTACCTGATGCGGTCCAAGGACGAAGTCTACGACAAGTTCGTCGAGTTCGTCAACTGGGCCGAGAACCAAACCGGTCGTCGAGTCAAGGTGCTTCGAACCGACGGCGGCGGCGAGTACCAGTCGGCCAAGCTTGCCAAGTTCTGCCGCAAGCGTGGCATCGAGCACGACGTCACGCCGCCATACACGCCTCAGTTGAACGGTGTGGCGGAGCGCATGAACCGAACCATCGGTGAGTGTGGTCGTTGCAAGCTCCACCATGCCAACTTGTCCGACGAGTACTGGGGCGAAGCCGTCATGACTGCAGTCGAAGTTCGCAACCGACTTCCGACCCGCGCTCAAGACTTGTACAAGTCGCCGTACGAAGAATGGTACGGGAAGAAGCCCTTGCTCGTCAACTTCAAGGTGTTCGGCTGCCATGCGTACGTCCACGTGCCCAAGGAGAAGCGGTCGAAATTCGACGCTCGAGCCATCTTGTGTCGGTTCCTCGGCTACTCGGATCACGAGAAGGCGTATCGGTTTGAAGAGTTCGCAACCGGCCGGATCGTCATCAGTCGAGACGCGCAGTTCATGGAAGACACGTTCGACGACGGCAAGCGCGAAGAACCCTGGAGCAAGTCCGTCGAGTTCCGCGACGATGATGAAGATGATGAAGATGATGATGAAGATGATGATGATGAAGACATGGGTGAGCAGCCAGCCTCACCAGCACCAAGTCAGCGCAGCTACGAGCGACCGGAGTGGCAACAGGGCCAGCGGTCGCAGCGTCCAGCAGCACCAGCATCGGCCCAGCAGCCGAATGCCGACTACGCACCAGGGTCCAAGCGCCACTCTCGCACGCACTCGCTCGAGAACCTGGCTGAACCGCCAGTTGAGAAGCGCTACGGACGGGTTGGTCGCACAAGTGGTGCGACCCCACCACCCACGCAAGGTTCAAGGACATCGCTCGAAGATCTGTCTGCACTGCTCACGTGGATCGAAGAGGAAGGCGTAGAAGATCAAGACCACGAAGAGTTTGCTCTCGTCGTGAATTCAGGGGGAGAGTTGCCGACATCGTTCAAGTCGGCGATGGAATCCGACGACGCCAGCAACTGGAAGGAAGCCTGCGACTCCGAGCTTGAGTCGCTCAAGAAGAACGAGACGTGGGGCCTTGTCCCTTTGCCAGCCGGACGCAAGGCCATCACCAGCAAGTGGGTGTTCAAGGTCAAGGAAACCACCGAAGGACTCGTCGAACGGTACAAGGCTCGACTCGTTGCCAAGGGGTTCCTGCAGAAGTACGGCATCGACTTCGAAGAAACGCTCGCCCCCGTGCCCGTGGCCAAGTTCACGTCGATTCGGACCATCCTCAGCATCGCCGCTCGACACAAGCTCATGATCCATCAGATGGGTGTCAAGACGGCGTTCCTGAACGGCAACCACGACGAAGAAATCTGCATGAAGCAGCCCGAAGACTTCGTCGACCAGCATCACCCCGACTACGTGTGCAAGCTCAAGCGCTCGCTCGACGGTCTCAAGCAGTCGCCTCGCACGTGGAGCCAGACCATCGACGCCTTCATGCGCAAGGTCGGCTTTACCAAGTGCGAGATGGACCACTGCGTGTACGTCAAGCGGAGCGGCTCGGCGATGGTCTTCGTCGTGATCTACGTCGACGACCCTGCAACAGCATCGAGTTGCTCACTGTCACCAAGCGCGCGCACTCAGTGGACGCTTCGAGATGTCCGACCTCGGCGAACTCAAGTACTGCCTCGGCATGGAAGTTGACCAAGACCCCAAGTCAGGCGACGTGACCATGCGGCAGACCAAGTTCCTGCAGTCGATCCTGACCAAGTTCGGCATGCAAGACTGCAAACCAGTGAGGACTCCTCAAGACCCCGGACTCAAGCTGACCAAGGCCATGTGCGAAGGTGGTTGTAAGCACGAAGACACCATGAAGAACGTGTCGTACCGAAGTGCAGTCGGCGCACTGATGTACCTCATGGTCGGCACTCGACCAGACCTCGCAGCGGCAGTCGGCACACTCAGCCAGTTCGCCGCGGACCCGTGTCCAACACACTGGCAAGCTCTCAAGCGTGTGCTCCGGTATCTGCAAGCGACTCCGACGTACGGCCTGCAGTTCTCGGCATCGCATGACGGAAGACTGGTTGGCTACTCCGACGCCGACTGGGCTGGCGACATCGAGTCTCGTCGAAGCACCAGCGGCTACGTGTTCATGCTCAACGGCGGATGCATCAGCTGGCGCAGCAAGAAGCAGCGAACTGTCGCCCTCTCCTCGACCGAAGCAGAGTACATGGCTCTATCGGAAGCAATCCAAGAAACCGTGTGGCTCAAGGCGTTCCTGTGCGAACTCGGCGAAGTTGCAAGCGACCAAGCGCTCACGGTGTACGAAGACAACCAAGGTGCGATCGCGTTGGCCAAGAACCCCGAGTTCCACAAGCGCACCAAGCACATCAACATTCGCTACCACTTCGTTCGTGAGAAGGTCGAGGACGGTCAAGTGTGTCTCCAGTACTGCCCGACCCAAGACATGCTTGCCGACATCATGACCAAGCCGATCCCCGCGGTCCAGTTCGACGTGCTCCGCACCAAGCTTGGTGTCCAAGACGCAGTCGAGTCGAGGGGGAGTGTTGAAGATGATGCGCCTCGAACCCAGCGTCATCATTCCAGTTGAAGCTCGGCTGTAGAAGATTCTCCTGCAGAAGATTCTCCGTGGAAGATTCGACATGTGGAAGATTCTCCGTCTGGTTCTGGTTTGAATCCAGTGCCACCCATCGACTTCGTTGAAGTATCCACGAAGTCAGTTTATGTTTGCATATGTTTACGATAGGTAGGACATACATTTGATTATGGTAGCGTAGGACACACACAGACGGCTTAGAGGTAGCAGCAGCGAACTAAGTCCCGATCAATTCACTTTGCATTTTGCATCCCACCAACCAAGCGACCTTCCAACACTCAAGACTTGTACAAGTCGCCGTACGAAGAATGGTACGGGAAGAAGCCCTTGCTCGTCAACTTCAAGGTGTTCGGCTGCCATGCGTACGTCCACGTGCCCAAGGAGAAGCGGTCGAAATTCGACGCTCGAGCCATCTTGTGTCGGTTCCTCGGCTACTCGGATCACGAGAAGGCGTATCGGTTTGAAGAGTTCGCAACCGGCCGGATCGTCATCAGTCGAGACGCGCAGTTCATGGAAGACACGTTCGACGACGGCAAGCGCGAAGAACCCTGGAGCAAGTCCGTCGAGTTCCGCGACGATGATGAAGATGATGAAGATGATGATGAAGATGATGATGATGAAGACATGGGTGAGCAGCCAGCCTCACCAGCACCAAGTCAGCGCAGCTACGAGCGACCGGAGTGGCAACAGGGCCAGCGGTCGCAGCGTCCAGCAGCACCAGCATCGGCCCAGCAGCCGAATGCCGACTACGCACCAGGGTCCAAGCGCCACTCTCGCACGCACTCGCTCGAGAACCTGGCTGAACCGCCAGTTGAGAAGCGCTACGGACGGGTTGGTCGCACAAGTGGTGCGACCCCACCACCCACGCAAGGTTCAAGGACATCGCTCGAAGATCTGTCTGCACTGCTCACGTGGATCGAAGAGGAAGGCGTAGAAGATCAAGACCACGAAGAGTTTGCTCTCGTCGTGAATTCAGGGGGAGAGTTGCCGACATCGTTCAAGTCGGCGATGGAATCCGACGACGCCAGCAACTGGAAGGAAGCCTGCGACTCCGAGCTTGAGTCGCTCAAGAAGAACGAGACGTGGGGCCTTGTCCCTTTGCCAGCCGGACGCAAGGCCATCACCAGCAAGTGGGTGTTCAAGGTCAAGGAAACCACCGAAGGACTCGTCGAACGGTACAAGGCTCGACTCGTTGCCAAGGGGTTCCTGCAGAAGTACGGCATCGACTTCGAAGAAACGCTCGCCCCCGTGCCCGTGGCCAAGTTCACGTCGATTCGGACCATCCTCAGCATCGCCGCTCGACACAAGCTCATGATCCATCAGATGGGTGTCAAGACGGCGTTCCTGAACGGCAACCACGACGAAGAAATCTGCATGAAGCAGCCCGAAGACTTCGTCGACCAGCATCACCCCGACTACGTGTGCAAGCTCAAGCGCTCGCTCGACGGTCTCAAGCAGTCGCCTCGCACGTGGAGCCAGACCATCGACGCCTTCATGCGCAAGGTCGGCTTTACCAAGTGCGAGATGGACCACTGCGTGTACGTCAAGCGGAGCGGCTCGGCGATGGTCTTCGTCGTGATCTACGTCGACGACCCTGCAACAGCATCGAGTTGCTCACTGTCACCAAGCGCGCGCACTCAGTGGACGCTTCGAGATGTCCGACCTCGGCGAACTCAAGTACTGCCTCGGCATGGAAGTTGACCAAGACCCCAAGTCAGGCGACGTGACCATGCGGCAGACCAAGTTCCTGCAGTCGATCCTGACCAAGTTCGGCATGCAAGACTGCAAACCAGTGAGGACTCCTCAAGACCCCGGACTCAAGCTGACCAAGGCCATGTGCGAAGGTGGTTGTAAGCACGAAGACACCATGAAGAACGTGTCGTACCGAAGTGCAGTCGGCGCACTGATGTACCTCATGGTCGGCACTCGACCAGACCTCGCAGCGGCAGTCGGCACACTCAGCCAGTTCGCCGCGGACCCGTGTCCAACACACTGGCAAGCTCTCAAGCGTGTGCTCCGGTATCTGCAAGCGACTCCGACGTACGGCCTGCAGTTCTCGGCATCGCATGACGGAAGACTGGTTGGCTACTCCGACGCCGACTGGGCTGGCGACATCGAGTCTCGTCGAAGCACCAGCGGCTACGTGTTCATGCTCAACGGCGGATGCATCAGCTGGCGCAGCAAGAAGCAGCGAACTGTCGCCCTCTCCTCGACCGAAGCAGAGTACATGGCTCTATCGGAAGCAATCCAAGAAGCCGTGTGGCTCAAGGCGTTCCTGTGCGAACTCGGCGAAGTTGCAAGCGACCAAGCGCTCACGGTGTACGAAGACAACCAAGGTGCGATCGCGTTGGCCAAGAACCCCGAGTTCCACAAGCGCACCAAGCACATCAACATTCGCTACCACTTCGTTCGTGAGAAGGTCGAGGACGGTCAAGTGTGTCTCCAGTACTGCCCGACCCAAGACATGCTTGCCGACATCATGACCAAGCCGATCCCCGCGGTCCAGTTCGACGTGCTCCGCACCAAGCTTGGTGTCCAAGACGCAGTCGAGTCGAGGGGGAGTGTTGAAGATGATGCGCCTCGAACCCAGCGTCATCATTCCAGTTGAAGCTCGGCTGTAGAAGATTCTCCTGCAGAAGATTCTCCGTGGAAGATTCGACATGTGGAAGATTCTCCGTCTGGTTCTGGTTTGAATCCAGTGCCACCCATCGACTTCGTTGAAGTATCCACGAAGTCAGTTTATGTTTGCATATGTTTACGATAGGTAGGACATACATTTGATTATGGTAGCGTAGGACACACACAGACGGCTTAGAGGTAGCAGCAGCGAACTAAGTCCCGATCAATTCACTTTGCATTTTGCATCCCACCAACCAAGCGACCTTCCAACACTCAAGACTTGTACAAGTCGCCGTACGAAGAATGGTACGGGAAGAAGCCCTTGCTCGTCAACTTCAAGGTGTTCGGCTGCCATGCGTACGTCCACGTGCCCAAGGAGAAGCGGTCGAAATTCGACGCTCGAGCCATCTTGTGTCGGTTCCTCGGCTACTCGGATCACGAGAAGGCGTATCGGTTTGAAGAGTTCGCAACCGGCCGGATCGTCATCAGTCGAGACGCGCAGTTCATGGAAGACACGTTCGACGACGGCAAGCGCGAAGAACCCTGGAGCAAGTCCGTCGAGTTCCGCGACGATGATGAAGATGATGAAGATGATGATGAAGATGATGATGATGAAGACATGGGTGAGCAGCCAGCCTCACCAGCACCAAGTCAGCGCAGCTACGAGCGACCGGAGTGGCAACAGGGCCAGCGGTCGCAGCGTCCAGCAGCACCAGCATCGGCCCAGCAGCCGAATGCCGACTACGCACCAGGGTCCAAGCGCCACTCTCGCACGCACTCGCTCGAGAACCTGGCTGAACCGCCAGTTGAGAAGCGCTACGGACGGGTTGGTCGCACAAGTGGTGCGACCCCACCACCCACGCAAGGTTCAAGGACATCGCTCGAAGATCTGTCTGCACTGCTCACGTGGATCGAAGAGGAAGGCGTAGAAGATCAAGACCACGAAGAGTTTGCTCTCGTCGTGAATTCAGGGGGAGAGTTGCCGACATCGTTCAAGTCGGCGATGGAATCCGACGACGCCAGCAACTGGAAGGAAGCCTGCGACTCCGAGCTTGAGTCGCTCAAGAAGAACGAGACGTGGGGCCTTGTCCCTTTGCCAGCCGGACGCAAGGCCATCACCAGCAAGTGGGTGTTCAAGGTCAAGGAAACCACCGAAGGACTCGTCGAACGGTACAAGGCTCGACTCGTTGCCAAGGGGTTCCTGCAGAAGTACGGCATCGACTTCGAAGAAACGCTCGCCCCCGTGCCCGTGGCCAAGTTCACGTCGATTCGGACCATCCTCAGCATCGCCGCTCGACACAAGCTCATGATCCATCAGATGGGTGTCAAGACGGCGTTCCTGAACGGCAACCACGACGAAGAAATCTGCATGAAGCAGCCCGAAGACTTCGTCGACCAGCATCACCCCGACTACGTGTGCAAGCTCAAGCGCTCGCTCGACGGTCTCAAGCAGTCGCCTCGCACGTGGAGCCAGACCATCGACGCCTTCATGCGCAAGGTCGGCTTTACCAAGTGCGAGATGGACCACTGCGTGTACGTCAAGCGGAGCGGCTCGGCGATGGTCTTCGTCGTGATCTACGTCGACGACCCTGCAACAGCATCGAGTTGCTCACTGTCACCAAGCGCGCGCACTCAGTGGACGCTTCGAGATGTCCGACCTCGGCGAACTCAAGTACTGCCTCGGCATGGAAGTTGACCAAGACCCCAAGTCAGGCGACGTGACCATGCGGCAGACCAAGTTCCTGCAGTCGATCCTGACCAAGTTCGGCATGCAAGACTGCAAACCAGTGAGGACTCCTCAAGACCCCGGACTCAAGCTGACCAAGGCCATGTGCGAAGGTGGTTGTAAGCACGAAGACACCATGAAGAACGTGTCGTACCGAAGTGCAGTCGGCGCACTGATGTACCTCATGGTCGGCACTCGACCAGACCTCGCAGCGGCAGTCGGCACACTCAGCCAGTTCGCCGCGGACCCGTGTCCAACACACTGGCAAGCTCTCAAGCGTGTGCTCCGGTATCTGCAAGCGACTCCGACGTACGGCCTGCAGTTCTCGGCATCGCATGACGGAAGACTGGTTGGCTACTCCGACGCCGACTGGGCTGGCGACATCGAGTCTCGTCGAAGCACCAGCGGCTACGTGTTCATGCTCAACGGCGGATGCATCAGCTGGCGCAGCAAGAAGCAGCGAACTGTCGCCCTCTCCTCGACCGAAGCAGAGTACATGGCTCTATCGGAAGCAATCCAAGAAGCCGTGTGGCTCAAGGCGTTCCTGTGCGAACTCGGCGAAGTTGCAAGCGACCAAGCGCTCACGGTGTACGAAGACAACCAAGGTGCGATCGCGTTGGCCAAGAACCCCGAGTTCCACAAGCGCACCAAGCACATCAACATTCGCTACCACTTCGTTCGTGAGAAGGTCGAGGACGGTCAAGTGTGTCTCCAGTACTGCCCGACCCAAGACATGCTTGCCGACATCATGACCAAGCCGATCCCCACTGTCCAGTTCGACGTGCTCCGCACCAAGCTTGGTGTCCAAGACGCAGTCGAGTCGAGGGGGAGTGTTGAAGATGATGCGCCTCGAACCCAGCGTCATCATTCCAGTTGAAGCTCGGCTGTAGAAGATTCTCCTGCAGAAGATTCTCCGTGGAAGATTCGACATGTGGAAGATTCTCCGTCTGGTTCTGGTTTGAATCCAGTGCCACCCATCGACTTCGTTGAAGTATCCACGAAGTCAGTTTATGTTTGCATATGTTTACGATAGGTAGGACATACATTTGATTATGGTAGCGTAGGACACACACAGACGGCTTAGAGGTAGCAGCAGCGAACTAAGTCCCGATCAATTCACTTTGCATTTTGCATCCCACCAACCAAGCGACCTTCCAACACTCAAGACTTGTACAAGTCGCCGTACGAAGAATGGTACGGGAAGAAGCCCTTGCTCGTCAACTTCAAGGTGTTCGGCTGCCATGCGTACGTCCACGTGCCCAAGGAGAAGCGGTCGAAATTCGACGCTCGAGCCATCTTGTGTCGGTTCCTCGGCTACTCGGATCACGAGAAGGCGTATCGGTTTGAAGAGTTCGCAACCGGCCGGATCGTCATCAGTCGAGACGCGCAGTTCATGGAAGACACGTTCGACGACGGCAAGCGCGAAGAACCCTGGAGCAAGTCCGTCGAGTTCCGCGACGATGATGAAGATGATGAAGATGATGATGAAGATGATGATGATGAAGACATGGGTGAGCAGCCAGCCTCACCAGCACCAAGTCAGCGCAGCTACGAGCGACCGGAGTGGCAACAGGGCCAGCGGTCGCAGCGTCCAGCAGCACCAGCATCGGCCCAGCAGCCGAATGCCGACTACGCACCAGGGTCCAAGCGCCACTCTCGCACGCACTCGCTCGAGAACCTGGCTGAACCGCCAGTTGAGAAGCGCTACGGACGGGTTGGTCGCACAAGTGGTGCGACCCCACCACCCACGCAAGGTTCAAGGACATCGCTCGAAGATCTGTCTGCACTGCTCACGTGGATCGAAGAGGAAGGCGTAGAAGATCAAGACCACGAAGAGTTTGCTCTCGTCGTGAATTCAGGGGGAGAGTTGCCGACATCGTTCAAGTCGGCGATGGAATCCGACGACGCCAGCAACTGGAAGGAAGCCTGCGACTCCGAGCTTGAGTCGCTCAAGAAGAACGAGACGTGGGGCCTTGTCCCTTTGCCAGCCGGACGCAAGGCCATCACCAGCAAGTGGGTGTTCAAGGTCAAGGAAACCACCGAAGGACTCGTCGAACGGTACAAGGCTCGACTCGTTGCCAAGGGGTTCCTGCAGAAGTACGGCATCGACTTCGAAGAAACGCTCGCCCCCGTGCCCGTGGCCAAGTTCACGTCGATTCGGACCATCCTCAGCATCGCCGCTCGACACAAGCTCATGATCCATCAGATGGGTGTCAAGACGGCGTTCCTTGTTGGAAGGTCGCTTGGTTGGTGGGATGCAAAATGCAAAGTGAATTGATCGGGACTTAGTTCGCTGCTGCTACCTCTAAGCCGTCTGTGTGTGTCCTACGCTGCCATAATCAAATGTATGTCCTACCTATCGTAAACATGTGCAAACATAAACTGACTTCGTGGATACTTCAACGAAGTCGATGGGTGGCACTGGATTCAAACCAGAACCAGACGGAGAATCTTCCACATGTCGAATCTTCCACGGAGAATCTTCTGCAGGAGAATCTTCTACAGCCGAGCTTCAACTGGAATGATGACGCTGGGTTCGAGGCGCATCATCTTCAACACTCCCCCTCGACTCGACTGCGTCTTGGACACCAAGCTTGGTGCGGAGCACGTCGAACTGGACAGTGGGGATCGGCTTGGTCATGATGTCGGCAAGCATGTCTTGGGTCGGGCAGTACTGGAGACACACTTGACCGTCCTCGACCTTCTCACGAACGAAGTGGTAGCGAATGTTGATGTGCTTGGTGCGCTTGTGGAACTCGGGGTTCTTGGCCAACGCGATCGCACCTTGGTTGTCTTCGTACACCGTGAGCGCTTGGTCACTTGCAACTTCGCCGAGTTCGCACAGGAACGCCTTGAGCCACACGGCTTCTTGGATCGCTTCCGATAGAGCCATGTACTCTGCTTCGGTCGAGGAGAGGGCGACAGTTCGCTGCTTCTTGCTGCGCCAGCTGATGCATCCACCGTTGAGCATGAACACGTAGCCGCTGGTGCTTCGACGTGACTCGATGTCGCCAGCCCAGTCGGCGTCGGAGTAGCCGACCAGTCTTCCGTCATGCGATGCCGAGAACTGCAGGCCGTACGTCGGAGTCGCTTGCAGATACCGGAGCACACGCTTGAGAGCTTGCCAGTGTGTTGGACACGGGTCCGCGGCGAACTGGCTGAGTGTGCCGACTGCCGCTGCGAGGTCTGGTCGAGTGCCGACCATGAGGTACATCAGTGCGCCGACTGCACTTCGGTACGGCACGTTCTTCATGGTGTCTTCGTGCTTGCAACCACCTTCACACATGGCCTTGGTCAGCTTCAGTCCGGGGTCTTGAGGGGTCCTCACTGGTTTGCAGTCTTGCATGCCGAACTTGGTCAGGATCGACTGCAGGAACTTGGTCTGCCGCATGGTCACGTCGCCTGACTTGGGGTCTTGGTCAACTTCCATGCCGAGGCAGTACTTGAGTTCGCCGAGGTCGGACATCTCGAAGCGTTCGCTGAGTGCACGCTTGGTCGCCGTGAGCAACTCGAGGCTGTTGCAGGCGAGGATGAGGTCGTCGACGTAGATCACCACGAAGATCATCGCTGAGCCGCTCCGCTTGACGTACACGCAGTGGTCCATCTCGCACTTGGTGAAGCCGACCTTGCGCATGAAGGCGTCGATGGTCTGGTTCCACATGCGTGGCGACTGCTTGAGACCGTAGAGCGAGCGCTTGAGCTTGCACACGTAGTCGGGGTGGCGCTGGTCGACGAAGCCTTCGGGCTGCTTCATGTAGATTTCTTCGTCGAGGTTGCCGTTCAGGAACGCCGTCTTGACATCCATCTGATGGATCATGAGCTTGTGTCGAGCGGCGATGCTGAGGATGGTGCGGATCGACGTGAACTTGGCGACGGGTGCGAACGTCTCTTCGAAGTCGATGCCGTACTTCTGCAGGAACCCCTTGGCAACGAGTCGAGCCTTGTACCGTTCGACGAGTCCTTCGGCGGTTTCCTTGACCTTGAACACCCACTTGCTGGTGATGGCCTTGCGTCCGGCTGGCAAAGGGACTAGGTCCCAGGTCTCGTTCTTCTTGAGCGACTCAAGCTCGGAGTCGCAGGCTTCCTTCCAGTTGCTGGCGTCGTCGGATTCCATCGCCGACTTGAACGATGTCGGCAACTCTCCCCCTGAATTCACGACGAGAGCAAACTCTTCGAGATCGTAATCTTGGTCTTCTCCCCCTTGTTCTTGCACGTCTTCGCCTTCTTCATCTTCATCTTCTACGCCTTCCTCTTCGATCGACGTGAGCAGTGCAGACAGATCTTCGAGCGATGTCCTTGAACCTTGCGTGGGTGGTGGAGTCGCACCACTTGTGCGACCAACCCGTCCGTAGCGCTTCTCAACTGGCGGTTCAGCCAGGTTCTCGAGCGAGTGCGTGCGAGAGTGGCGCTTGGACCCTGGTGCGTAGTCGACATTCGGCTGCTGGGCCGATGCTGGTGCTGCTGGACGCTGCGACCGCTGGCCCTGTTGCCACTCCGGTCGCTCGTAGCTGCGCTGACTTGGTGCTGGTGAGGCTGGCTGCTCACCCATGTCTTCATCATCTTGGTTGTCGGTTGCTAACTTCGACTGCAGTCATGACGGCTTCGCCCCAGTACTCGTCGGACAAGTTGGCATGGTGGAGCTTGCAACGACCACACTCACCGATGGTTCGGTTCATGCGCTCCGCCACACCGTTCAACTGAGGCGTGTATGGCGGCGTGACGTCGTGCTCGATGCCACGCTTGCGGCAGAACTTGGCAAGTTTGGCCGACTGGTACTCGCCGCCGCCGTCGGTTCGAAGCACCTTGACTCGACGACCGGTTTGGTTCTCGGCCCAGTTGACGAACTCGACGAACTTGTCGTAGACTTCGTCCTTGGACCGCATCAGGTACAACTTGCACAGTCGAGACTTGTCGTCGGTGAAGGTGGCAAAGTACTTCATGCCGCCGAAAGTCGGAGTCTTCATGGGGCCGGCCACATCGCTGTACACGACGTCAAGCAGATTCGCAGACCGCTTGGTCGTGCCTGACTGGAACTTGACGCGAGTCAGCTTGCCGAGTGCACAGCCTTCACAGACCTCCCACTCTTGCACAGACCCAATGTCGAGTCCGTCGGCGAGGTCCTTCTTGACGATGGCTTCGAGTCCGCTGAAGCCGATGTGACCGAGTCGGAGGTGCCACAGGTACGACTTGGACATGGCGCGACCTCGTCTTGTACTGGCGGCGTGGGCTGCTTCAATCGACACTGGAGACATGTTGAGCTTGAACAGACCCTTGCCGATACGAGTGCCGATGGTCCGCTTGGCGCCCTTGAGAACGACGAAGCAACCGTCCTTGTCGAACGTCACGGGAGCAACGTCCTCCGTGAATCTTCCGACCGAGAACAGGTTGCGGCTGAGCTTGGGGATATGCCACACGTTGGTGAGCAAACCCTTCTTGACACCGCTTGGAGTCTTCATCGACATGAGAATGTCTCCCACGCCAACCGCTTGGACCGTGCCATCATCGGCCAGATGCACGTCGACTGGGTCGATCTTCCTGTAGTTCATCATGAACTGCTTGGTTCGCGACATGTGCTGAGTCGCACCCGAGTCGACCAACCACGCCGTGGATTGACTCGACTTGCCTTGGGTCTTCCCGACCGAGAACAGGTACTCGCCGGGGTCTTCATCTCGCGCAAGGTTCGCTCGCTGGAACCGTTGCCGAGGGTTGCCGTTTCCGTTGCCGTTGCCGTTGCCGCCGGAGTTGCCGTTGCCGTTGCCGTTGCCGTTGTCCTTGACACGCGAGTGGCACTCCGCGGCCCAATGACCGATCTTGCCGCAGTAGTTGCACGTGCCAGTCTTCTTGACTGCACGGCCCTTGGGCTTCGCGTCACTTGTCATGAACGCTTGGCCAAGCGTGGCTCCGTCGCCACCTTGCTCCTTGCGCTTCATGTCTTCATGGAGCAGCCGAGACGTCACGAGTTCCCACGTGAGCGCGTCGACACGCGACTCCAACGCCGTGATGAGGAACTGGTACGACTCGCTGAGACTGCCGAGAAGCGTGATCACCAAGTCGTCTTCGCTGACCGGAGCGCCGACTGCGTCGAGTTGCTCGGCCAGGGTCTTGAGCTTGTTGATGTGCGTGAGCACATCGTCACCTTCTTCCATCATGGTCGTGAAGAAACGACGACGAAGAAAGAGCTTGTTGGCAAGGCTCTTCTTCTCGAAGTGTTCTTCCAGTCTTGACCATGCATCTTGCGCACCACTCGCCGACCGAACCAGCGGGAGCTGCGAGTCTTCCATCGCGAGACAGATCATCGCGAGCGCCTTGCGAGACTTCTTCTTGAAGAGGGCTCGGTCCGCGTCGGTCTGGCACTGCTCGAGTTTGACCTCTCCACAGACAACTTCCCAGACGTCGCGTTCTTCGAGCACCATCTGCATCTTGAACTTCCATGTGTGGAAGTTGGTTCCGTCGAACTTGTTGATGCGAGCTGGGGTGGTCGAATCCATGGCGAAGGCTGGGGAGGCGAAGTCGGTGGAGGCAGAGTCGGCTGGGCTTGGGCTCATAACCTGTTGGAAGGTCGCTTGGTTGATGGGATGCAAAATGCAAAGTGAATTGATCGGGACTTAGTTCGCTGCTGCTACCTCTAAGCCGTCTGTGTGTGTCCTACGCTACCATAATCAAATGTATGTCCTACCTATCGTAAACATATGCAAACATAAACTGACTTCGTGGATACTTCAACGAAGTCGATGGGTGGCACTGGATTCAAACCAGAACCAGACGGAGAATCTTCCACATGTCGAATCTTCTGCAGGAGAATCTTCTACAGCCGAGCTTCAACTGCCGAGCTTCAACTGGAATGATGACGCTGGGTTCGAGGCGCATCATCTTCAACAGGAGAATCTTCCACATGTCGAATCTTCCACATGTCGAATCTTCCACGGAGAATCTTCTGCAGGAGAATCTTCTACAGCCGAGCTTCAACTGCCGAGCTTCAACTGGAATGATGACGCTGGGTTCGAGGCGCATCATCTTCAACATTCCTGAACGGCAACCACGACGACGAAATCTGCATGAAGCAGCCCGAAGACTTCGTCGACCAGCATCACCCCGACTACGTGTGCAAGCTCAAGCGCTCGCTCGACGGTCTCAAGCAGTCGCCTCGCACGTGGAGCCAGACCATCGACGCCTTCATGCGCAAGGTCGGCTTTACCAAGTGCGAGATGGACCACTGCGTGTACGTCAAGCGGAGCGGCTCGGCGATGGTCTTCGTCGTGATCTACGTCGACGACCCTGCAACAGCATCGAGTTGCTCACTGTCACCAAGCGCGCGCACTCAGTGGACGCTTCGAGATGTCCGACCTCGGCGAACTCAAGTACTGCCTCGGCATGGAAGTTGACCAAGACCCCAAGTCAGGCGACGTGACCATGCGGCAGACCAAGTTCCTGCAGTCGATCCTGACCAAGTTCGGCATGCAAGACTGCAAACCAGTGAGGACTCCTCAAGACCCCGGACTCAAGCTGACCAAGGCCATGTGCGAAGGTGGTTGTAAGCACGAAGACACCATGAAGAACGTGTCGTACCGAAGTGCAGTCGGCGCACTGATGTACCTCATGGTCGGCACTCGACCAGACCTCGCAGCGGCAGTCGGCACACTCAGCCAGTTCGCCGCGGACCCGTGTCCAACACACTGGCAAGCTCTCAAGCGTGTGCTCCGGTATCTGCAAGCGACTCCGACGTACGGCCTGCAGTTCTCGGCATCGCATGACGGAAGACTGGTTGGCTACTCCGACGCCGACTGGGCTGGCGACATCGAGTCTCGTCGAAGCACCAGCGGCTACGTGTTCATGCTCAACGGCGGATGCATCAGCTGGCGCAGCAAGAAGCAGCGAACTGTCGCCCTCTCCTCGACCGAAGCAGAGTACATGGCTCTATCGGAAGCAATCCAAGAAGCCGTGTGGCTCAAGGCGTTCCTGTGCGAACTCGGCGAAGTTGCAAGCGACCAAGCGCTCACGGTGTACGAAGACAACCAAGGTGCGATCGCGTTGGCCAAGAACCCCGAGTTCCACAAGCGCACCAAGCACATCAACATTCGCTACCACTTCGTTCGTGAGAAGGTCGAGGACGGTCAAGTGTGTCTCCAGTACTGCCCGACCCAAGACATGCTTGCCGACATCATGACCAAGCCGATCCCCACTGTCCAGTTCGACGTGCTCCGCACCAAGCTTGGTGTCCAAGACGCAGTCGAGTCGAGGGGGAGTGTTGAAGATGATGCGCCTCGAACCCAGCGTCATCATTCCAGTTGAAGCTCGGCTGTAGAAGATTCTCCTGCAGAAGATTCTCCGTGGAAGATTCGACATGTGGAAGATTCTCCGTGGAAGATTCGACATGTGGAAGATTCTCCGTCTGGTTCTGGTTTGAATCCAGTGCCACCCATCGACTTCGTTGAAGTATCCACGAAGTCAGTTTATGTTTGCATATGTTTACGATAGGTAGGACATACATTTGATTATGGTAGCGTAGGACACACACAGACGGCTTAGAGGTAGCAGCAGCGAACTAAGTCCCGATCAATTCACTTTGCATTTTGCATCCCACCAACCAAGCGACCTTCCAACACTCAAGACTTGTACAAGTCGCCGTACGAAGAATGGTACGGGAAGAAGCCCTTGCTCGTCAACTTCAAGGTGTTCGGCTGCCATGCGTACGTCCACGTGCCCAAGGAGAAGCGGTCGAAATTCGACGCTCGAGCCATCTTGTGTCGGTTCCTCGGCTACTCGGATCACGAGAAGGCGTATCGGTTTGAAGAGTTCGCAACCGGCCGGATCGTCATCAGTCGAGACGCGCAGTTCATGGAAGACACGTTCGACGACGGCAAGCGCGAAGAACCCTGGAGCAAGTCCGTCGAGTTCCGCGACGATGATGAAGATGATGAAGATGATGATGAAGATGATGATGATGAAGACATGGGTGAGCAGCCAGCCTCACCAGCACCAAGTCAGCGCAGCTACGAGCGACCGGAGTGGCAACAGGGCCAGCGGTCGCAGCGTCCAGCAGCACCAGCATCGGCCCAGCAGCCGAATGCCGACTACGCACCAGGGTCCAAGCGCCACTCTCGCACGCACTCGCTCGAGAACCTGGCTGAACCGCCAGTTGAGAAGCGCTACGGACGGGTTGGTCGCACAAGTGGTGCGACCCCACCACCCACGCAAGGTTCAAGGACATCGCTCGAAGATCTGTCTGCACTGCTCACGTGGATCGAAGAGGAAGGCGTAGAAGATGAAGACGAAGGAGGCGAAGACGTGCAAGAACAAGGGGGAGAAGACCAAGATTACGAAGAGTTTGCTCTCGTCGTGAATTCAGGGGGAGAGTTGCCGACATCGTTCAAGTCGGCGATGGAATCCGACGACGCCAGCAACTGGAAGGAAGCCTGCGACTCCGAGCTTGAGTCGCTCAAGAAGAACGAGACATGGGACCTAGTCCCTTTGCCAGCCGGACGCAAGGCCATCACCAGCAAGTGGGTGTTCAAGGTCAAGGAAACCGCCGAAGGACTCGTCGAACGGTACAAGGCTCGACTCGTTGCCAAGGGGTTCCTGCAGAAGTACGGCATCGACTTCGAAGAAACGCTCGCCCCCGTGCCCGTGGCCAAGTTCACGTCGATTCGGACCATCCTCAGCATCGCCGCTCGACACAAGCTCATGATCCATCAGATGGGTGTCAAGACGGCGTTCCTGAACGGCAACCACGACGAAGAAATCTGCATGAAGCAGCCCGAAGACTTCGTCGACCAGCATCACCCCGACTACGTGTGCAAGCTCAAGCGCTCGCTCGACGGTCTCAAGCAGTCGCCTCGCACGTGGAGCCAGACCATCGACGCCTTCATGCGCAAGGTCGGCTTTACCAAGTGCGAGATGGACCACTGCGTGTACGTCAAGCGGAGCGGCTCGGCGATGGTCTTCGTCGTGATCTACGTCGACGACCCTGCAACAGCATCGAGTTGCTCACTGTCACCAAGCGCGCGCACTCAGTGGACGCTTCGAGATGTCCGACCTCGGCGAACTCAAGTACTGCCTCGGCATGGAAGTTGACCAAGACCCCAAGTCAGGCGACGTGACCATGCGGCAGACCAAGTTCCTGCAGTCGATCCTGACCAAGTTCGGCATGCAAGACTGCAAACCAGTGAGGACTCCTCAAGACCCCGGACTCAAGCTGACCAAGGCCATGTGCGAAGGTGGTTGTAAGCACGAAGACACCATGAAGAACGTGTCGTACCGAAGTGCAGTCGGCGCACTGATGTACCTCATGGTCGGCACTCGACCAGACCTCGCAGCGGCAGTCGGCACACTCAGCCAGTTCGCCGCGGACCCGTGTCCAACACACTGGCAAGCTCTCAAGCGTGTGCTCCGGTATCTGCAAGCGACTCCGACGTACGGCCTGCAGTTCTCGGCATCGCATGACGGAAGACTGGTCGGCTACTCCGACGCCGACTGGGCTGGCGACATCGAGTCTCGTCGAAGCACCAGCGGCTACGTGTTCATGCTCAACGGCGGATGCATCAGCTGGCGCAGCAAGAAGCAGCGAACTGTCGCCCTCTCCTCGACCGAAGCAGAGTACATGGCTCTATCGGAAGCAATCCAAGAAGCCGTGTGGCTCAAGGCGTTCCTGTGCGAACTCGGCGAAGTTGCAAGCGACCAAGCGCTCACGGTGTACGAAGACAACCAAGGTGCGATCGCGTTGGCCAAGAACCCCGAGTTCCACAAGCGCACCAAGCACATCAACATTCGCTACCACTTCGTTCGTGAGAAGGTCGAGGACGGTCAAGTGTGTCTCCAGTACTGCCCGACCCAAGACATGCTTGCCGACATCATGACCAAGCCGATCCCCACTGTCCAGTTCGACGTGCTCCGCACCAAGCTTGGTGTCCAAGACGCAGTCGAGTCGAGGGGGAGTGTTGAAGATGATGCGCCTCGAACCCAGCGTCATCATTCCAGTTGAAGCTCGGCTGTAGAAGATTCTCCTGCAGAAGATTCTCCGTGGAAGATTCGACATGTGGAAGATTCTCCGTGGAAGATTCGACATGTGGAAGATTCTCCGTCTGGTTCTGGTTTGAATCCAGTGCCACCCATCGACTTCGTTGAAGTATCCACGAAGTCAGTTTATGTTTGCATATGTTTACGATAGGTAGCATACATTTGATTATGGTAGCGTAGGACACACACAGACGGCTTAGAGGTAGCAGTAGCGAACTAAGTCCCGATCAATTTACTCTGCATTTTGCATCCCACCAACCAAGCGACCTTCCAACAGGTTGTGAGCCCAAGCCCAGCCGACTCTGCCTCCACCGACTTCGCCTCCCCAGCCTTCGCCATGGATTCGACCACCCCAGCTCGCATCAACAAGTTCGACGGAACCAACTTCCACACATGGAAGTTCAAGATGCAGATGGTGCTCGAAGAACGCGACGTCTGGGAAGTTGTCTGTGGAGAGGTCAAACTCGAGCAGTGCCAGACCGACGCGGACCGAGCCCTCTTCAAGAAGAAGTCTCGCAAGGCGCTCGCGATGATCTGTCTCGCGATGGAAGACTCGCAGCTCCCGCTGGTTCGGTCGGCGAGTGGTGCGCAAGATGCATGGTCAAGACTGGAAGAACACTTCGAGAAGAAGAGCCTTGCCAACAAGCTCTTTCTTCGTCGTCGTTTCTTCACGACCATGATGGAAGAAGGTGACGATGTGCTCACGCACATCAACAAGCTCAAGACCCTGGCCGAGCAACTCGACGCAGTCGGCGCTCCGGTCAGCGAAGACGACTTGGTGATCACGCTTCTCGGCAGTCTCAGCGAGTCGTACCAGTTCCTCATCACGGCGTTGGAGTCGCGTGTCGACGCGCTCACGTGGGAACTCGTGACGTCTCGGCTGCTCCATGAAGACATGAAGCGCAAGGAGCAAGGTGGCGACGGAGCCACGCTTGGCCAAGCGTTCATGACAAGTGACGCGAAGCCCAAGGGCCGTGCAGTCAAGAAGACTGGCACGTGCAACTACTGCGGCAAGATCGGTCATTGGGCCGCGGAGTGCCACTCGCGTGTCAAGGACAACGGCAACGGCAACGGCAACGGCAACTCCGGCGGCAACGGCAACGGCAACGGAAACGGCAACCCTCGGCAACGGTTCCAGCGAGCGAACCTTGCGCGAGATGAAGACCCCGGCGAGTACCTGTTCTCGGTCGGGAAGACCCAAGGCAAGTCGAGTCAATCCACGGCGTGGTTGGTCGACTCGGGTGCGACTCAGCACATGTCGCGAACCAAGCAGTTCATGATGAACTACAGGAAGATCGACCCAGTCGACGTGCATCTGGCCGATGATGGCACGGTCCAAGCGGTTGGCGTGGGAGACATTCTCATGTCGATGAAGACTCCAAGCGGTGTCAAGAAGGGTTTGCTCACCAACGTGTGGCATATCCCCAAGCTCAGCCGCAACCTGTTCTCGGTCGGAAGATTCACGGAGGACGTTGCTCCCGTGACGTTCGACAAGGACGGTTGCTTCGTCGTTCTCAAGGGCGCCAAGCGGACCATCGGCACTCGTATCGGCAAGGGTCTGTTCAAGCTCAACATGTCTCCAGTGTCGATTGAAGCAGCCCACGCCGCCAGTACAAGACGAGGTCGCGCCATGTCCAAGTCGTACCTGTGGCACCTCCGACTCGGTCACATCGGCTTCAGCGGACTCGAAGCCATCGTCAAGAAGGACCTCGCCGACGGACTCGACATTGGGTCTGTGCAAGAGTGGGAGGTCTGTGAAGGCTGTGCACTCGGCAAGCTGACTCGCGTCAAGTTCCAGTCAGGCACGACCAAGCGGTCTGCGAATCTGCTTGACGTCGTGTACAGCGATGTGGCCGGCCCCATGAAGACTCCGACTTTCGGCGGCATGAAGTACTTTGCCACCTTCACCGACGACAAGTCTCGACTGTGCAAGTTGTACCTGATGCGGTCCAAGGACGAAGTCTACGACAAGTTCGTCGAGTTCGTCAACTGGGCCGAGAACCAAACCGGTCGTCGAGTCAAGGTGCTTCGAACCGACGGCGGCGGCGAGTACCAGTCGGCCAAACTTGCCAAGTTCTGCCGCAAGCGTGGCATCGAGCACGACGTCACGCCGCCATACACGCCTCAGTTGAACGGTGTGGCGGAGCGCATGAACCGAACCATCGGTGAGTGTGGTCGTTGCAAGCTCCACCATGCCAACTTGTCCGACGAGTACTGGGGCGAAGCCGTCATGACTGCAGTCGAAGTTCGCAACCGACTTCCGACCCGCGCTCAAGACTTGTACAAGTCGCCGTACGAAGAATGGTACGGGAAGAAGCCCTTGCTCGCCAACTTCAAGGTGTTCGGCTGCCATGCGTACGTCCACGTGCCCAAGGAGAAGCGGTCGAAGTTCGACGCCCGAGCCATCTTGTGTCGGTTCCTCGGCTACTCGGACCACGAGAAGGCGTATCGGTTTGAAGAAATCGCAACCGGCCGGATCGTCATCAGTCGAGACGCGCAGTTCATGGAAGACACGTTCGACGACGGCAAGCGCGAAGAACCCTGGAGCAAGTCCGTCGAGTTCCGCGACGATGAAGATGATGAGGATCAAGATGAAGCAACCGACAACCAAGATGATGATGATGAAGACATGGGTGAGCAGCCAGCCTCACCAGCACCAAGTCAGCGCAGCTACGAGCGACCGGAGTGGCAACAGGGCCAGCGGTCGCAGCGTCCAGCAGCACCAGCATCGGCCCAGCAGCCGAATGTCGACTACGCACCAGGGTCCAAGCGCCACTCTCGCACGCACTCGCTCGAGAACCTGGCTGGACCGCCAGTTGAGAAGCGCTACGGACGTGTTGGACGCACAAGTGGCGCGACTCCACCACCCACGCAAGGTTCAAGGACATCGCTCGAAGATCTGTCTGCACTGCTCACGTCGATCGAAGAGGAAGGCGTAGAAGATGAAGACGAAGGAGGCGAAGACGTGCAAGAACAAGGGGGAGAAGACCAAGATTACGAAGAGTTTGCTCTCGTCGTGAATTCAGGGGGAGAGTTGCCGACATCGTTCAAGTCGGCGATGGAATCCGACGACGCCAGCAACTGGAAGGAAGCCTGCGACTCCGAGCTTGAGTCGCTCAAGAAGAACGAGACATGGGACCTAGTCCCTTTGCCAGCCGGACGCAAGGCCATCACCAGCAAGTGGGTGTTCAAGGTCAAGGAAACCGCCGAAGGACTCGTCGAACGGTACAAGGCTCGACTCGTTGCCAAGGGGTTCCTGCAGAAGTACGGCATCGACTTCGAAGAGACGTTCGCACCCGTCGCCAAGTTCACGTCGATCCGCACCATCCTCAGCATCGCCGCTCGACACAAGCTCATGATCCATCAGATGGATGTCAAGACGGCGTTCCTGAACGGCAACCTCGACGAAGAAATCTACATGAAGCAGCCCGAAGGCTTCGTCGACCAGCGCCACCCCGACTACGTGTGCAAGCTCAAGCGCTCGCTCTACGGTCTCAAGCAGTCGCCACGCATGTGGAACCAGACCATCGACGCCTTCATGCGCAAGGTCGGCTTCACCAAGTGCGAGATGGACCACTGCGTGTACGTCAAGCGGAGCGGCTCAGCGATGATCTTCGTGGTGATCTACGTCGACGACCTCATCCTCGCCTGCAACAGCCTCGAGTTGCTCACGGCGACCAAGCGTGCACTCAGCGAACGCTTCGAGATGTCCGACCTCGGCGAACTCAAGTACTGCCTCGGCATGGAAGTTGACCAAGACCCCAAGTCAGGCGACGTGACCATGCGGCAGACCAAGTTCCTGCAGTCGATCCTGACCAAGTTCGGCATGCAAGACTGCAAACCAGTGAGGACCCCTCAAGACCCCGGACTCAAGCTGACCAAGGCCATGTGTGAAGGTGGTTGCAAGCACGAAGACACCATGAAGAACGTGCCGTACCGAAGTGCAGTCGGCGCACTCATGTACCTCATGGTCGGCACTCGACCAGACCTCGCAGCGGCAGTCGGCACACTCAGCCAGTTCGCCGCGGACCCGTGTCCAACACACTGGCAAGCTCTCAAGCGTGTGCTCCGGTATCTGCAAGCGACTCCGACGTACGGCCTGCAGTTCTCGGCATCGCATGACGGAAGACTGGTCGGCTACTCCGACGCCGACTGGGCTGGCGACATCGAGTCTCGTCGAAGCACCAGCGGCTACGTGTTCATGCTCAACGGCGGATGCATCAGCTGGCGCAGCAAGAAGCAGCGAACTGTCGCCCTCTCCTCGACCGAAGCAGAGTACATGGCTCTATCGGAAGCAATCCAAGAAGCCGTGTGGCTCAAGGCGTTCCTGTGCGAACTCGGCGAAGTTGCAAGCGACCAAGCGCTCACGGTGTACGAAGACAACCAAGGTGCGATCGCGTTGGCCAAGAACCCCGAGTTCCACAAGCGCACCAAGCACATCAACATTCGCTACCACTTCGTTCGTGAGAAGGTCGAGGACGGTCAAGTGTGTCTCCAGTACTGCCCGACCCAAGACATGCTTGCCGACATCATGACCAAGCCGATCCCCACTGTCCAGTTCGACGTGCTCCGCACCAAGCTTGGTGTCCACGACGCAGTCGAGTCGAGGGGGAGTGTTGAAGATGATGCGCCTCGAACCCAGCGTCATCATTCCAGTTGAAGCTCGGCAGTTGAAGCTCGGCTGTAGAAGATTCTCCTGCAGAAGATTCTCCGTGGAAGATTCGACATGTGGAAGATTCTCCGTGGAAGATTCGACATGTGGAAGATTCTCCGTCTGGTTCTGGTTTGAATCCAGTGCCACCCATCGACTTCGTTGAAGTATCCACGAAGTCAGTTTATGTTTGCATATGTTTACGATAGGTAGCATACATTTGGTTATGGTAGCGTAGGACACACACAGACGGCTTAGAGGTAGCAGTAGCGAACTAAGTCCCGATCAATTCACTTTGCATTTTGCATCCCACCAACCAAGCGACCTTTCAACAAACGGCGGATGCATCAGCTGGCGCAGCAAGAAGCAGCGAACTGTCGCCCTCTCCTCGACCGAAGCAGAGTACATGGCTCTATCGGAAGCAATCCAAGAAGCCGTGTGGCTCAAGGCGTTCCTGTGCGAACTCGGCGAAGTTGCAAGCGACCAAGCGCTCACGGTGTACGAAGACAACCAAGGTGCGATCGCGTTGGCCAAGAACCCCGAGTTCCACAAGCGCACCAAGCACATCAACATTCGCTACCACTTCGTTCGTGAGAAGGTCGAGGACGGTCAAGTGTGTCTCCAGTACTGCCCGACCCAAGACATGCTTGCCGACATCATGACCAAGCCGATCCCCACTGTCCAGTTCGACGTGCTCCGCACCAAGCTTGGTGTCCAAGACGCAGTCGAGTCGAGGGGGAGTGTTGAAGATGATGCGCCTCGAACCCAGCGTCATCATTCCAGTTGAAGCTCGGCAGTTGAAGCTCGGCTGTAGAAGATTCTCCTGCAGAAGATTCTCCGTGGAAGATTCGACATGTGGAAGATTCTCCGTGGAAGATTCGACATGTGGAAGATTCTCCGTCTGGTTCTGGTTTGAATCCAGTGCCACCCATCGACTTCGTTGAAGTATCCACGAAGTCAGTTTATGTTTGCATATGTTTACGATAGGTAGCATACATTTGGTTATGGTAGCGTAGGACACACACAGACGGCTTAGAGGTAGCAGTAGCGAACTAAGTCCCGATCAATTCACTTTGCATTTTGCATCCCACCAACCAAGCGACCTTTCAACAAACGGCGGATGCATCAGCTGGCGCAGCAAGAAGCAGCGAACTGTCGCCCTCTCCTCGACCGAAGCAGAGTACATGGCTCTATCGGAAGCAATCCAAGAAGCCGTGTGGCTCAAGGCGTTCCTGTGCGAACTCGGCGAAGTTGCAAGCGACCAAGCGCTCACGGTGTACGAAGACAACCAAGGTGCGATCGCGTTGGCCAAGAACCCCGAGTTCCACAAGCGCACCAAGCACATCAACATTCGCTACCACTTCGTTCGTGAGAAGGTCGAGGACGGTCAAGTGTGTCTCCAGTACTGCCCGACCCAAGACATGCTTGCCGACATCATGACCAAGCCGATCCCCACTGTCCAGTTCGACGTGCTCCGCACCAAGCTTGGTGTCCAAGACGCAGTCGAGTCGAGGGGGAGTGTTGAAGATGATGCGCCTCGAACCCAGCGTCATCATTCCAGTTGAAGCTCGGCAGTTGAAGCTCGGCTGTAGAAGATTCTCCTGCAGAAGATTCTCCGTGGAAGATTCGACATGTGGAAGATTCTCCGTGGAAGATTCGACATGTGGAAGATTCTCCGTCTGGTTCTGGTTTGAATCCAGTGCCACCCATCGACTTCGTTGAAGTATCCACGAAGTCAGTTTATGTTTGCATATGTTTACGATAGGTAGCATACATTTGGTTATGGTAGCGTAGGACACACACAGACGGCTTAGAGGTAGCAGTAGCGAACTAAGTCCCGATCAATTCACTTTGCATTTTGCATCCCACCAACCAAGCGACCTTTCAACAAACGGCGGATGCATCAGCTGGCGCAGCAAGAAGCAGCGAACTGTCGCCCTCTCCTCGACCGAAGCAGAGTACATGGCTCTATCGGAAGCAATCCAAGAAGCCGTGTGGCTCAAGGCGTTCCTGTGCGAACTCGGCGAAGTTGCAAGCGACCAAGCGCTCACGGTGTACGAAGACAACCAAGGTGCGATCGCGTTGGCCAAGAACCCCGAGTTCCACAAGCGCACCAAGCACATCAACATTCGCTACCACTTCGTTCGTGAGAAGGTCGAGGACGGTCAAGTGTGTCTCCAGTACTGCCCGACCCAAGACATGCTTGCCGACATCATGACCAAGCCGATCCCCACTGTCCAGTTCGACGTGCTCCGCACCAAGCTTGGTGTCCACGACGCAGTCGAGTCGAGGGGGAGTGTTGAAGATGATGCGCCTCGAACCCAGCGTCATCATTCCAGTTGAAGCTCGGCAGTTGAAGCTCGGCTGTAGAAGATTCTCCTGCAGAAGATTCTCCGTGGAAGATTCGACATGTGGAAGATTCTCCGTGGAAGATTCGACATGTGGAAGATTCTCCGTCTGGTTCTGGTTTGAATCCAGTGCCACCCATCGACTTCGTTGAAGTATCCACGAAGTCAGTTTATGTTTGCATATGTTTACGATAGGTAGCATACATTTGGTTATGGTAGCGTAGGACACACACAGACGGCTTAGAGGTAGCAGTAGCGAACTAAGTCCCGATCAATTCACTTTGCATTTTGCATCCCACCAACCAAGCGACCTTTCAACAAACGGCGGATGCATCAGCTGGCGCAGCAAGAAGCAGCGAACTGTCGCCCTCTCCTCGACCGAAGCAGAGTACATGGCTCTATCGGAAGCAATCCAAGAAGCCGTGTGGCTCAAGGCGTTCCTGTGCGAACTCGGCGAAGTTGCAAGCGACCAAGCGCTCACGGTGTACGAAGACAACCAAGGTGCGATCGCGTTGGCCAAGAACCCCGAGTTCCACAAGCGCACCAAGCACATCAACATTCGCTACCACTTCGTTCGTGAGAAGGTCGAGGACGGTCAAGTGTGTCTCCAGTACTGCCCGACCCAAGACATGCTTGCCGACATCATGACCAAGCCGATCCCCACTGTCCAGTTCGACGTGCTCCGCACCAAGCTTGGTGTCCAAGACGCAGTCGAGTCGAGGGGGAGTGTTGAAGATGATGCGCCTCGAACCCAGCGTCATCATTCCAGTTGAAGCTCGGCAGTTGAAGCTCGGCTGTAGAAGATTCTCCTGCAGAAGATTCTCCGTGGAAGATTCGACATGTGGAAGATTCTCCGTGGAAGATTCGACATGTGGAAGATTCTCCGTCTGGTTCTGGTTTGAATCCAGTGCCACCCATCGACTTCGTTGAAGTATCCACGAAGTCAGTTTATGTTTGCATATGTTTACGATAGGTAGCATACATTTGGTTATGGTAGCGTAGGACACACACAGACGGCTTAGAGGTAGCAGTAGCGAACTAAGTCCCGATCAATTCACTTTGCATTTTGCATCCCACCAACCAAGCGACCTTTCAACAAACGGCGGATGCATCAGCTGGCGCAGCAAGAAGCAGCGAACTGTCGCCCTCTCCTCGACCGAAGCAGAGTACATGGCTCTATCGGAAGCAATCCAAGAAGCCGTGTGGCTCAAGGCGTTCCTGTGCGAACTCGGCGAAGTTGCAAGCGACCAAGCGCTCACGGTGTACGAAGACAACCAAGGTGCGATCGCGTTGGCCAAGAACCCCGAGTTCCACAAGCGCACCAAGCACATCAACATTCGCTACCACTTCGTTCGTGAGAAGGTCGAGGACGGTCAAGTGTGTCTCCAGTACTGCCCGACCCAAGACATGCTTGCCGACATCATGACCAAGCCGATCCCCACTGTCCAGTTCGACGTGCTCCGCACCAAGCTTGGTGTCCACGACGCAGTCGAGTCGAGGGGGAGTGTTGAAGATGATGCGCCTCGAACCCAGCGTCATCATTCCAGTTGAAGCTCGGCAGTTGAAGCTCGGCTGTAGAAGATTCTCCTGCAGAAGATTCTCCGTGGAAGATTCGACATGTGGAAGATTCTCCGTGGAAGATTCGACATGTGGAAGATTCTCCGTCTGGTTCTGGTTTGAATCCAGTGCCACCCATCGACTTCGTTGAAGTATCCACGAAGTCAGTTTATGTTTGCATATGTTTACGATAGGTAGCATACATTTGGTTATGGTAGCGTAGGACACACACAGACGGCTTAGAGGTAGCAGTAGCGAACTAAGTCCCGATCAATTCACTTTGCATTTTGCATCCCACCAACCAAGCGACCTTTCAACAAACGGCGGATGCATCAGCTGGCGCAGCAAGAAGCAGCGAACTGTCGCCCTCTCCTCGACCGAAGCAGAGTACATGGCTCTATCGGAAGCAATCCAAGAAGCCGTGTGGCTCAAGGCGTTCCTGTGCGAACTCGGCGAAGTTGCAAGCGACCAAGCGCTCACGGTGTACGAAGACAACCAAGGTGCGATCGCGTTGGCCAAGAACCCCGAGTTCCACAAGCGCACCAAGCACATCAACATTCGCTACCACTTCGTTCGTGAGAAGGTCGAGGACGGTCAAGTGTGTCTCCAGTACTGCCCGACCCAAGACATGCTTGCCGACATCATGACCAAGCCGATCCCCACTGTCCAGTTCGACGTGCTCCGCACCAAGCTTGGTGTCCACGACGCAGTCGAGTCGAGGGGGAGTGTTGAAGATGATGCGCCTCGAACCCAGCGTCATCATTCCAGTTGAAGCTCGGCAGTTGAAGCTCGGCTGTAGAAGATTCTCCTGCAGAAGATTCTCCGTGGAAGATTCGACATGTGGAAGATTCTCCGTGGAAGATTCGACATGTGGAAGATTCTCCGTCTGGTTCTGGTTTGAATCCAGTGCCACCCATCGACTTCGTTGAAGTATCCACGAAGTCAGTTTATGTTTGCATATGTTTACGATAGGTAGCATACATTTGGTTATGGTAGCGTAGGACACACACAGACGGCTTAGAGGTAGCAGTAGCGAACTAAGTCCCGATCAATTCACTTTGCATTTTGCATCCCACCAACCAAGCGACCTTTCAACAAACGGCGGATGCATCAGCTGGCGCAGCAAGAAGCAGCGAACTGTCGCCCTCTCCTCGACCGAAGCAGAGTACATGGCTCTATCGGAAGCAATCCAAGAAGCCGTGTGGCTCAAGGCGTTCCTGTGCGAACTCGGCGAAGTTGCAAGCGACCAAGCGCTCACGGTGTACGAAGACAACCAAGGTGCGATCGCGTTGGCCAAGAACCCCGAGTTCCACAAGCGCACCAAGCACATCAACATTCGCTACCACTTCGTTCGTGAGAAGGTCGAGGACGGTCAAGTGTGTCTCCAGTACTGCCCGACCCAAGACATGCTTGCCGACATCATGACCAAGCCGATCCCCACTGTCCAGTTCGACGTGCTCCGCACCAAGCTTGGTGTCCAAGACGCAGTCGAGTCGAGGGGGAGTGTTGAAGATGATGCGCCTCGAACCCAGCGTCATCATTCCAGTTGAAGCTCGGCAGTTGAAGCTCGGCTGTAGAAGATTCTCCTGCAGAAGATTCTCCGTGGAAGATTCGACATGTGGAAGATTCTCCGTGGAAGATTCGACATGTGGAAGATTCTCCGTCTGGTTCTGGTTTGAATCCAGTGCCACCCATCGACTTCGTTGAAGTATCCACGAAGTCAGTTTATGTTTGCATATGTTTACGATAGGTAGCATACATTTGGTTATGGTAGCGTAGGACACACACAGACGGCTTAGAGGTAGCAGTAGCGAACTAAGTCCCGATCAATTCACTTTGCATTTTGCATCCCACCAACCAAGCGACCTTTCAACAAACGGCGGATGCATCAGCTGGCGCAGCAAGAAGCAGCGAACTGTCGCCCTCTCCTCGACCGAAGCAGAGTACATGGCTCTATCGGAAGCAATCCAAGAAGCCGTGTGGCTCAAGGCGTTCCTGTGCGAACTCGGCGAAGTTGCAAGCGACCAAGCGCTCACGGTGTACGAAGACAACCAAGGTGCGATCGCGTTGGCCAAGAACCCCGAGTTCCACAAGCGCACCAAGCACATCAACATTCGCTACCACTTCGTTCGTGAGAAGGTCGAGGACGGTCAAGTGTGTCTCCAGTACTGCCCGACCCAAGACATGCTTGCCGACATCATGACCAAGCCGATCCCCACTGTCCAGTTCGACGTGCTCCGCACCAAGCTTGGTGTCCAAGACGCAGTCGAGTCGAGGGGGAGTGTTGAAGATGATGCGCCTCGAACCCAGCGTCATCATTCCAGTTGAAGCTCGGCAGTTGAAGCTCGGCTGTAGAAGATTCTCCTGCAGAAGATTCTCCGTGGAAGATTCGACATGTGGAAGATTCTCCGTGGAAGATTCGACATGTGGAAGATTCTCCGTCTGGTTCTGGTTTGAATCCAGTGCCACCCATCGACTTCGTTGAAGTATCCACGAAGTCAGTTTATGTTTGCATATGTTTACGATAGGTAGCATACATTTGGTTATGGTAGCGTAGGACACACACAGACGGCTTAGAGGTAGCAGTAGCGAACTAAGTCCCGATCAATTCACTTTGCATTTTGCATCCCACCAACCAAGCGACCTTTCAACAAACGGCGGATGCATCAGCTGGCGCAGCAAGAAGCAGCGAACTGTCGCCCTCTCCTCGACCGAAGCAGAGTACATGGCTCTATCGGAAGCAATCCAAGAAGCCGTGTGGCTCAAGGCGTTCCTGTGCGAACTCGGCGAAGTTGCAAGCGACCAAGCGCTCACGGTGTACGAAGACAACCAAGGTGCGATCGCGTTGGCCAAGAACCCCGAGTTCCACAAGCGCACCAAGCACATCAACATTCGCTACCACTTCGTTCGTGAGAAGGTCGAGGACGGTCAAGTGTGTCTCCAGTACTGCCCGACCCAAGACATGCTTGCCGACATCATGACCAAGCCGATCCCCACTGTCCAGTTCGACGTGCTCCGCACCAAGCTTGGTGTCCAAGACGCAGTCGAGTCGAGGGGGAGTGTTGAAGATGATGCGCCTCGAACCCAGCGTCATCATTCCAGTTGAAGCTCGGCAGTTGAAGCTCGGCTGTAGAAGATTCTCCTGCAGAAGATTCTCCGTGGAAGATTCGACATGTGGAAGATTCTCCGTGGAAGATTCGACATGTGGAAGATTCTCCGTCTGGTTCTGGTTTGAATCCAGTGCCACCCATCGACTTCGTTGAAGTATCCACGAAGTCAGTTTATGTTTGCATATGTTTACGATAGGTAGCATACATTTGGTTATGGTAGCGTAGGACACACACAGACGGCTTAGAGGTAGCAGTAGCGAACTAAGTCCCGATCAATTCACTTTGCATTTTGCATCCCACCAACCAAGCGACCTTTCAACAAACGGCGGATGCATCAGCTGGCGCAGCAAGAAGCAGCGAACTGTCGCCCTCTCCTCGACCGAAGCAGAGTACATGGCTCTATCGGAAGCAATCCAAGAAGCCGTGTGGCTCAAGGCGTTCCTGTGCGAACTCGGCGAAGTTGCAAGCGACCAAGCGCTCACGGTGTACGAAGACAACCAAGGTGCGATCGCGTTGGCCAAGAACCCCGAGTTCCACAAGCGCACCAAGCACATCAACATTCGCTACCACTTCGTTCGTGAGAAGGTCGAGGACGGTCAAGTGTGTCTCCAGTACTGCCCGACCCAAGACATGCTTGCCGACATCATGACCAAGCCGATCCCCACTGTCCAGTTCGACGTGCTCCGCACCAAGCTTGGTGTCCACGACGCAGTCGAGTCGAGGGGGAGTGTTGAAGATGATGCGCCTCGAACCCAGCGTCATCATTCCAGTTGAAGCTCGGCAGTTGAAGCTCGGCTGTAGAAGATTCTCCTGCAGAAGATTCTCCGTGGAAGATTCGACATGTGGAAGATTCTCCGTGGAAGATTCGACATGTGGAAGATTCTCCGTCTGGTTCTGGTTTGAATCCAGTGCCACCCATCGACTTCGTTGAAGTATCCACGAAGTCAGTTTATGTTTGCATATGTTTACGATAGGTAGCATACATTTGGTTATGGTAGCGTAGGACACACACAGACGGCTTAGAGGTAGCAGTAGCGAACTAAGTCCCGATCAATTCACTTTGCATTTTGCATCCCACCAACCAAGCGACCTTTCAACAAACGGCGGATGCATCAGCTGGCGCAGCAAGAAGCAGCGAACTGTCGCCCTCTCCTCGACCGAAGCAGAGTACATGGCTCTATCGGAAGCAATCCAAGAAGCCGTGTGGCTCAAGGCGTTCCTGTGCGAACTCGGCGAAGTTGCAAGCGACCAAGCGCTCACGGTGTACGAAGACAACCAAGGTGCGATCGCGTTGGCCAAGAACCCCGAGTTCCACAAGCGCACCAAGCACATCAACATTCGCTACCACTTCGTTCGTGAGAAGGTCGAGGACGGTCAAGTGTGTCTCCAGTACTGCCCGACCCAAGACATGCTTGCCGACATCATGACCAAGCCGATCCCCACTGTCCAGTTCGACGTGCTCCGCACCAAGCTTGGTGTCCAAGACGCAGTCGAGTCGAGGGGGAGTGTTGAAGATGATGCGCCTCGAACCCAGCGTCATCATTCCAGTTGAAGCTCGGCTGTAGAAGATTCTCCTGCAGAAGATTCTCCGTGGAAGATTCGACATGTGGAAGATTCGACATGTGGAAGATTCTCCGTCTGGTTCTGGTTTGAATCCAGTGCCACCCATCGACTTCGTTGAAGTATCCACGAAGTCAGTTTATGTTTGCATATGTTTACGATAGGTAGCATACATTTGGTTATGGTAGCGTAGGACACACACAGACGGCTTAGAGGTAGCAGTAGCGAACTAAGTCCCGATCAATTCACTTTGCATTTTGCATCCCACCAACCAAGCGACCTTTCAACAAACGGCGGATGCATCAGCTGGCGCAGCAAGAAGCAGCGAACTGTCGCCCTCTCCTCGACCGAAGCAGAGTACATGGCTCTATCGGAAGCAATCCAAGAAGCCGTGTGGCTCAAGGCGTTCCTGTGCGAACTCGGCGAAGTTGCAAGCGACCAAGCGCTCACGGTGTACGAAGACAACCAAGGTGCGATCGCGTTGGCCAAGAACCCCGAGTTCCACAAGCGCACCAAGCACATCAACATTCGCTACCACTTCGTTCGTGAGAAGGTCGAGGACGGTCAAGTGTGTCTCCAGTACTGCCCGACCCAAGACATGCTTGCCGACATCATGACCAAGCCGATCCCCACTGTCCAGTTCGACGTGCTCCGCACCAAGCTTGGTGTCCACGACGCAGTCGAGTCGAGGGGGAGTGTTGAAGATGATGCGCCTCGAACCCAGCGTCATCATTCCAGTTGAAGCTCGGCAGTTGAAGCTCGGCTGTAGAAGATTCTCCTGCAGAAGATTCTCCGTGGAAGATTCGACATGTGGAAGATTCTCCGTGGAAGATTCGACATGTGGAAGATTCTCCGTCTGGTTCTGGTTTGAATCCAGTGCCACCCATCGACTTCGTTGAAGTATCCACGAAGTCAGTTTATGTTTGCATATGTTTACGATAGGTAGCATACATTTGGTTATGGTAGCGTAGGACACACACAGACGGCTTAGAGGTAGCAGTAGCGAACTAAGTCCCGATCAATTCACTTTGCATTTTGCATCCCACCAACCAAGCGACCTTTCAACAAACGGCGGATGCATCAGCTGGCGCAGCAAGAAGCAGCGAACTGTCGCCCTCTCCTCGACCGAAGCAGAGTACATGGCTCTATCGGAAGCAATCCAAGAAGCCGTGTGGCTCAAGGCGTTCCTGTGCGAACTCGGCGAAGTTGCAAGCGACCAAGCGCTCACGGTGTACGAAGACAACCAAGGTGCGATCGCGTTGGGCAAGAACCCCGAGTTCCACAAGCGCACCAAGCACATCAACATTCGCTACCACTTCGTTCGTGAGAAGGTCGAGGACGGTCAAGTGTGTCTCCAGTACTGCCCGACCCAAGACATGCTTGCCGACATCATGACCAAGCCGATCCCCACTGTCCAGTTCGACGTGCTCCGCACCAAGCTTGGTGTCCACGACGCAGTCGAGTCGAGGGGGAGTGTTGAAGATGATGCGCCTCGAACCCAGCGTCATCATTCCAGTTGAAGCTCGGCAGTTGAAGCTCGGCTGTAGAAGATTCTCCTGCAGAAGATTCTCCGTGGAAGATTCGACATGTGGAAGATTCTCCGTGGAAGATTCGACATGTGGAAGATTCTCCGTCTGGTTCTGGTTTGAATCCAGTGCCACCCATCGACTTCGTTGAAGTATCCACGAAGTCAGTTTATGTTTGCATATGTTTACGATAGGTAGCATACATTTGGTTATGGTAGCGTAGGACACACACAGACGGCTTAGAGGTAGCAGTAGCGAACTAAGTCCCGATCAATTCACTTTGCATTTTGCATCCCACCAACCAAGCGACCTTTCAACAAACGGCGGATGCATCAGCTGGCGCAGCAAGAAGCAGCGAACTGTCGCCCTCTCCTCGACCGAAGCAGAGTACATGGCTCTATCGGAAGCAATCCAAGAAGCCGTGTGGCTCAAGGCGTTCCTGTGCGAACTCGGCGAAGTTGCAAGCGACCAAGCGCTCACGGTGTACGAAGACAACCAAGGTGCGATCGCGTTGGCCAAGAACCCCGAGTTCCACAAGCGCACCAAGCACATCAACATTCGCTACCACTTCGTTCGTGAGAAGGTCGAGGACGGTCAAGTGTGTCTCCAGTACTGCCCGACCCAAGACATGCTTGCCGACATCATGACCAAGCCGATCCCCACTGTCCAGTTCGACGTGCTCCGCACCAAGCTTGGTGTCCACGACGCAGTCGAGTCGAGGGGGAGTGTTGAAGATGATGCGCCTCGAACCCAGCGTCATCATTCCAGTTGAAGCTCGGCAGTTGAAGCTCGGCTGTAGAAGATTCTCCTGCAGAAGATTCTCCGTGGAAGATTCGACATGTGGAAGATTCTCCGTGGAAGATTCGACATGTGGAAGATTCTCCGTCTGGTTCTGGTTTGAATCCAGTGCCACCCATCGACTTCGTTGAAGTATCCACGAAGTCAGTTTATGTTTGCATATGTTTACGATAGGTAGCATACATTTGGTTATGGTAGCGTAGGACACACACAGACGGCTTAGAGGTAGCAGTAGCGAACTAAGTCCCGATCAATTCACTTTGCATTTTGCATCCCACCAACCAAGCGACCTTTCAACAAACGGCGGATGCATCAGCTGGCGCAGCAAGAAGCAGCGAACTGTCGCCCTCTCCTCGACCGAAGCAGAGTACATGGCTCTATCGGAAGCAATCCAAGAAGCCGTGTGGCTCAAGGCGTTCCTGTGCGAACTCGGCGAAGTTGCAAGCGACCAAGCGCTCACGGTGTACGAAGACAACCAAGGTGCGATCGCGTTGGCCAAGAACCCCGAGTTCCACAAGCGCACCAAGCACATCAACATTCGCTACCACTTCGTTCGTGAGAAGGTCGAGGACGGTCAAGTGTGTCTCCAGTACTGCCCGACCCAAGACATGCTTGCCGACATCATGACCAAGCCGATCCCCACTGTCCAGTTCGACGTGCTCCGCACCAAGCTTGGTGTCCAAGACGCAGTCGAGTCGAGGGGGAGTGTTGAAGATGATGCGCCTCGAACCCAGCGTCATCATTCCAGTTGAAGCTCGGCTGTAGAAGATTCTCCTGCAGAAGATTCTCCGTGGAAGATTCGACATGTGGAAGATTCTCCGTCTGGTTCTGGTTTGAATCCAGTGCCACCCATCGACTTCGTTGAAGTATCCACGAAGTCAGTTTATGTTTGCATATGTTTACGATAGGTAGCATACATTTGGTTATGGTAGCGTAGGACACACACAGACGGCTTAGAGGTAGCAGTAGCGAACTAAGTCCCGATCAATTCACTTTGCATTTTGCATCCCACCAACCAAGCGACCTTTCAACAAACGGCGGATGCATCAGCTGGCGCAGCAAGAAGCAGCGAACTGTCGCCCTCTCCTCGACCGAAGCAGAGTACATGGCTCTATCGGAAGCAATCCAAGAAGCCGTGTGGCTCAAGGCGTTCCTGTGCGAACTCGGCGAAGTTGCAAGCGACCAAGCGCTCACGGTGTACGAAGACAACCAAGGTGCGATCGCGTTGGGCAAGAACCCCGAGTTCCACAAGCGCACCAAGCACATCAACATTCGCTACCACTTCGTCCGTGAGAAGGTCGAGGACGGTCAAGTGTGTCTCCAGTACTGCCCGACCCAAGACATGCTTGCCGACATCATGACCAAGCCGATCCCCACTGTCCAGTTCGACGTGCTCCGCACCAAGCTTGGTGTCCACGACGCAGTCGAGTCGAGGGGGAGTGTTGAAGATGATGCGCCTCGAACCCAGCGTCATCATTCCAGTTGAAGCTCGGCAGTTGAAGCTCGGCTGTAGAAGATTCTCCTGCAGAAGATTCTCCGTGGAAGATTCGACATGTGGAAGATTCTCCGTGGAAGATTCGACATGTGGAAGATTCTCCGTCTGGTTCTGGTTTGAATCCAGTGCCACCCATCGACTTCGTTGAAGTATCCACGAAGTCAGTTTATGTTTGCATATGTTTACGATAGGTAGCATACATTTGGTTATGGTAGCGTAGGACACACACAGACGGCTTAGAGGTAGCAGTAGCGAACTAAGTCCCGATCAATTCACTTTGCATTTTGCATCCCACCAACCAAGCGACCTTTCAACAAACGGCGGATGCATCAGCTGGCGCAGCAAGAAGCAGCGAACTGTCGCCCTCTCCTCGACCGAAGCAGAGTACATGGCTCTATCGGAAGCAATCCAAGAAGCCGTGTGGCTCAAGGCGTTCCTGTGCGAACTCGGCGAAGTTGCAAGCGACCAAGCGCTCACGGTGTACGAAGACAACCAAGGTGCGATCGCGTTGGGCAAGAACCCCGAGTTCCACAAGCGCACCAAGCACATCAACATTCGCTACCACTTCGTCCGTGAGAAGGTCGAGGACGGTCAAGTGTGTCTCCAGTACTGCCCGACCCAAGACATGCTTGCCGACATCATGACCAAGCCGATCCCCACTGTCCAGTTCGACGTGCTCCGCACCAAGCTTGGTGTCCACGACGCAGTCGAGTCGAGGGGGAGTGTTGAAGATGATGCGCCTCGAACCCAGCGTCATCATTCCAGTTGAAGCTCGGCTGTAGAAGATTCTCCTGCAGAAGATTCTCCGTGGAAGATTCGACATGTGGAAGATTCGACATGTGGAAGATTCTCCGTCTGGTTCTGGTTTGAATCCAGTGCCACCCATCGACTTCGTTGAAGTATCCACGAAGTCAGTTTATGTTTGCATATGTTTACGATAGGTAGCATACATTTGGTTATGGTAGCGTAGGACACACACAGACGGCTTAGAGGTAGCAGTAGCGAACTAAGTCCCGATCAATTCACTTTGCATTTTGCATCCCACCAACCAAGCGACCTTTCAACAAACGGCGGATGCATCAGCTGGCGCAGCAAGAAGCAGCGAACTGTCGCCCTCTCCTCGACCGAAGCAGAGTACATGGCTCTATCGGAAGCAATCCAAGAAGCCGTGTGGCTCAAGGCGTTCCTGTGCGAACTCGGCGAAGTTGCAAGCGACCAAGCGCTCACGGTGTACGAAGACAACCAAGGTGCGATCGCGTTGGGCAAGAACCCCGAGTTCCACAAGCGCACCAAGCACATCAACATTCGCTACCACTTCGTCCGTGAGAAGGTCGAGGACGGTCAAGTGTGTCTCCAGTACTGCCCGACCCAAGACATGCTTGCCGACATCATGACCAAGCCGATCCCCACTGTCCAGTTCGACGTGCTCCGCACCAAGCTTGGTGTCCACGACGCAGTCGAGTCGAGGGGGAGTGTTGAAGATGATGCGCCTCGAACCCAGCGTCATCATTCCAGTTGAAGCTCGGCTGTAGAAGATTCTCCTGCAGAAGATTCTCCGTGGAAGATTCGACATGTGGAAGATTCTCCGTCTGGTTCTGGTTTGAATCCAGTGCCACCCATCGACTTCGTTGAAGTATCCACGAAGTCAGTTTATGTTTGCATATGTTTACGATAGGTAGCATACATTTGGTTATGGTAGCGTAGGACACACACAGACGGCTTAGAGGTAGCAGTAGCGAACTAAGTCCCGATCAATTCACTTTGCATTTTGCATCCCACCAACCAAGCGACCTTTCAACAAACGGCGGATGCATCAGCTGGCGCAGCAAGAAGCAGCGAACTGTCGCCCTCTCCTCGACCGAAGCAGAGTACATGGCTCTATCGGAAGCAATCCAAGAAGCCGTGTGGCTCAAGGCGTTCCTGTGCGAACTCGGCGAAGTTGCAAGCGACCAAGCGCTCACGGTGTACGAAGACAACCAAGGTGCGATCGCGTTGGCCAAGAACCCCGAGTTCCACAAGCGCACCAAGCACATCAACATTCGCTACCACTTCGTTCGTGAGAAGGTCGAGGACGGTCAAGTGTGTCTCCAGTACTGCCCGACCCAAGACATGCTTGCCGACATCATGACCAAGCCGATCCCCACTGTCCAGTTCGACGTGCTCCGCACCAAGCTTGGTGTCCACGACGCAGTCGAGTCGAGGGGGAGTGTTGAAGATGATGCGCCTCGAACCCAGCGTCATCATTCCAGTTGAAGCTCGGCTGTAGAAGATTCTCCTGCAGAAGATTCTCCGTGGAAGATTCGACATGTGGAAGATTCTCCGTCTGGTTCTGGTTTGAATCCAGTGCCACCCATCGACTTCGTTGAAGTATCCACGAAGTCAGTTTATGTTTGCATATGTTTACGATAGGTAGCATACATTTGGTTATGGTAGCGTAGGACACACACAGACGGCTTAGAGGTAGCAGTAGCGAACTAAGTCCCGATCAATTCACTTTGCATTTTGCATCCCACCAACCAAGCGACCTTTCAACAAACGGCGGATGCATCAGCTGGCGCAGCAAGAAGCAGCGAACTGTCGCCCTCTCCTCGACCGAAGCAGAGTACATGGCTCTATCGGAAGCAATCCAAGAAGCCGTGTGGCTCAAGGCGTTCCTGTGCGAACTCGGCGAAGTTGCAAGCGACCAAGCGCTCACGGTGTACGAAGACAACCAAGGTGCGATCGCGTTGGGCAAGAACCCCGAGTTCCACAAGCGCACCAAGCACATCAACATTCGCTACCACTTCGTCCGTGAGAAGGTCGAGGACGGTCAAGTGTGTCTCCAGTACTGCCCGACCCAAGACATGCTTGCCGACATCATGACCAAGCCGATCCCCACTGTCCAGTTCGACGTGCTCCGCACCAAGCTTGGTGTCCACGACGCAGTCGAGTCGAGGGGGAGTGTTGAAGATGATGCGCCTCGAACCCAGCGTCATCATTCCAGTTGAAGCTCGGCTGTAGAAGATTCTCCTGCAGAAGATTCTCCGTGGAAGATTCGACATGTGGAAGATTCTCCGTCTGGTTCTGGTTTGAATCCAGTGCCACCCATCGACTTCGTTGAAGTATCCACGAAGTCAGTTTATGTTTGCATATGTTTACGATAGGTAGCATACATTTGGTTATGGTAGCGTAGGACACACACAGACGGCTTAGAGGTAGCAGTAGCGAACTAAGTCCCGATCAATTCACTTTGCATTTTGCATCCCACCAACCAAGCGACCTTTCAACAAACGGCGGATGCATCAGCTGGCGCAGCAAGAAGCAGCGAACTGTCGCCCTCTCCTCGACCGAAGCAGAGTACATGGCTCTATCGGAAGCAATCCAAGAAGCCGTGTGGCTCAAGGCGTTCCTGTGCGAACTCGGCGAAGTTGCAAGCGACCAAGCGCTCACGGTGTACGAAGACAACCAAGGTGCGATCGCGTTGGCCAAGAACCCCGAGTTCCACAAGCGCACCAAGCACATCAACATTCGCTACCACTTCGTTCGTGAGAAGGTCGAGGACGGTCAAGTGTGTCTCCAGTACTGCCCGACCCAAGACATGCTTGCCGACATCATGACCAAGCCGATCCCCACTGTCCAGTTCGACGTGCTCCGCACCAAGCTTGGTGTCCAAGACGCAGTCGAGTCGAGGGGGAGTGTTGAAGATGATGCGCCTCGAACCCAGCGTCATCATTCCAGTTGAAGCTCGGCAGTTGAAGCTCGGCTGTAGAAGATTCTCCTGCAGAAGATTCTCCGTGGAAGATTCGACATGTGGAAGATTCTCCGTGGAAGATTCGACATGTGGAAGATTCTCCGTCTGGTTCTGGTTTGAATCCAGTGCCACCCATCGACTTCGTTGAAGTATCCACGAAGTCAGTTTATGTTTGCATATGTTTACGATAGGTAGCATACATTTGGTTATGGTAGCGTAGGACACACACAGACGGCTTAGAGGTAGCAGTAGCGAACTAAGTCCCGATCAATTCACTTTGCATTTTGCATCCCACCAACCAAGCGACCTTTCAACAAACGGCGGATGCATCAGCTGGCGCAGCAAGAAGCAGCGAACTGTCGCCCTCTCCTCGACCGAAGCAGAGTACATGGCTCTATCGGAAGCAATCCAAGAAGCCGTGTGGCTCAAGGCGTTCCTGTGCGAACTCGGCGAAGTTGCAAGCGACCAAGCGCTCACGGTGTACGAAGACAACCAAGGTGCGATCGCGTTGGCCAAGAACCCCGAGTTCCACAAGCGCACCAAGCACATCAACATTCGCTACCACTTCGTTCGTGAGAAGGTCGAGGACGGTCAAGTGTGTCTCCAGTACTGCCCGACCCAAGACATGCTTGCCGACATCATGACCAAGCCGATCCCCACTGTCCAGTTCGACGTGCTCCGCACCAAGCTTGGTGTCCAAGACGCAGTCGAGTCGAGGGGGAGTGTTGAAGATGATGCGCCTCGAACCCAGCGTCATCATTCCAGTTGAAGCTCGGCAGTTGAAGCTCGGCTGTAGAAGATTCTCCTGCAGAAGATTCTCCGTGGAAGATTCGACATGTGGAAGATTCTCCGTGGAAGATTCGACATGTGGAAGATTCTCCGTCTGGTTCTGGTTTGAATCCAGTGCCACCCATCGACTTCGTTGAAGTATCCACGAAGTCAGTTTATGTTTGCATATGTTTACGATAGGTAGCATACATTTGGTTATGGTAGCGTAGGACACACACAGACGGCTTAGAGGTAGCAGTAGCGAACTAAGTCCCGATCAATTCACTTTGCATTTTGCATCCCACCAACCAAGCGACCTTTCAACAAACGGCGGATGCATCAGCTGGCGCAGCAAGAAGCAGCGAACTGTCGCCCTCTCCTCGACCGAAGCAGAGTACATGGCTCTATCGGAAGCAATCCAAGAAGCCGTGTGGCTCAAGGCGTTCCTGTGCGAACTCGGCGAAGTTGCAAGCGACCAAGCGCTCACGGTGTACGAAGACAACCAAGGTGCGATCGCGTTGGCCAAGAACCCCGAGTTCCACAAGCGCACCAAGCACATCAACATTCGCTACCACTTCGTTCGTGAGAAGGTCGAGGACGGTCAAGTGTGTCTCCAGTACTGCCCGACCCAAGACATGCTTGCCGACATCATGACCAAGCCGATCCCCGCGGTCCAGTTCGACGTGCTCCGCACCAAGCTTGGTGTCCACGACGCAGTCGAGTCGAGGGGGAGTGTTGAAGATGATGCGCCTCGAACCCAGCGTCATCATTCCAGTTGAAGCTCGGCTGTAGAAGATTCTCCTGCAGAAGATTCTCCGTGGAAGATTCGACATGTGGAAGATTCTCCGTCTGGTTCTGGTTTGAATCCAGTGCCACCCATCGACTTCGTTGAAGTATCCACGAAGTCAGTTTATGTTTGCATATGTTTACGATAGGTAGCATACATTTGGTTATGGTAGCGTAGGACACACACAGACGGCTTAGAGGTAGCAGTAGCGAACTAAGTCCCGATCAATTCACTTTGCATTTTGCATCCCACCAACCAAGCGACCTTTCAACAAACGGCGGATGCATCAGCTGGCGCAGCAAGAAGCAGCGAACTGTCGCCCTCTCCTCGACCGAAGCAGAGTACATGGCTCTATCGGAAGCAATCCAAGAAGCCGTGTGGCTCAAGGCGTTCCTGTGCGAACTCGGCGAAGTTGCAAGCGACCAAGCGCTCACGGTGTACGAAGACAACCAAGGTGCGATCGCGTTGGCCAAGAACCCCGAGTTCCACAAGCGCACCAAGCACATCAACATTCGCTACCACTTCGTTCGTGAGAAGGTCGAGGACGGTCAAGTGTGTCTCCAGTACTGCCCGACCCAAGACATGCTTGCCGACATCATGACCAAGCCGATCCCCACTGTCCAGTTCGACGTGCTCCGCACCAAGCTTGGTGTCCACGACGCAGTCGAGTCGAGGGGGAGTGTTGAAGATGATGCGCCTCGAACCCAGCGTCATCATTCCAGTTGAAGCTCGGCTGTAGAAGATTCTCCTGCAGAAGATTCTCCGTGGAAGATTCGACATGTGGAAGATTCTCCGTCTGGTTCTGGTTTGAATCCAGTGCCACCCATCGACTTCGTTGAAGTATCCACGAAGTCAGTTTATGTTTGCATATGTTTACGATAGGTAGCATACATTTGGTTATGGTAGCGTAGGACACACACAGACGGCTTAGAGGTAGCAGTAGCGAACTAAGTCCCGATCAATTCACTTTGCATTTTGCATCCCACCAACCAAGCGACCTTTCAACAAACGGCGGATGCATCAGCTGGCGCAGCAAGAAGCAGCGAACTGTCGCCCTCTCCTCGACCGAAGCAGAGTACATGGCTCTATCGGAAGCAATCCAAGAAGCCGTGTGGCTCAAGGCGTTCCTGTGCGAACTCGGCGAAGTTGCAAGCGACCAAGCGCTCACGGTGTACGAAGACAACCAAGGTGCGATCGCGTTGGCCAAGAACCCCGAGTTCCACAAGCGCACCAAGCACATCAACATTCGCTACCACTTCGTCCGTGAGAAGGTCGAGGACGGTCAAGTGTGTCTCCAGTACTGCCCGACCCAAGACATGCTTGCCGACATCATGACCAAGCCGATCCCCACTGTCCAGTTCGACGTGCTCCGCACCAAGCTTGGTGTCCACGACGCAGTCGAGTCGAGGGGGAGTGTTGAAGATGATGCGCCTCGAACCCAGCGTCATCATTCCAGTTGAAGCTCGGCTGTAGAAGATTCTCCTGCAGAAGATTCTCCGTGGAAGATTCGACATGTGGAAGATTCTCCGTCTGGTTCTGGTTTGAATCCAGTGCCACCCATCGACTTCGTTGAAGTATCCACGAAGTCAGTTTATGTTTGCATATGTTTACGATAGGTAGCATACATTTGGTTATGGTAGCGTAGGACACACACAGACGGCTTAGAGGTAGCAGTAGCGAACTAAGTCCCGATCAATTCACTTTGCATTTTGCATCCCACCAACCAAGCGACCTTTCAACAAACGGCGGATGCATCAGCTGGCGCAGCAAGAAGCAGCGAACTGTCGCCCTCTCCTCGACCGAAGCAGAGTACATGGCTCTATCGGAAGCAATCCAAGAAGCCGTGTGGCTCAAGGCGTTCCTGTGCGAACTCGGCGAAGTTGCAAGCGACCAAGCGCTCACGGTGTACGAAGACAACCAAGGTGCGATCGCGTTGGCCAAGAACCCCGAGTTCCACAAGCGCACCAAGCACATCAACATTCGCTACCACTTCGTTCGTGAGAAGGTCGAGGACGGTCAAGTGTGTCTCCAGTACTGCCCGACCCAAGACATGCTTGCCGACATCATGACCAAGCCGATCCCCACTGTCCAGTTCGACGTGCTCCGCACCAAGCTTGGTGTCCAAGACGCAGTCGAGTCGAGGGGGAGTGTTGAAGATGATGCGCCTCGAACCCAGCGTCATCATTCCAGTTGAAGCTCGGCTGTAGAAGATTCTCCTGCAGAAGATTCTCCGTGGAAGATTCGACATGTGGAAGATTCTCCGTCTGGTTCTGGTTTGAATCCAGTGCCACCCATCGACTTCGTTGAAGTATCCACGAAGTCAGTTTATGTTTGCATATGTTTACGATAGGTAGCATACATTTGGTTATGGTAGCGTAGGACACACACAGACGGCTTAGAGGTAGCAGTAGCGAACTAAGTCCCGATCAATTCACTTTGCATTTTGCATCCCACCAACCAAGCGACCTTTCAACAAACGGCGGATGCATCAGCTGGCGCAGCAAGAAGCAGCGAACTGTCGCCCTCTCCTCGACCGAAGCAGAGTACATGGCTCTATCGGAAGCAATCCAAGAAGCCGTGTGGCTCAAGGCGTTCCTGTGCGAACTCGGCGAAGTTGCAAGCGACCAAGCGCTCACGGTGTACGAAGACAACCAAGGTGCGATCGCGTTGGCCAAGAACCCCGAGTTCCACAAGCGCACCAAGCACATCAACATTCGCTACCACTTCGTTCGTGAGAAGGTCGAGGACGGTCAAGTGTGTCTCCAGTACTGCCCGACCCAAGACATGCTTGCCGACATCATGACCAAGCCGATCCCCACTGTCCAGTTCGACGTGCTCCGCACCAAGCTTGGTGTCCAAGACGCAGTCGAGTCGAGGGGGAGTGTTGAAGATGATGCGCCTCGAACCCAGCGTCATCATTCCAGTTGAAGCTCGGCTGTAGAAGATTCTCCTGCAGAAGATTCTCCGTGGAAGATTCGACATGTGGAAGATTCTCCGTCTGGTTCTGGTTTGAATCCAGTGCCACCCATCGACTTCGTTGAAGTATCCACGAAGTCAGTTTATGTTTGCATATGTTTACGATAGGTAGCATACATTTGGTTATGGTAGCGTAGGACACACACAGACGGCTTAGAGGTAGCAGTAGCGAACTAAGTCCCGATCAATTCACTTTGCATTTTGCATCCCACCAACCAAGCGACCTTTCAACAAACGGCGGATGCATCAGCTGGCGCAGCAAGAAGCAGCGAACTGTCGCCCTCTCCTCGACCGAAGCAGAGTACATGGCTCTATCGGAAGCAATCCAAGAAGCCGTGTGGCTCAAGGCGTTCCTGTGCGAACTCGGCGAAGTTGCAAGCGACCAAGCGCTCACGGTGTACGAAGACAACCAAGGTGCGATCGCGTTGGCCAAGAACCCCGAGTTCCACAAGCGCACCAAGCACATCAACATTCGCTACCACTTCGTTCGTGAGAAGGTCGAGGACGGTCAAGTGTGTCTCCAGTACTGCCCGACCCAAGACATGCTTGCCGACATCATGACCAAGCCGATCCCCACTGTCCAGTTCGACGTGCTCCGCACCAAGCTTGGTGTCCAAGACGCAGTCGAGTCGAGGGGGAGTGTTGAAGATGATGCGCCTCGAACCCAGCGTCATCATTCCAGTTGAAGCTCGGCTGTAGAAGATTCTCCTGCAGAAGATTCTCCGTGGAAGATTCGACATGTGGAAGATTCGACATGTGGAAGATTCTCCGTCTGGTTCTGGTTTGAATCCAGTGCCACCCATCGACTTCGTTGAAGTATCCACGAAGTCAGTTTATGTTTGCATATGTTTACGATAGGTAGCATACATTTGGTTATGGTAGCGTAGGACACACACAGACGGCTTAGAGGTAGCAGTAGCGAACTAAGTCCCGATCAATTCACTTTGCATTTTGCATCCCACCAACCAAGCGACCTTTCAACAAACGGCGGATGCATCAGCTGGCGCAGCAAGAAGCAGCGAACTGTCGCCCTCTCCTCGACCGAAGCAGAGTACATGGCTCTATCGGAAGCAATCCAAGAAGCCGTGTGGCTCAAGGCGTTCCTGTGCGAACTCGGCGAAGTTGCAAGCGACCAAGCGCTCACGGTGTACGAAGACAACCAAGGTGCGATCGCGTTGGCCAAGAACCCCGAGTTCCACAAGCGCACCAAGCACATCAACATTCGCTACCACTTCGTTCGTGAGAAGGTCGAGGACGGTCAAGTGTGTCTCCAGTACTGCCCGACCCAAGACATGCTTGCCGACATCATGACCAAGCCGATCCCCGCGGTCCAGTTCGACGTGCTCCGCACCAAGCTTGGTGTCCAAGACGCAGTCGAGTCGAGGGGGAGTGTTGAAGATGATGCGCCTCGAACCCAGCGTCATCATTCCAGTTGAAGCTCGGCTGTAGAAGATTCTCCTGCAGAAGATTCTCCGTGGAAGATTCGACATGTGGAAGATTCTCCGTCTGGTTCTGGTTTGAATCCAGTGCCACCCATCGACTTCGTTGAAGTATCCACGAAGTCAGTTTATGTTTGCATATGTTTACGATAGGTAGCATACATTTGGTTATGGTAGCGTAGGACACACACAGACGGCTTAGAGGTAGCAGTAGCGAACTAAGTCCCGATCAATTCACTTTGCATTTTGCATCCCACCAACCAAGCGACCTTTCAACAAACGGCGGATGCATCAGCTGGCGCAGCAAGAAGCAGCGAACTGTCGCCCTCTCCTCGACCGAAGCAGAGTACATGGCTCTATCGGAAGCAATCCAAGAAGCCGTGTGGCTCAAGGCGTTCCTGTGCGAACTCGGCGAAGTTGCAAGCGACCAAGCGCTCACGGTGTACGAAGACAACCAAGGTGCGATCGCGTTGGCCAAGAACCCCGAGTTCCACAAGCGCACCAAGCACATCAACATTCGCTACCACTTCGTTCGTGAGAAGGTCGAGGACGGTCAAGTGTGTCTCCAGTACTGCCCGACCCAAGACATGCTTGCCGACATCATGACCAAGCCGATCCCCGCGGTCCAGTTCGACGTGCTCCGCACCAAGCTTGGTGTCCAAGACGCAGTCGAGTCGAGGGGGAGTGTTGAAGATGATGCGCCTCGAACCCAGCGTCATCATTCCAGTTGAAGCTCGGCTGTAGAAGATTCTCCTGCAGAAGATTCTCCGTGGAAGATTCGACATGTGGAAGATTCTCCGTCTGGTTCTGGTTTGAATCCAGTGCCACCCATCGACTTCGTTGAAGTATCCACGAAGTCAGTTTATGTTTGCATATGTTTACGATAGGTAGCATACATTTGGTTATGGTAGCGTAGGACACACACAGACGGCTTAGAGGTAGCAGTAGCGAACTAAGTCCCGATCAATTCACTTTGCATTTTGCATCCCACCAACCAAGCGACCTTTCAACAAACGGCGGATGCATCAGCTGGCGCAGCAAGAAGCAGCGAACTGTCGCCCTCTCCTCGACCGAAGCAGAGTACATGGCTCTATCGGAAGCAATCCAAGAAGCCGTGTGGCTCAAGGCGTTCCTGTGCGAACTCGGCGAAGTTGCAAGCGACCAAGCGCTCACGGTGTACGAAGACAACCAAGGTGCGATCGCGTTGGCCAAGAACCCCGAGTTCCACAAGCGCACCAAGCACATCAACATTCGCTACCACTTCGTTCGTGAGAAGGTCGAGGACGGTCAAGTGTGTCTCCAGTACTGCCCGACCCAAGACATGCTTGCCGACATCATGACCAAGCCGATCCCCGCGGTCCAGTTCGACGTGCTCCGCACCAAGCTTGGTGTCCAAGACGCAGTCGAGTCGAGGGGGAGTGTTGAAGATGATGCGCCTCGAACCCAGCGTCATCATTCCAGTTGAAGCTCGGCAGTTGAAGCTCGGCTGTAGAAGATTCTCCTGCAGAAGATTCTCCGTGGAAGATTCGACATGTGGAAGATTCTCCGTCTGGTTCTGGTTTGAATCCAGTGCCACCCATCGACTTCGTTGAAGTATCCACGAAGTCAGTTTATGTTTGCATATGTTTACGATAGGTAGCATACATTTGGTTATGGTAGCGTAGGACACACACAGACGGCTTAGAGGTAGCAGTAGCGAACTAAGTCCCGATCAATTCACTTTGCATTTTGCATCCCACCAACCAAGCGACCTTTCAACAAACGGCGGATGCATCAGCTGGCGCAGCAAGAAGCAGCGAACTGTCGCCCTCTCCTCGACCGAAGCAGAGTACATGGCTCTATCGGAAGCAATCCAAGAAGCCGTGTGGCTCAAGGCGTTCCTGTGCGAACTCGGCGAAGTTGCAAGCGACCAAGCGCTCACGGTGTACGAAGACAACCAAGGTGCGATCGCGTTGGCCAAGAACCCCGAGTTCCACAAGCGCACCAAGCACATCAACATTCGCTACCACTTCGTTCGTGAGAAGGTCGAGGACGGTCAAGTGTGTCTCCAGTACTGCCCGACCCAAGACATGCTTGCCGACATCATGACCAAGCCGATCCCCGCGGTCCAGTTCGACGTGCTCCGCACCAAGCTTGGTGTCCAAGACGCAGTCGAGTCGAGGGGGAGTGTTGAAGATGATGCGCCTCGAACCCAGCGTCATCATTCCAGTTGAAGCTCGGCTGTAGAAGATTCTCCTGCAGAAGATTCTCCGTGGAAGATTCGACATGTGGAAGATTCTCCGTCTGGTTCTGGTTTGAATCCAGTGCCACCCATCGACTTCGTTGAAGTATCCACGAAGTCAGTTTATGTTTGCATATGTTTACGATAGGTAGCATACATTTGGTTATGGTAGCGTAGGACACACACAGACGGCTTAGAGGTAGCAGTAGCGAACTAAGTCCCGATCAATTCACTTTGCATTTTGCATCCCACCAACCAAGCGACCTTTCAACAAACGGCGGATGCATCAGCTGGCGCAGCAAGAAGCAGCGAACTGTCGCCCTCTCCTCGACCGAAGCAGAGTACATGGCTCTATCGGAAGCAATCCAAGAAGCCGTGTGGCTCAAGGCGTTCCTGTGCGAACTCGGCGAAGTTGCAAGCGACCAAGCGCTCACGGTGTACGAAGACAACCAAGGTGCGATCGCGTTGGCCAAGAACCCCGAGTTCCACAAGCGCACCAAGCACATCAACATTCGCTACCACTTCGTTCGTGAGAAGGTCGAGGACGGTCAAGTGTGTCTCCAGTACTGCCCGACCCAAGACATGCTTGCCGACATCATGACCAAGCCGATCCCCGCGGTCCAGTTCGACGTGCTCCGCACCAAGCTTGGTGTCCAAGACGCAGTCGAGTCGAGGGGGAGTGTTGAAGATGATGCGCCTCGAACCCAGCGTCATCATTCCAGTTGAAGCTCGGCAGTTGAAGCTCGGCTGTAGAAGATTCTCCTGCAGAAGATTCTCCGTGGAAGATTCGACATGTGGAAGATTCTCCGTCTGGTTCTGGTTTGAATCCAGTGCCACCCATCGACTTCGTTGAAGTATCCACGAAGTCAGTTTATGTTTGCATATGTTTACGATAGGTAGCATACATTTGGTTATGGTAGCGTAGGACACACACAGACGGCTTAGAGGTAGCAGTAGCGAACTAAGTCCCGATCAATTCACTTTGCATTTTGCATCCCACCAACCAAGCGACCTTTCAACAAACGGCGGATGCATCAGCTGGCGCAGCAAGAAGCAGCGAACTGTCGCCCTCTCCTCGACCGAAGCAGAGTACATGGCTCTATCGGAAGCAATCCAAGAAGCCGTGTGGCTCAAGGCGTTCCTGTGCGAACTCGGCGAAGTTGCAAGCGACCAAGCGCTCACGGTGTACGAAGACAACCAAGGTGCGATCGCGTTGGCCAAGAACCCCGAGTTCCACAAGCGCACCAAGCACATCAACATTCGCTACCACTTCGTTCGTGAGAAGGTCGAGGACGGTCAAGTGTGTCTCCAGTACTGCCCGACCCAAGACATGCTTGCCGACATCATGACCAAGCCGATCCCCACTGTCCAGTTCGACGTGCTCCGCACCAAGCTTGGTGTCCAAGACGCAGTCGAGTCGAGGGGGAGTGTTGAAGATGATGCGCCTCGAACCCAGCGTCATCATTCCAGTTGAAGCTCGGCTGTAGAAGATTCTCCTGCAGAAGATTCTCCGTGGAAGATTCGACATGTGGAAGATTCTCCGTCTGGTTCTGGTTTGAATCCAGTGCCACCCATCGACTTCGTTGAAGTATCCACGAAGTCAGTTTATGTTTGCATATGTTTACGATAGGTAGGACATACATTTGATTATGGTAGCGTAGGACACACACAGACGGCTTAGAGGTAGCAGTAGCGAACTAAGTCCCGATCAATTCACTTTGCATTTTGCATCCCACCAACCAAGCGACCTTCCAACACTCAAGACTTGTACAAGTCGCCGTACGAAGAATGGTACGGGAAGAAGCCCTTGCTCGTCAACTTCAAGGTGTTCGGCTGCCATGCGTACGTCCACGTGCCCAAGGAGAAGCGGTCGAAATTCGACGCTCGAGCCATCTTGTGTCGGTTCCTCGGCTACTCGGATCACGAGAAGGCGTATCGGTTTGAAGAGTTCGCAACCGGCCGGATCGTCATCAGTCGAGACGCGCAGTTCATGGAAGACACGTTCGACGACGGCAAGCGCGAAGAACCCTGGAGCAAGTCCGTCGAGTTCCGCGACGATGAAGATGATGAGGATCAAGATGAAGCAACCGACAACCAAGATGATGATGATGAAGACATGGGTGAGCAGCCAGCCTCACCAGCACCAAGTCAGCGCAGCTACGAGCGACCGGAGTGGCAACAGGGCCAGCGGTCGCAGCGTCCAGCAGCACCAGCATCGGCCCAGCAGCCGAATGTCGACTACGCACCAGGGTCCAAGCGCCACTCTCGCACGCGCTCGCTCGAGAACCTGGCTGAACCGCCAGTTGAGAAGCGCTACGGACGGGTTGGTCGCACAAGTGGTGCGACCCCACCACCCACGCAAGGTTCAAGGACATCGCTCGAAGATCTGTCTGCACTGCTCACGTGGATCGAAGAGGAAGGCGTAGAAGATCAAGACCACGAAGAGTTTGCTCTCGTCGTGAATTCAGGGGGAGAGTTGCCGACATCGTTCAAGTCGGCGATGGAATCCGACGACGCCAGCAACTGGAAGGAAGCCTGCGACTCCGAGCTCGAGTCGCTCAAGAAGAACGAGACGTGGGGCCTTGTCCCTTTGCCAGCCGGACGCAAGGCCATCACCAGCAAGTGGGTGTTCAAGGTCAAGGAAACCACCGAAGGACTCGTCGAACGGTACAAGGCTCGACTCGTTGCCAAGGGGTTCCTGCAGAAGTACGGCATCGACTTCGAAGAGACGTTCGCACCCGTCGCCAAGTTCACGTCGATCCGCACCATCCTCAGCATCGCCGCTCGACACAAGCTCATGATCCATCAGATGGATGTCAAGACGGCGTTCCTGAACGGCAACCTCGACGAAGAAATCTACATGAAGCAGCCCGAAGGCTTCGTCGACCAGCGCCACCCCGACTACGTGTGCAAGCTCAAGCGCTCGCTCTACGGTCTCAAGCAGTCGCCACGCACGTGGAACCAGACCATCGACGCCTTCATGCGCAAGGTCGGCTTCACCAAGTGCGAGATGGACCACTGCGTGTACGTCAAGCGGAGCGGCTCAGCGATGATCTTCGTCGTGATCTACGTCGACGACCTCATCCTCGCCTGCAACAGCCTCGAGTTGCTCACGGCGACCAAGCGTGCACTCAGCGAACGCTTCGAGATGTCCGACCTCGGCGAACTCAAGTACTGCCTCGGCATGGAAGTTGATCAAGACCCCAAGTCCGGCGACGTGACCATGCGGCAGACCAAGTTCCTGCAGTCGATCCTGACCAAGTTCGGCATGCAAGACTGCAAACCAGTGAGGACCCCTCAAGACCCCGGACTCAAGCTGACCAAGGCCATGTGCGAAGGTGGTTGCAAGCACGAAGACACCATGAAGAACGTGCCGTACCGAAGTGCAGTCGGCGCACTCATGTACCTCATGGTCGGCACTCGACCAGACCTCGCAGCGGCAGTCGGCACACTCAGCCAGTTCGCCGCGGACCCGTGTCCAACACACTGGCAAGCTCTCAAGCGTGTGCTCCGGTATCTGCAAGCGACTCCGATGTACGGCCTGCAGTTCTCGGCATCGAACGACGGAAGACTGGTCGGCTACTCCGACGCCGACTGGGCTGGCGACATCGAGTCACGTCGAAGCACCAGCGGCTACGTGTTCATGCTCAACGGCGGATGCATCAGCTGGCGCAGCAAGAAGCAGCGAACTGTCGCCCTCTCCTCGACCGAAGCAGAGTACATGGCTCTATCGGAAGCAATCCAAGAAGCCGTGTGGCTCAAGGCGTTCCTGTGCGAACTCGGCGAAGTTGCAAGTGACCAAGCGCTCACGGTGTACGAAGACAACCAAGGTGCGATCGCGTTGGCCAAGAACCCCGAGTTCCACAAGCGCACCAAGCACATCGACATTCGCTACCACTTCGTTCGTGAGAAGGTCGAGGACGGTCAAGTGTCTCTCCAGTATTGCCCGACCCAAGACATGCTTGCCGACATCATGACCAAGCCGATCCCCGCGGTCCAGTTCGACGTGCTCCGCACCAAGCTTGGTGTCCAAGACGCAGTCGAGTCGAGGGGGAGTGTTGAAGATGATGCGCCTCGAACCCAGCGTCATCATTCCAGTTGAAGCTCGGCAGTTGAAGCTCGGCTGTAGAAGATTCTCCTGCAGAAGGTTCTCCGTGGAAGATTCGACATGTGGAAGATTCTCCGTCTGGTTCTGGTTTGAATCCAGTGCCACCCATCGACTTCGTTGAAGTATCCACGAAGTCAGTTTATGTTTGCATATGTTTACGATAGGTAGCATACATTTGGTTATGGTAGCGTAGGACACACACAGACGGCTTAGAGGTAGCAGTAGCGAACTAAGTCCCGATCAATTCACTTTGCATTTTGCATCCCACCAACCAAGCGACCTTTCAACAAACGGCGGATGCATCAGCTGGCGCAGCAAGAAGCAGCGAACTGTCGCCCTCTCCTCGACCGAAGCAGAGTACATGGCTCTATCGGAAGCGATCCAAGAAGCCGTGTGGCTCAAGGCGTTCCTGTGCGAACTCGGCGAAGTTGCAAGTGACCAAGCGCTCACGGTGTACGAAGACAACCAAGGTGCGATCGCGTTGGCCAAGAACCCCGAGTTCCACAAGCGCACCAAGCACATCGACATTCGCTACCACTTCGTTCGTGAGAAGGTCGAGGACGGCCAAGTGTCTCTCCAGTACTGCCCGACCCAAGACATGCTTGCCGACATCATGACCAAGCCGATCCCCACTGTCCAGTTCGACGTGCTCCGCACCAAGCTTGGTGTCCAAGACGCAGTCGAGTCGAGGGGGAGTGTTGAAGATGATGCGCCTCGAACCCAGCGTCATCATTCCAGTTGAAGCTCGGCAGTTGAAGCTCGGCTGTAGAAGATTCTCCTGCAGAAGGTTCTCCGTGGAAGATTCGACATGTGGAAGATTCTCCGTCTGGTTCTGGTTTGAATCCAGTGCCACCCATCGACTTCGTTGAAGTATCCACGAAGTCAGTTTATGTTTGCATATGTTTACGATAGGTAGCATACATTTGGTTATGGTAGCGTAGGACACACACAGACGGCTTAGAGGTAGCAGTAGCGAACTAAGTCCCGATCAATTCACTTTGCATTTTGCATCCCACCAACCAAGCGACCTTTCAACAAACGGCGGATGCATCAGCTGGCGCAGCAAGAAGCAGCGAACTGTCGCCCTCTCCTCGACCGAAGCAGAGTACATGGCTCTATCGGAAGCAATCCAAGAAGCCGTGTGGCTCAAGGCGTTCCTGTGCGAACTCGGCGAAGTTGCAAGCGACCAAGCGCTCACGGTGTACGAAGACAACCAAGGTGCGATCGCGTTGGCCAAGAACCCCGAGTTCCACAAGCGCACCAAGCACATCGACATTCGCTACCACTTCGTTCGTGAGAAGGTCGAGGACGGCCAAGTGTCTCTCCAGTATTGCCCGACCCAAGACATGCTTGCCGACATCATGACCAAGCCGATCCCCACTGTCCAGTTCGACGTGCTCCGCACCAAGCTTGGTGTCCAAGACGCAGTCGAGTCGAGGGGGAGTGTTGAAGATGATGCGCCTCGAACCCAGCGTCATCATTCCAGTTGAAGCTCGGCAGTTGAAGCTCGGCTGTAGAAGATTCTCCTGCAGAAGGTTCTCCGTGGAAGATTCGACATGTGGAAGATTCTCCGTCTGGTTCTGGTTTGAATCCAGTGCCACCCATCGACTTCGTTGAAGTATCCACGAAGTCAGTTTATGTTTGCATATGTTTACGATAGGTAGGACATACATTTGATTATGGTAGCGTAGGACACACACAGACGGCTTAGAGGTAGCAGCAGCGAACTAAGTCCCGATCAATTCACTTTGCATTTTGCATCCCACCAACCAAGCGACCTTCCAACACTCAAGACTTGTACAAGTCGCCGTACGAAGAATGGTACGGGAAGAAGCCCTTGCTCGTCAACTTCAAGGTGTTCGGCTGCCATGCGTACGTCCACGTGCCCAAGGAGAAGCGGTCGAAATTCGACGCTCGAGCCATCTTGTGTCGGTTCCTCGGCTACTCGGATCACGAGAAGGCGTATCGGTTTGAAGAGTTCGCAACCGGCCGGATCGTCATCAGTCGAGACGCGCAGTTCATGGAAGACACGTTCGACGACGGCAAGCGCGAAGAACCCTGGAGCAAGTCCGTCGAGTTCCGCGACGATGAAGATGATGAGGATCAAGATGAAGCAACCGACAACCAAGATGATGATGATGAAGACATGGGTGAGCAGCCAGCCTCACCAGCACCAAGTCAGCGCAGCTACGAGCGACCGGAGTGGCAACAGGGCCAGCGGTCGCAGCGTCCAGCAGCACCAGCATCGACCCAGCAGCCGAATGTCGACTACGCACCAGGGTCCAAGCGCCACTCTCGCACGCGCTCGCTCGAGAACCTGGCTGAACCGCCAGTTGAGAAGCGCTACGGACGGGTTGGTCGCACAAGTGGTGCGACCCCACCACCCACGCAAGGTTCAAGGACATCGCTCGAAGATCTGTCTGCACTGCTCACGTGGATCGAAGAGGAAGGCGTAGAAGATCAAGACCACGAAGAGTTTGCTCTCGTCGTGAATTCAGGGGGAGAGTTGCCGACATCGTTCAAGTCGGCGATGGAATCCGACGACGCCAGCAACTGGAAGGAAGCCTGCGACTCCGAGCTCGAGTCGCTCAAGAAGAACGAGACGTGGGGCCTTGTCCCTTTGCCAGCCGGACGCAAGGCCATCACCAGCAAGTGGGTGTTCAAGGTCAAGGAAACCACCGAAGGACTCGTCGAACGGTACAAGGCTCGACTCGTTGCCAAGGGGTTCCTGCAGAAGTACGGCATCGACTTCGAAGAAACGCTCGCCCCCGTGCCCGTGGCCAAGTTCACGTCGATTCGGACCATCCTCAGCATCGCCGCTCGACACAAGCTCATGATCCATCAGATGGATGTCAAGACGGCGTTCCTGAACGGCAACCTCGACGAAGAAATCTACATGAAGCAGCCCGAAGGCTTCGTCGACCAGCATCACCCCGACTACGTGTGCAAGCTCAAGCGCTCGCTCGACGGTCTCAAGCAGTCGCCTCGCACGTGGAGCCAGACCATCGACGCCTTCATGCGCAAGGTCGGCTTTACCAAGTGCGAGATGGACCACTGCGTGTACGTCAAGCGGAGCGGCTCGGCGATGATCTTCGTGGTGATCTACGTCGACGACCTCATCCTCGCCTGCAACAGCCTCGAGTTGCTCACGGCGACCAAGCGTGCACTCAGCGAACGCTTCGAGATGTCCGACCTCGGCGAACTCAAGTACTGCCTCGGCATGGAAGTTGATCAAGACCCCAAGTCCGGCGACGTGACCATGCGGCAGACCAAGTTCCTGCAGTCGATCCTGACCAAGTTCGGCATGCAAGACTGCAAACCAGTGAGGACTCCTCAAGACCCCGGACTCAAGCTGACCAAGGCCATGTGCGAAGGTGGTTGCAAGCACGAAGACACCATGAAGAACGTGCCGTACCGAAGTGCAGTCGGCGCACTCATGTACCTCATGGTCGGCACTCGACCAGACCTCGCAGCGGCAGTCGGCACACTCAGCCAGTTCGCCGCGGACCCGTGTCCAACACACTGGCAAGCTCTCAAGCGTGTGCTCCGGTATCTGCAAGCGACTCCGACGTACGGCCTGCAGTTCTCGGCATCGCATGACGGAAGACTGGTCGGCTACTCCGACGCCGACTGGGCTGGCGACATCGAGTCTCGTCGAAGCACCAGCGTAGGCTACGTGTTCATGCTCAACGGCGGATGCATCAGCTGGCGCAGCAAGAAGCAGCGAACTGTCGCCCTCTCCTCGACCGAAGCAGAGTACATGGCTCTGTCGGAAGCAATCCAAGAAGCCGTGTGGCTCAAGGCGTTCCTGTGCGAACTCGGCGAAGTTGCAAGTGACCAAGCGCTCACGGTACGAAGACAACCAAGGTGCGATCGCGTTGGCCAAGAACCCCGAGTTCCACAAGCGCACCAAGCACATCAACATTCGCTACCACTTCGTTCGTGAGAAGGTCGAGGACGGTCAAGTGTGTCTCCAGTACTGCCCGACCCAAGACATGCTTGCCGACATCATGACCAAGCCGATCCCCGCGGTCCAGTTCGACGTGCTCCGCACCAAGCTTGGTGTCCAAGACGCAGTCGAGTCGAGGGGGAGTGTTGAAGATGATGCGCCTCGAACCCAGCGTCATCATTCCAGTTGAAGCTCGGCTGTAGAAGATTCTCCTGCAGAAGGTTCTCCGTGGAAGATTCGACATGTGGAAGATTCGACATGTGGAAGATTCTCCGTCTGGTTCTGGTTTGAATCCAGTGCCACCCATCGACTTCGTTGAAGTATCCACGAAGTCAGTTTATGTTTGCATATGTTTACGATAGGTAGGACATACATTTGATTATGGTAGCGTAGGACACACACAGACGGCTTAGAGGTAGCAGCAGCGAACTAAGTCCCGATCAATTCACTTTGCATTTTGCATCCCACCAACCAAGCGACCTTCCAACACTCAAGACTTGTACAAGTCGCCGTACGAAGAATGGTACGGGAAGAAGCCCTTGCTCGTCAACTTCAAGGTGTTCGGCTGCCATGCGTACGTCCACGTGCCCAAGGAGAAGCGGTCGAAATTCGACGCTCGAGCCATCTTGTGTCGGTTCCTCGGCTACTCGGATCACGAGAAGGCGTATCGGTTTGAAGAGTTCGCAACCGGCCGGATCGTCATCAGTCGAGACGCGCAGTTCATGGAAGACACATTCGACGATGGCAAGCGCGAAGAACCCTGGAGCAAGTCCGTCGAGTTCCGCGACGATGAAGATGATGAAGATGATGAAGATGAAGCAACCGACAACCAAGATGATGAAGACATGGGTGAGCAGCCAGCCTCACCAGCACCAAGTCAGCGCAGCTACGAGCGACCGGAGTGGCAACAGGGCCAGCGGTCGCAGCGTCCAGCAGCACCAGCATCGACCCAGCAGCCGAATGTCGACTACGCACCAGGGTCCAAGCGCCACTCTCGCACGCGCTCGCTCGAGAACCTGGCTGAACCGCCAGTTGAGAAGCGCTACGGACGGGTTGGTCGCACAAGTGGTGCGACCCCACCACCCACGCAAGGTTCAAGGACATCGCTCGAAGATCTGTCTGCACTGCTCACGTGGATCGAAGAGGAAGGCGTAGAAGATCAAGACCACGAAGAGTTTGCTCTCGTCGTGAATTCAGGGGGAGAGTTGCCGACATCGTTCAAGTCGGCGATGGAATCCGACGACGCCAGCAACTGGAAGGAAGCCTGCGACTCCGAGCTCGAGTCGCTCTGTTGAAAGGTCACTTGGTTGGTGGGATGCAAAATGCAAAGTGAATTGATCGGGACTTAGTTCGCTACTGCTACCTCTAAGCCGTCTGTGTGTGTCCTACGCTACCGTAATCAAATGTATGTCCTACCTATCGTAAACATATGCAAACACAACTATAAACTGACTTCGTGGATACTTCAACGAAGTCGATGGGTGGCACTGGATTCAAACCAGAACCAGACGGAGAATCTTCCACATGTCGAGTCTTCCACATGTCGAATCTTCCACGGAGAACCTTCTGCAGGAGAATCTTCTACAGCCGAGCTTCAACTGCCGAGCTTCAACTGGAATGATGACGCTGGGTTCGAGGCGCATCATCTTCAACACTCCCCCTCGACTCGACTGCGTCTTGGACACCAAGCTTGGTGCGGAGCACGTCGAACTGGACAGTGGGGATCGGCTTGGTCATGATGTCGGCAAGCATGTCTTGGGTCGGGCAGTACTGGAGAGACACTTGGCCGTCCTCGACCTTCTCACGAACGAAGTGGTAGCGAATGTCGATGTGCTTGGTGCGCTTGTGGAACTCGGGGTTCTTGGCCAACGCGATCGCACCTTGGTTGTCTTCGTACACCGTGAGCGCTTGGTCACTTGCAACTTCGCCGAGTTCGCACAGGAACGCCTTGAGCCACACGGCTTCTTGGATCGCTTCCGATAGAGCCATGTACTCTGCTTCGGTCGAGGAGAGGGCGACAGTTCGCTGCTTCTTGCTGCGCCAGCTGATGCATCCGCCGTTGAGCATGAACACGTAGCCGCTGGTGCTTCGACGAGACTCGATGTCGCCAGCCCAGTCGGCGTCGGAGTAGCCGACCAGTCTTCCGTCGTTCGATGCCGAGAACTGCAGGCCGTACATCGGAGTCGCTTGCAGATACCGGAGCACACGCTTGAGAGCTTGCCAATGTGTTGGACACGGGTCCGCGGCGAACTGGCTGAGTGTGCCGACTGCCGCTGCGAGGTCTGGTCGAGTGCCGACCATGAGGTACATGAGTGCGCCGACTGCACTTCGGTACGGCACGTTCTTCATGGTGTCTTCGTGCTTGCAACCACCTTCGCACATGGCCTTGGTCAGCTTGAGTCCGGGGTCTTGAGGGGTCCTCACTGGTTTGCAGTCTTGCATGCCGAACTTGGTCAGGATCGACTGCAGGAACTTGGTCTGCCGCATGGTCACGTCGCCGGACTTGGGGTCTTGCTCAACTTCCATGCCGAGGCAGTACTTGAGTTCGCCGAGGTCGGACATCTCGAAGCGTTCGCTGAGTGCACGCTTGGTCGCCGTGAGCAACTCGAGGCTGTTGCAGGCGAGGATGAGGTCGTCGACGTAGATCACGACGAAGATCATCGCTGAGCCGCTCCGCTTGACGTACACGCAGTGGTCCATCTCGCACTTGGTGAAGCCGACCTTGCGCATGAAGGCGTCGATGGTCTGGTTCCACGTGCGTGGCGACTGCTTGAGACCGTAGAGCGAGCGCTTGAGCTTGCACACGTAGTCGGGGTGGCGCTGGTCGACGAAGCCTTCGGGCTGCTTCATGTAGATTTCTTCGTCGAGGTTGCCGTTCAGGAACGCCGTCTTGACATCCATCTGATGGATCATGAGCTTGTGTCGAGCGGCGATGCTGAGGATGGTGCGGATCGACGTGAACTTGGCGACGGGTGCGAACGTCTCTTCGAAGTCGATGCCGTACTTCTGCAGGAACCCCTTGGCAACGAGTCGAGCCTTGTACCGTTCGACGAGTCCTTCGGCGGTTTCCTTGACCTTGAACACCCACTTGCTGGTGATGGCCTTGCGTCCGGCTGGCAAAGGGACTAGGTCCCAGGTCTCGTTCTTCTTGAGCGACTCAAGCTCGGAGTCGCAGGCTTCCTTCCAGTTGCTGGCGTCGTCGGATTCCATCGCCGACTTGAACGATGTCGGCAACTCTCCCCCTGAATTCACGACGAGAGCAAACTCTTCGTGGTCTTGATCTTCTACGCCTTCCTCTTCGATCCACGTGAGCAGTGCAGACAGATCTTCGAGCGATGTCCTTGAACCTTGCGTGGGTGGTGGGGTCGCACCACTTGTGCGACCAACCCGTCCGTAGCGCTTCTCAACTGGCGGTTCAGCCAGGTTCTCGAGCGAGCGCGTGCGAGAGTGGCGCTTGGACCCTGGTGCGTAGTCGACATTCGGCTGCTGGGCCGATGCTGGTGCTGCTGGACGCTGCGACCGCTGGCCCTGTTGCCACTCCGGTCGCTCGTAGCTGCGCTGACTTGGTGCTGGTGAGGCTGGCTGCTCACCCATGTCTTCATCATCATCATCTTGGTTGTCGGTTGCTTCATCTTGATCCTCATCATCTTCATCGTCGCGGAACTCGACGGACTTGCTCCAGGGTTCTTCGCGCTTGCCATCGTCGAATGTGTCTTCCATGAACTGCGCGTCTCGACTGATGACGATCCGGCCGGTTGCGAACTCTTCAAACCGATACGCCTTCTCGTGGTCCGAGTAGCCGAGGAACCGACACAAGATGGCTCGGGCGTCGAACTTCGACCGCTTCTCCTTGGGCACGTGGACGTACGCATGGCAGCCGAACACCTTGAAGTTGGCGAGCAAGGGCTTCTTCCCGTACCATTCTTCGTACGGCGACTTGTACAAGTCTTGAGCGCGGGTCGGAAGTCGGTTGCGAACTTCGACTGCAGTCATGACGGCTTCGCCCCAGTACTCGTCGGACAAGTTGGCATGGTGGAGCTTGCAACGACCACACTCACCGATGGTTCGGTTCATGCGCTCCGCCACACCGTTCAACTGAGGCGTGTATGGCGGCGTGACGTCGTGCTCGATGCCACGCTTGCGACAGAACTTGGCAAGCTTGGCCGACTGGTACTCGCCGCCGCCGTCGGTTCGAAGCACCTTGACTCGACGACCGGTTTGGTTCTCGGCCCAGTTGACGAACTCGACGAACTTGTCGTAGACTTCGTCCTTGGACCGCATCAGGTACAACTTGCACAGTCGAGACTTGTCGTCGGTGAACGTGGCAAAGTACTTCATGCCGCCGAAAGTCGGAGTCTTCATAGGGCCGGCCACATCGCTGTACACGACGTCAAGCAGATTCGCAGACCGCTTGGTCGTGCCCGACTGGAACTTGACGCGAGTCAGCTTGCCGAGTGCACAGCCTTCACAGACCTCCCACTCCTGCACAGACCCGATATCGAGTCCGTCGGCGAGGTCCTTCTTGACGATGGCTTCGAGTCCGCTGAAGCCGATGTGACCGAGTCGGAGGTGCCACAGGTACGACTTGGACATGGCGCGACCTCGTCTTGTACTGGCGGCGTGGGCTGCTTCAGTCGACACTGGAGACATGTTGAGCTTGAACAGACCCTTGCCGATTCGAGTGCCGATGGTCCGCTTGGCGCCCTTCAGCATGACAAAGCAACCGTCCTTGTCGAACGTCACGGGAGCAACATCCTCCGTGAATCTTCCGACCGAGAACAGGTTGCGGCTGAGCTTGGGGATATGCCACACGTTGGTGAGCAAGCCCTTCTTGACACCGCTTGGAGTCTTCATCGACATGAGAATGTCTCCCACGCCAACCGCTTGGACCGTGCCATCATCGGCCAGATGCACGTCGACTGGGTCAATCTTCTTGTAGTTCATCATGAACTGCTTGGTTCGCGACATGTGCTGAGTCGCACCCGAGTCGACCAACCACGCCGTGGATTGACTCGACTTGCCTTGGGTCTTCCCGACCGAGAACAGGTACTCGCCGGGGTCTTCATCTCGCGCAAGGTTCGCTCGCTGGAACCGTTGCCGAGGGTTGCCGTTTCCGTTGCCGTTGCCGTTGCCGCCGGAGTTGCCGTTTCCGTTGCCGTTGCCGTTGCCGCCGGAGTTGCCGTTGCCGTTGCCGTTGCCGTTGTCCTTGACACGCGAGTGGCACTCCGCGGCCCAATGACCGATCTTGCCGCAGTAGTTGCACGTGCCAGTCTTCTTGACTGCACGGCCCTTGGGCTTCGCGTCACTTGTCATGAACGCTTGGCCAAGCGTGGCTCCGTCGCCACCTTGCTCCTTGCGCTTCATGTCTTCATGGAGCAGCCGAGACGTCACGAGTTCCCACGTGAGCGCGTCGACACGCGACTCCAACGCCGTGATGAGGAACTGGTACGACTCGCTGAGACTGCCGAGAAGCGTGATCACCAAGTCGTCTTCGCTGACCGGAGCGCCGACTGCGTCGAGTTGCTCGGCCAGGGTCTTGAGCTTGTTGATGTGCGTGAGCACATCGTCACCTCCTTCCATCATGGTCGTGAAGAAACGACGACGAAGAAAGAGCTTGTTGGCAAGGCTCTTCTTCTCGAAGTGTTCTTCCAGTCTTGACCATGCATCTTGCGCACCACTCGCCGACCGAACCAGCGGGAGCTGCGAGTCTTCCATCGCGAGACAGATCATCGCGAGCGCCTTGCGAGACTTCTTCTTGAAGAGGGCTCGGTCCGCGTCGGTCTGGCACTGCTCGAGTTTGACCTCTCCACAGACAACTTCCCAGACGTCGCGTTCTTCGAGCACCATCTGCATCTTGAACTTCCATGTGTGGAAGTTGGTTCCGTCGAACTTGTTGATGCGAGCTGGGGTGGTCGAATCCATGGCGAAGGCTGGGGAGGCGAAGTCGGTGGAGGCAGAGTCGGCTGGGCTTGGGCTCATAACCTGTTGGAAGGTCGCTTGGTTGGTGGGATGCAAAATGCAGAGTAAATTGATCGGGACTTAGTTCGCTACTGCTACCTCTAAGCCGTCTGTGTGTGTCCTACGCTACCATAATCAAATGTATGTCCTACCTATCGTAAACATATGCAAACATAAACTGACTTCGTGGATACTTCAACGAAGTCGATGGGTGGCACTGGATTCAAACCAGAACCAGACGGAGAATCTTCCACATGTCGAATCTTCCACATGACATGTCGAATCTTCCACATGTCGAATCTTCTGCAGGAGAATCTTCTACAGCCGAGCTTCAACTGCCGAGCTTCAACTGGAATGATGACGCTGGGTTCGAGGCGCATCATCTTCAACAGACTGGTCGGCTACTCCGACGCCGACTGGGCTGGCGACATCGAGTCTCGTCGAAGCACCAGCGGCTACGTGTTCATGCTCAACGGCGGATGCATCAGCTGGCGCAGCAAGAAGCAGCGAACTGTCGCCCTCTCCTCGACCGAAGCAGAGTACATGGCTCTATCGGAAGCGATCCAAGAAGCCGTGTGGCTCAAGGCGTTCCTGTGCGAACTCGGCGAAGTTGCAAGTGACCAAGCGCTCACGGTGTACGAAGACAACCAAGGTGCCATCGCGTTGGCCAAGAACCCCGAGTTCCACAAGCGCACCAAGCACATCGACATTCGCTACCACTTCGTTCGTGAGAAGGTCGACGACGGTCAAGTGTGTCTGCAGTATTGCCCGACCCAAGACATGCTTGCCGACATCATGACCAAGCCGATCCCCACTGTCCAGTTCGACGTGCTCCGCACCAAGCTTGGTGTTCAAGACGCAGTCGAGTCGAGGGGGAGTGTTGAAGATGATGCGCCTCGAACCCAGCGTCATCATTCCAGTTGAAGCTCGGCAGTTGAAGCTCGGCTGTAGAAGATTCTCCTGCAGAAGATTCTCCGTGGAAGATTCGACATGTGGAAGATTCGACATGTGGAAGATTCTCCGTCTGGTTCTGGTTTGAATCCAGTGCCACCCATCGACTTCGTTGAAGTATCCACGAAGTCAGTTTATAGTTGTGTTTGCATATGTTTACGATAGGTAGGACATACATTTGATTATGGTAGCGTAGGACACACACAGACGGCTTAGAGGTAGCAGTAGCGAACTAAGTCCCGATCAATTCACTTTGCATTTTGCATCCCACCAACCAAGCGACCTTCCAACACTCAAGACTTGTACAAGTCGCCGTACGAAGAATGGTACGGGAAGAAGCCCTTGCTCGCCAACTTCAAGGTGTTCGGCTGCCATGCGTACGTCCACGTGCCCAAGGAGAAGCGGTCGAAATTCGACACTCGAGCCATCTTGTGTCGGTTCCTCGGCTACTCGGATCACGAGAAAGCGTATCGGTTTGAAGAGTTCGCAACCGGCCGGATCGTCATCAGTCGAGACGCGCAGTTCATGGAAGACACGTTCGACGACGGCAAGCGCGAAGAACCCTGGAGCAAGTCCGTCGAGTTCCGCGACGATGAAGATGATGAAGATGATGAAGATGAAGCAACCGACAACCAAGATGATGAAGACATGGGTGAGCAGCCAGCCTCACCAGCACCAAGTCAGCGCAGCTACGAGCGACCGGAGTGGCAACAGGGCCAGCGGTCGCAGCGTCCAGCAGCACCAGCATCGGCCCAGCAGCCGAATGCCGACTACGCACCAGGGTCCAAGCGCCACTCTCGCACGCACTCGCTCGAGAACCTGGCTGAACCGCCAGTTGAGAAGCGCTACGGACGTGTTGGTCGCACAAGTGGTGCGACCCCACCACCCACGCAAGGTTCAAGGACATCGCTCGAAGATCTGTCTGCACTGCTCACGTGGATCGAAGAGGAAGGCGTAGAAGATCAAGACCACGAAGAGTTTGCTCTCGTCGTGAATTCAGGGGGAGAGTTGCCGACATCGTTCAAGTCGGCGATGGAATCCGACGACGCCAGCAACTGGAAGGAAGCCTGCGACTCCGAGCTCGAGTCGCTCAAGAAGAACGAGACGTGGGGCCTTGTCCCTTTGCCAGCCGGACGCAAGGCCATCACCAGCAAGTGGGTGTTCAAGGTCAAGGAAACCACCGAAGGACTCGTCGAACGGTACAAGGCTCGACTCGTTGCCAAGGGGTTCCTGCAGAAGTACGGCATCGACTTCGAAGAAACGCTCGCCCCCGTGCCCGTGGCCAAGTTCACGTCGATTCGGACCATCCTCAGCATCGCCGCTCGACACAAGCTCATGATCCATCAGATGGATGTCAAGACGGCGTTCCTGAACGGCAACCTCGACGAAGAAATCTACATGAAGCAGCCCGAAGGCTTCGTCGACCAGCATCACCCCGACTACGTGTGCAAGCTCAAGCGCTCGCTCGACGGTCTCAAGCAGTCGCCTCGCACGTGGAGCCAGACCATCGACGCCTTCATGCGCAAGGTCGGCTTTACCAAGTGCGAGATGGACCACTGCGTGTACGTCAAGCGGAGCGGCTCGGCGATGATCTTCGTGGTGATCTACGTCGACGACCTCATCCTCGCCTGCAACAGCCTCGAGTTGCTCACGGCGACCAAGCGTGCACTCAGCGAACGCTTCGAGATGTCCGACCTCGGCGAACTCAAGTACTGCCTCGGCATGGAAGTTGATCAAGACCCCAAGTCCGGCGACGTGACCATGCGGCAGACCAAGTTCCTGCAGTCGATCCTGACCAAGTTCGGCATGCAAGACTGCAAACCAGTGAGGACTCCTCAAGACCCCGGACTCAAGCTGACCAAGGCCATGTGCGAAGGTGGTTGTAAGCACGAAGACACCATGAAGAACGTGTCGTACCGAAGTGCAGTCGGCGCACTGATGTACCTCATGGTCGGCACTCGACCAGACCTCGCAGCGGCAGTCGGCACACTCAGCCAGTTCGCCGCGGACCCGTGTCCAACACACGTGGAAGATTCTCCATCTGGTTCCCCATGAAGACTCCGGCTTTGGGCGGTATGAAGTACTACGTCACCTTGACCAACGAAAAGTCTCGACTCAACTGTGCAAGCTGTACCTCATGCGGTCCAAGGACAAAGTCTACGACAAGTTCGTCGAGTTCGTCAACTGGGTCGAGAACCAGACCGGTCGTCGAAACAAGGTGCTTCGAACCGACGGCGGCGGCGAGTACCATTCGGCCAAGCTTGCTAAGTTCTGCCGCAAGCGAGGCATCGTGCACGACTTCACACCGCCATACACGCCTCAGTTGAACGGTGTGGCGGAGCGAGTGAACCGAACAAACCCTTGGCGAGTGTGCGCGATGCGAACTCCACCACGCCAACTTGTTCGACGAGTACTGGGGCGAAGCCGTCATGACTGCAGCCGAAGTTCGCAATCGACTCCCGATCCGCGCTCAAGACTTGTACAAGTCGCCGTACGAAGAATGGTACGGGAAGAAGCCCTTGCTCGCCAACTTCAAGATGTTCGGCTGTCACGCGTACGTCGAAGATCATCGCTGAGCCGCTCCGCTTGACGTACACGCAGTGGTCCATCTCGCACTTGGTGAAGCCGACCTTGCGCATGAAGGCGTCGATGGTCTGGTTCCACGTGCGAGGCGACTGCTTGAGACCGTCGAGCGAGCGCTTGAGCTTGCACACGTAGTCGGGGTGATGCTGGTTGACGAAGTCTTCGGGCTGCTTCATGTAGATTTCTTCGTCGAGGTTGCCGTTCAGGAACGCCGTCTTGACATCCATCTGATGGATCATGAGCTTGTGTCGAGCGGCGATGCTGAGGATGGTGCGGATCGACGTGAACTTGGCGACGGGTGCGAATGCCTCTTCGAAGTCGATGCCGTACTTCTGCAGTGTTGGAAGGTCGCTTGGTTGGTGGGATGCAAAATGCAAAGTGAATTGATCGGGACTTAGTTCGCTACTGCTACCTCTAAGCCGTCTGTGTGTGTCCTACGCTACCATAATCAAATGTATGTCCTACCTATCGTAAACATATGCAAACATAAACTGACTTCGTGGATACTTCAACGAAGTCGATGGGTGGCACTGGATTCAAACCAGAACCAGACGGAGAATCTTCCACATGTCGAATCTTCCACATGACATGTCGAATCTTCCACATGTCGAATCTTCTGCAGGAGAATCTTCTACAGCCGAGCTTCAACTGCCGAGCTTCAACTGGAATGATGACGCTGGGTTCGAGGCGCATCATCTTCAACACTCCCCCTCGACTCGACTGCGTCTTGGACACCAAGCGTGGTGCGGAGCACGTCGAACTGGACAGTGGGGATCGGCTTGGTCATGATGTCGGCAAGCATGTCTTGGGTCGGGCAATACTGCAGACACACTTGACCGTCGTCGACCTTCTCACGAACGAAGTGGTAGCGAATGTTGATGTGCTTGGTGCGCTTGTGGAACTCGGGGTTCTTGGCCAACGCGATCGCACCTTGGTTGTCTTCGTACACCGTGAGCGCTTGGTCGCTTGCAACTTCGCCGAGTTCGCACAGGAACGCCTTGAGCCACACGGCTTCTTGGATTGCTTCCGATAGAGCCATGTACTCTGCTTCGGTCGAGGAGAGGGCGACAGTTCGCTGCTTCTTGCTGCGCCAGCTGATGCATCCGCCGTTGAGCATGAACACGTAGCCGCTGGTGCTTTGACGTGACTCGATGTCGCCAGCCCAGTCGGCGTTGGAGTAGCCGACCAGTCTTCCGTCGTTCGATGCCGAGAACTGCAGGCCGTACGTCGGAGTCGCTTGCAGATACCGGAGCACACGCTTGAGAGCTTGCCAGTGTGTTGGACACGGGTCCGCGGCGAACTGGCTGAGTGTGCCGACTGCCGCTGCGAGGTCTGGTCGAGTGCCGACCATGAGGTACATCAGTGCGCCGACTGCAACGAGTCGAGCCTTGTACCGTTCGACGAGTCCTTCGGCGGTTTCCTTGACCTTGAACACCCACTTGCTGGTGATGGCCTTGCGTCCGGCTGGCAAAGGGACTAGGTCCCATGTCTCGTTCTTCTTGAGCGACTCGAGCTCCGAGTCGCAGGCTTCCTTCCAGTTGCTGGCGTCGTCGGATTCCATCGCCGACTTGAACGATGTCGGCAACTCTCCCCCTGAATTCACGACGAGAGCAAACTCTTCGTGGTCTTGATCTTCTACGCCTTCCTCTTCGATCCACGTGAGCAGTGCAGACAGATCTTCGAGCGATGTCCTTGAACCTTGCGTGGGTGGTGGGGTCGCACCACTTGTGCGACCAACACGTCCGTAGCGCTTCTCAACTGGCGGTTCAGCCAGGTTCTCGAGCGAGTGCGTGCGAGAGTGGCGCTTGGACCCTGGTGCGTAGTCGGCATTCGGCTGCTGGGCCGATGCTGGTGCTGCTGGACGCTGCGACCGCTGGCCCTGTTGCCACTCCGGTCGCTCGTAGCTGCGCTGACTTGGTGCTGGTGAGGCTGGCTGCTCACCCATGTCTTCATCATCTTGGTTGTCGGTTGCTTCATCTTCATCATCTTCATCATCTTCATCGTCGCGGAACTCGACGGACTTGCTCCAGGGTTCTTCGCGCTTGCCATCGTCGAATGTGTCTTCCATGAACTGCGCGTCTCGACTGATGACGATCCGGCCGGTTGCGAACTCTTCAAACCGATACGCCTTCTCGTGGTCCGAGTAGCCGAGGAACCGACACAAGATGGCTCGGGCGTCGAACTTCGACCGCTTCTCCTTGGGCACGTGGACGTACGCATGGCAGCCGAACACCTTGAAGTTGGCGAGCAAGGGCTTCTTCCCGTACCATTCTTCGTACGGCGACTTGTACAAGTCTTGAGCGCGGGTCGGAAGTCGGTTGCGAACTTCGACTGCAGTCATGACGGCTTCGCCCCAGTACTCGTCGGACAAGTTGGCATGGTGGAGCTTGCAACGACCACACTCACCGATGGTTCGGTTCATGCGCTCCGCCACACCGTTCAACTGAGGCGTGTATGGCGGCGTGACGTCGTGCTCGATGCCACGCTTGCGACAGAACTTGGCAAGCTTGGCCGACTGGTACTCGCCGCCGCCGTCGGTTCGAAGCACCTTGACTCGACGACCGGTTTGGTTCTCGGCCCAGTTGACGAACTCGACGAACTTGTCGTAGACTTCGTCCTTGGACCGCATCAGGTACAACTTGCACAGTCGAGACTTGTCGTCGGTGAACGTGGCAAAGTACTTCATGCCGCCGAAAGTCGGAGTCTTCATAGGGCCGGCCACATCGCTGTACACGACGTCAAGCAGATTCGCAGACCGCTTGGTCGTGCCCGACTGGAACTTGACGCGAGTCAGCTTGCCGAGTGCACAGCCTTCACAGACCTCCCACTCCTGCACAGACCCGATATCGAGTCCGTCGGCGAGGTCCTTCTTGACGATGGCTTCGAGTCCGCTGAAGCCGATGTGACCGAGTCGGAGGTGCCACAGGTACGACTTGGACATGGCGCGACCTCGTCTTGTACTGGCGGCGTGGGCTGCTTCAGTCGACACTGGAGACATGTTGAGCTTGAACAGACCCTTGCCGATTCGAGTGCCGATGGTCCGCTTGGCGCCCTTCAGCATGACAAAGCAACCGTCCTTGTCGAACGTCACGGGAGCAACATCCTCCGTGAATCTTCCGACCGAGAACAGGTTGCGGCTGAGCTTGGGGATATGCCACACGTTGGTGAGCAAGCCCTTCTTGACACCGCTTGGAGTCTTCATCGACATGAGAATGTCTCCCACGCCAACCGCTTGGACCGTGCCATCATCGGCCAGATGCACGTCGACTGGGTCAATCTTCTTGTAGTTCATCATGAACTGCTTGGTTCGCGACATGTGCTGAGTCGCACCCGAGTCGACCAACCACGCCGTGGATTGACTCGACTTGCCTTGGGTCTTCCCGACCGAGAACAGGTACTCGCCGGGGTCTTCATCTCGCGCAAGGTTCGCTCGCTGGAACCGTTGCCGAGGGTTGCCGTTTCCGTTGCCGTTGCCGTTGCCGCCGGAGTTGCCGTTTCCGTTGCCGTTGCCGTTGCCGCCGGAGTTGCCGTTGCCGTTGCCGTTGCCGTTGTCCTTGACACGCGAGTGGCACTCCGCGGCCCAATGACCGATCTTGCCGCAGTAGTTGCACGTGCCAGTCTTCTTGACTGCACGGCCCTTGGGCTTCGCGTCACTTGTCATGAACGCTTGGCCAAGCGTGGCTCCGTCGCCACCTTGCTCCTTGCGCTTCATGTCTTCATGGAGCAGCCGAGACGTCACGAGTTCCCACGTGAGCGCGTCGACACGCGACTCCAACGCCGTGATGAGGAACTGGTACGACTCGCTGAGACTGCCGAGAAGCGTGATCACCAAGTCGTCTTCGCTGACCGGAGCGCCGACTGCGTCGAGTTGCTCGGCCAGGGTCTTGAGCTTGTTGATGTGCGTGAGCACATCGTCACCTTCTTCCATCATGGTCGTGAAGAAACGACGACGAAGAAAGAGCTTGTTGGCAAGGCTCTTCTTCTCGAAGTGTTCTTCCAGTCTTGACCATGCATCTTGCGCACCACTCGCCGACCGAACCAGCGGGAGCTGCGAGTCTTCCATCGCGAGACAGATCATCGCGAGCGCCTTGCGAGACTTCTTCTTGAAGAGGGCTCGGTCCGCGTCGGTCTGGCACTGCTCGAGTTTGACCTCTCCACAGACAACTTCCCAGACGTCGCGTTCTTCGAGCACCATCTGCATCTTGAACTTCCATGTGTGGAAGTTGGTTCCGTCGAACTTGTTGATGCGAGCTGGGGTGGTCGAATCCATGGCGAAGGCTGGGGAGGCGAAGTCGGTGGAGGCAGAGTCGGCTGGGCTTGGGCTCATAACCTGTTGGAAGGTCGCTTGGTTGGTGGGATGCAAAATGCAGAGTAAATTGATCGGGACTTAGTTCGCTACTGCTACCTCTAAGCCGTCTGTGTGTGTCCTACGCTACCATAATCAAATGTATGTCCTACCTATCGTAAACATATGCAAACATAAACTGACTTCGTGGATACTTCAACGAAGTCGATGGGTGGCACTGGATTCAAACCAGAACCAGACGGAGAATCTTCCACATGTCGAATCTTCCACGGAGAATCTTCTACAGCCGAGCTTCAACTGCCGAGCTTCAACTGGAATGATGACGCTGGGTTCGAGGCGCATCATCTTCAACAGGAGAATCTTCCACATGTCGAATCTTCCACATGACATGTCGAATCTTCCACATGTCGAATCTTCTGCAGGAGAATCTTCTACAGCCGAGCTTCAACTGCCGAGCTTCAACTGGAATGATGACGCTGGGTTCGAGGCGCATCATCTTCAACAACAAGGTGCTTCGAACCGATAACAGGGACAAGTACCATTCGGCCAAGCTTGCTAAGTTCTGCCGCAAGCGAGGCATCGTGCACGACTTCACACCGCCATACACACCTCAGCTGAACGGTGTGGCGGAGCGAGTGAACCGAACAAACCCTTGGCGAGTGTGCGCGATGCGAACTCCACCACGCCAACTTGTCCGACGAGTACTGGGGCGAAGCCGTCATGACTGCAGCCGAAGTTCGCAATCGACTCCCGATCCGCGCTCAAGACTTGTACAAGTCGCCGTACGAAGAATGGTACGGGAAGAAGCCCTTGCTCGCCAACTTCAAGATGTTCGGCTGTCACGCGTACGTCGAAGATCATCGCTGAGCCGCTCCGCTTGACGTACACGCAGTGGTCCATCTCGCACTTGGTGAAGCCGACCTTGCGCATGAAGGCGTCGATGGTCTGGTTCCACGTGCGAGGCGACTGCTTGAGACCGTCGAGCGAGCGCTTGAGCTTGCACACGTAGTCGGGGTGATGCTGGTTGACGAAGTCTTCGGGCTGCTTCATGTAGATTTCTTCGTCGAGGTTGCCGTTCAGGAACGCCGTCTTGACATCCATCTGATGGATCATGAGCTTGTGTCGAGCGGCGATGCTGAGGATGGTGCGGATCGACGTGAACTTGGCGACGGGTGCGAATGCCTCTTCGAAGTCGATGCCGTACTTCTGCAGTGTTGGAAGGTCGCTTGGTTGGTGGGATGCAAAATGCAAAGTGAATTGATCGGGACTTAGTTCGCTACTGCTACCTCTAAGCCGTCTGTGTGTGTCCTACGCTACCATAATCAAATGTATGTCCTACCTATCGTAAACATATGCAAACATAAACTGACTTCGTGGATACTTCAACGAAGTCGATGGGTGGCACTGGATTCAAACCAGAACCAGACGGAGAATCTTCCACATGTCGAGTCTTCCACATGTCGAATCTTCCACGGAGAATCTTCTGCAGGAGAATCTTCTACAGCCGAGCTTCAACTGCCGAGCTTCAACTGGAATGATGACGCTGGGTTCGAGGCGCATCATCTTCAACACGGCGATGCTGAGGATGGTCCGAATCGACGTGAACTTGGCCACGGGCACGGGGGCGAGCGTTTCTTCGAAGTCGATGCCGTACTTCTGCAGGAACCTCTTGGCAACGAGTCGAGCCTTGTACCGCTCGACGAGTCCTTCGGCGGTTTCCTTGACCTTGAACACCCACTTGCTGGTGATGGCCTTGCGTCCGGCTGGCAAAGGGACTAGGTCCCATGTCTCGTTCTTCTTGAGCGACTCGAGCTCCGAGTCGCAGGCTTCCTTCCAGTTGCTGGCGTCGTCGGATTCCATCGCCGACTTGAACGATGTCGGCAACTCTCCCCCTGAATTCACGACGAGAGCAAACTCTTCGTGGTCTTGATCTTCTACGCCTTCCTCTTCGATCCACGTGAGCAGTGCAGACAGATCTTCGAGCGATGTCCTTGAACCTTGCGTGGGTGGTGGGGTCGCACCACTTGTGCGACCAACCCGTCCGTAGCGCTTCTCAACTGGCGGTTCAGCCAGGTTCTCGAGCGAGTGCGTGCGAGAGTGGCGCTTGGACCCTGGTGCGTAGTCGACATTCGGCTGCTGGGCCGATGCTGGTGCTGCTGGACGCTGCGACCGCTGGCCCTGTTGCCACTCCGGTCGCTCGTAGCTGCGCTGACTTGGTGCTGGTGAGGCTGGCTGCTCACCCATGTCTTCATCATCTTGGTTGTCGGTTGCTTCATCTTCATCATCTTCATCATCTTCATCGTCGCGGAACTCGACGGACTTGCTCCAGGGTTCTTCGCGCTTGCCGTCGTCGAACGTGTCTTCCATGAACTGCGCGTCTCGACTGATGACGATCCGGCCGGTTGCGATTTCTTCAAACCGATACGCCTTCTCGTGATCCGAGTAGCCGAGGAACCGACACAAGATGGCTCGGGCGTCGAACTTCGACCGCTTCTCCTTGGGCACGTGGACGTACGCGTGACAGCCGAACATCTTGAAGTTGGCGAGCAAGGGCTTCTTCCCGTACCATTCTTCGTACGGCGACTTGTACAAGTCTTGAGCGCGGGTCGGAAGTCGGTTGCGAACTTCGACTGCAGTCATGACGGCTTCGCCCCAGTACTCGTCGGACAAGTTGGCATGGTGGAGCTTGCAACGACCACACTCGCCAAGGGTTTGTTCGGTTCACTCGCTCCGCCACACCGTTCAGCTGAGGTGTGTATGGCGGTGTGAAGTCGTGCACGATGCCTCGCTTGCGGCAGAACTTAGCAAGCTTGGCCGAATGGTACTTGTCCCTGTTATCGGTTCGAAGCACCTTGTTGTTGAAGATGATGCGCCTCGAACCCAGCGTCATCATTCCAGTTGAAGCTCGGCAGTTGAAGCTCGGCTGTAGAAGATTCTCCTGCAGAAGATTCTCCGTGGAAGATTCGACATGTGGAAGATTCGACATGTGGAAGATTCTCCGTCTGGTTCTGGTTTGAATCCAGTGCCACCCATCGACTTCGTTGAAGTATCCACGAAGTCAGTCTATGTTTGCATATGTTTACGATAGGTAAGACATACATTTGATTACGGTAGCGTAGGACACACACAGACGGCTTAGAGGTAGCAGCAGCGAACTAAGTCCCGATCAATTCACTTTGCATTTTGCATCCCACCAACCAAGCGACCTTCCAACAGGTTATGAGCCCAAGCCCAGCCGACTCTGCCTCCACCGACTTCGCCTCCCCAGCCTTCGCCATGGATTCGACCACCCCAGCCCGCATCAACAAGTTCGACGGAACCAACTTCCACACATGGAAGTTCAAGATGCAGATGGTGCTCGAAGAACGCGACGTCTGGGAAGTTGTCTGTGGAGAGGTCAAACTCGAGCAGTGCCAGACCGAAGCGGACCGAGCCCTCTTCAAGAAGAAGTCTCGCAAGGCGCTCGCGATGATCTGTCTCGCGATGGAAGACTCGCAGCTCCCGCTGGTTCGGTCGGCGAGTGGTGCGCAAGATGCATGGTCAAGACTGGAAGAACACTTCGAGAGGAAGAGCCTTGCCAACAAGCTCTTTCTTCGTCGTCGTTTCTTCACGACCATGATGGAAGAAGGTGACGATGTGCTCACGCACATCAACAAGCTCAAGACCCTGGCCGAGCAACTCGACGCAGTCGGCGCTCCGGTCAGCGAAGACGACTTGGTGATCACGCTTCTCGGCAGTCTCAGCGAGTCGTACCAGTTCCTCATCACGGCGTTGGAGTCGCGTGTCGACGCGCTCACGTGGGAACTCGTGACGTCTCGGCTGCTCCATGAAGACATGAAGCGCAAGGAGCAAGGTGGCGACGGAGCCACGCTTGGCCAAGCGTTCATGACAAGTGACGCGAAGCCCAAGGGCCGTGCAGTCAAGAAGACTGGCACGTGCAACTACTGCGGCAAGATCGGTCATTGGGCCGCGGAGTGCCACTCGCGTGTCAAGGACAACGGCAACGGCAACGGCAACGGCAACTCCGGCGGCAACGGCAACGGCAACGGAAACGGCAACCCTCGGCAACGGTTCCAGCGAGCGAACCTTGCGCGAGATGAAGACCCCGGCGAGTACCTGTTCTCGGTCGGGAAGACCCAAGGCAAGTCGAGTCAATCCACGGCGTGGTTGGTCGACTCGGGTGCGACTCAGCACATGTCGCGAACCAAGCAGTTCATGATGAACTACAAGAAGATCGACCCAGTCGACGTGCATCTGGCCGATGATGGCACGGTCCAAGCAGTTGGCGTGGGAGACATTCTCATGTCGATGAAGACTCCAAGCGGTGTCAAGAAGGGCTTGCTCACCAACGTGTGGCATATCCCCAAGCTCAGCCGCAACCTGTTCTCGGTCGGAAGATTCACGGAGGACGTTGCTCCCGTGACGTTCGACAAGGACGGTTGCTTCGTCGTTCTCAAGGGCGCCAAGCGGACCATCGGCACTCGTATCGGCAAGGGTCTGTTCAAGCTCAACATGTCTCCAGTGTCGATTGAAGCAGCCCACGCCGCCAGTACAAGACGAGGTCGCGCCATGTCCAAGTCGTACCTGTGGCACCTCCGACTCGGTCACATCGGCTTCAGCGGACTCGAAGCCATCGTCAAGAAGGACCTCGCCGACGGACTCGACATCGGGTCTGTGCAGGAATGGGAGGTCTGTGAAGGTTGTGCACTCGGCAAGCTGACTCGCGTCAAGTTCCAGTCAGGCACGACCAAGCGGTCTGCGAATCTGCTTGACGTCGTGTACAGCGATGTGGCCGGCCCCATGAAGACTCCGACTTTCGGCGGCATGAAGTACTTTGCCACCTTCACCGACGACAAGTCTCGACTGTGCAAGTTGTACCTGATGCGGTCCAAGGACGAAGTCTACGACAAGTTCGTCGAGTTCGTCAACTGGGCCGAGAACCAAACCGGTCGTCGAGTCAAGGTGCTTCGAACCGACGGCGGCGGCGAGTACCAGTCGGCCAAGCTTGCCAAGTTCTGTCGCAAGCGTGGCATCGAGCACGACGTCACGCCGCCATACACGCCTCAGTTGAACGGTGTGGCGGAGCGCATGAACCGAACCATCGGTGAGTGTGGTCGTTGCAAGCTCCACCATGCCAACTTGTCCGACGAGTACTGGGGCGAAGCCGTCATGACTGCAGTCGAAGTTCGCAACCGACTTCCGACCCGCGCTCAAGACTTGTACAAGTCGCCGTACGAAGAATGGTACGGGAAGAAGCCCTTGCTCGCCAACTTCAAGGTGTTCGGCTGCCATGCGTACGTCCACGTGCCCAAGGAGAAGCGGTCGAAGTTCGACGCCCGAGCCATCTTGTGTCGGTTCCTCGGCTACTCGGACCACGAGAAAGCGTATCGGTTTGAAGAGTTCGCAACCGGCCGGATCGTCATCAGTCGAGACGCGCAGTTCATGGAAGACACATTCGACGATGGCAAGCGCGAAGAACCCTGGAGCAAGTCCGTCGAGTTCCGCGACGATGAAGATGATGAAGATGATGAAGATGAAGCAACCGACAACCAAGATGATGAAGACATGGGTGAGCAGCCAGCCTCACCAGCACCAAGTCAGCGCAGCTACGAGCGACCGGAGTGGCAACAGGGCCAGCGGTCGCAGCGTCCAGCAGCACCAGCATCGGCCCAGCAGCCGAATGTCGACTACGCACCAGGGTCCAAGCGCCACTCTCGCACGCACTCGCTCGAGAACCTGGCTGAACCGCCAGTTGAGAAGCGCTACGGACGGGTTGGTCGCACAAGTGGTGCGACTCCACCACCCACGCAAGGTTCAAGGACATCGCTCGAAGATCTGTCTGCACTGCTCACGTCGATCGAAGAGGAAGGCGTAGAAGATGAAGACGAAGAAGGCGAAGACGTGCAAGAACAAGGGGGAGAAGACCAAGATTACGAAGAGTTTGCTCTCGTCGTGAATTCAGGGGGAGAGTTGCCGACATCGTTCAAGTCGGCGATGGAATCCGACGACGCCAGCAACTGGAAGGAAGCCTGCGACTCGGAGCTCGAGTCGCTCAAGAAGAACGAGACCTGGGACCTAGTCCCTTTGCCAGTCGGTCGCAAGGCCATCACCAGCAAGTGGGTGTTCAAGGTCAAAGAAACCGCCGAAGGACTCGTCGAACGGTACAAGGCTCGACTCGTTGCCAAGGGGTTCCTGCAGAAGTACGGCATCGACTTCGAAGAGACGTCCGCACCCGTCGCCAAGTTCACGTCGATCCGCACCATCCTCAGCATCGCCGCTCGACACAAGCTCATGATCCATCAGATGGATGTCAAGACGGCGTTCCTGAACGGCAACCTCGACGAAGAAATCTACATGAAGCAGCCCGAAGGCTTCGTCGACCAGCGCCACCCCGACTACGTGTGCAAGCTCAAGCGCTCGCTCTACGGTCTCAAGCAGTCGCCACGCATGTGGAACCAGACCATCGACGCCTTCATGCGCAAGGTCGGCTTCACCAAGTGCGAGATGGACCACTGCGTGTACGTCAAGCGGAGCGGCTCAGCGATGATCTTCGTGGTGATCTACGTCGACGACCTCATCCTCGCCTGCAACAGCCTCGAGTTGCTCACGGCGACCAAGCGTGCACTCAGCGAACGCTTCGAGATGTCCGACCTCGGCGAACTCAAGTACTGCCTCGGCATGGAAGTTGAGCAAGACCCCAAGTCCGGCGACGTGACCATGCGGCAGACCAAGTTCCTGCAGTCGATCCTGACCAAGTTCGGTATGCAAGACTGCAAACCAGTGAGGACCCCTCAAGACCCCGGACTCAAGCTGACCAAGGCCATGTGTGAAGGTGGTTGCAAGCACGAAGACACCATGAAGAACGTGCCGTACCGAAGTGCAGTCGGCGCACTCATGTACCTCATGGTCGGCACTCGACCAGACCTCGCAGCGGCAGTCGGCACACTCAGCCAGTTCGCCGCGGACCCGTGTCCAACACATTGGCAAGCTCTCAAGCGTGTGCTCCGGTATCTGCAAGCGACTCCGACGTACGGCCTGCAGTTCTCGGCATCGCATGACGGAAGACTGTGTTGGAAGGTCGCTTGGTTGGTGGGATGCAAAATGCAAAGTGAATTGATCGGGACTTAGTTCGCTACTGCTACCTCTAAGCCGTCTGTGTGTGTCCTACGCTACCATAATCAAATGTATGTCCTACCTATCGTAAACATATGCAAACATAAACTGACTTCGTGGATACTTCAACGAAGTCGATGGGTGGCACTGGATTCAAACCAGAACCAGACGGAGAATCTTCCACATGTCGAATCTTCCACATGTCGAATCTTCCACGGAGAATCTTCTGCAGGAGAATCTTCTACAGCCGAGCTTCAACTGCCGAGCTTCAACTGGAATGATGACGCTGGGTTCGAGGCGCATCATCTTCAACACTCCCCCTCGACTCGACTGCGTCTTGGACACCAAGCTTGGTGCGGAGCACGTCGAACTGGACAGTGGGGATCGGCTTGGTCATGATGTCGGCAAGCATGTCTTGGGTCGGGCAATACTGGAGAGACACTTGGCCGTCCTCGACCTTCTCACGAACGAAGTGGTAGCGAATGTCGATGTGCTTGGTGCGCTTGTGGAACTCGGGGTTCTTGGCCAACGCGATGGCACCTTGGTTGTCTTCGTACACCGTGAGCGCTTGGTCACTTGCAACTTCGCCGAGTTCGCACAGGAACGCCTTGAGCCACACGGCTTCTTGGATCGCTTCCGATAGAGCCATGTACTCTGCTTCGGTCGAGGAGAGGGCGACAGTTCGCTGCTTCTTGCTGCGCCAGCTGATGCATCCGCCGTTGAGCATGAACACGTAGCCGCTGGTGCTTCGACGTGACTCGATGTCGCCAGCCCAGTCGGCGTCGGAGTAGCCGACCAGTCTTCCGTCGTTCGATGCCGAGAACTGCAGGCCGTACGTCGGAGTCGCTTGCAGATACCGGAGCACACGCTTGAGAGCTTGCCAGTGTGTTGGACACGGGTCCGCGGCGAACTGGCTGAGTGTGCCGACTGCCGCTGCGAGGTCTGGTCGAGTGCCGACCATGAGGTACATCAGTGCGCCGACTGCACTTCGGTACGGCACGTTCTTCATGGTGTCTTCGTGCTTGCAACCACCTTCACACATGGCCTTGGTCAGCTTGAGTCCGGGGTCTTGAGGGGTCCTCACTGGTTTGCAGTCTTGCATGCCGAACTTGGTCAGGATCGACTGCAGGAACTTGGTCTGCCGCATGGTCACGTCGCCGGACTTGGGGTCTTGCTCAACTTCCATGCCGAGGCAGTACTTGAGTTCGCCGAGGTCGGACATCTCGAAGCGTTCGCTGAGTGCACGCTTGGTCGCCGTGAGCAACTCGAGGCTGTTGCAGGCGAGGATGAGGTCGTCGACGTAGATCACCACGAAGATCATCGCTGAGCCGCTCCGCTTGACGTACACGCAGTGGTCCATCTCGCACTTGGTGAAGCCGACCTTGCGCATGAAGGCGTCGATGGTCTGGTTCCACATGCGTGGCGACTGCTTGAGACCGTAGAGCGAGCGCTTGAGCTTGCACACGTAGTCGGGGTGGCGCTGGTCGACGAAGCCTTCGGGCTGCTTCATGTAGATTTCTTCGTCGAGGTTGCCGTTCAGGAACGCCGTCTTGACATCCATCTGATGGATCATGAGCTTGTGTCGAGCGGCGATGCTGAGGATGGTGCGGATCGACGTGAACTTGGCGACGGGTGCGAATGTCTCTTCGAAGTCGATGCCGTACTTCTGCAGGAACCCCTTGGCAACGAGTCGAGCCTTGTACCGCTCGACGAGTCCTTCGGCGGTTTCCTTGACCTTGAACACCCACTTGCTGGTGATGGCCTTGCGTCCGGCTGGCAAAGGTGTTGAAGATGATGCGCCTCGAACCCAGCGTCATCATTCCAGTTGAAGCTCGGCAGTTGAAGCTCGGCTGTAGAAGATTCTCCTGCAGAAGATTCTCCGTGGAAGATTCGACATGTGGAAGATTCGACATGTGGAAGATTCTCCATCTGGTTCTGGTTTGAATCCAGTGCCACCCATCGACTTCGTTGAAGTATCCACGAAGTCAGTCTATGTTTGCATATGTTTACGATAGGTAAGACATACATTTGATTACGGTAGCGTAGGACACACACAGACGGCTTAGAGGTAGCAGCAGCGAACTAAGTCCCGATCAATTCACTTTGCATTTTGCATCCCACCAACCAAGCGACCTTCCAACAGGTTATGAGCCCAAGCCCAGCCGACTCTGCCTCCACCGACTTCGCCTCCCCAGCCTTCGCCATGGATTCGACCACCCCAGCCCGCATCAACAAGTTCGACGGAACCAACTTCCACACATGGAAGTTCAAGATGCAGATGGTGCTCGAAGAACGCGACGTCTGGGAAGTTGTCTGTGGAGAGGTCAAACTCGAGCAGTGCCAGACCGAAGCGGACCGAGCCCTCTTCAAGAAGAAGTCTCGCAAGGCGCTCGCGATGATCTGTCTCGCGATGGAAGACTCGCAGCTCCCGCTGGTTCGGTCGGCGAGTGGTGCGCAAGATGCATGGTCAAGACTGGAAGAACACTTCGAGAGGAAGAGCCTTGCCAACAAGCTCTTTCTTCGTCGTCGTTTCTTCACGACCATGATGGAAGAAGGTGACGATGTGCTCACGCACATCAACAAGCTCAAGACCCTGGCCGAGCAACTCGACGCAGTCGGCGCTCCGGTCAGCGAAGACGACTTGGTGATCACGCTTCTCGGCAGTCTCAGCGAGTCGTACCAGTTCCTCATCACGGCGTTGGAGTCGCGTGTCGACGCGCTCACGTGGGAACTCGTGACGTCTCGGCTGCTCCATGAAGACATGAAGCGCAAGGAGCAAGGTGGCGACGGAGCCACGCTTGGCCAAGCGTTCATGACAAGTGACGCGAAGCCCAAGGGCCGTGCAGTCAAGAAGACTGGCACGTGCAACTACTGCGGCAAGATCGGTCATTGGGCCGCGGAGTGCCACTCGCGTGTCAAGGACAACGGCAACGGCAACGGCAACGGCAACTCCGGCGGCAACGGCAACGGCAACGGAAACGGCAACTCCGGCGGCAACGGCAACGGCAACGGAAACGGCAACCCTCGGCAACGGTTCCAGCGAGCGAACCTTGCGCGAGATGAAGACCCCGGCGAGTACCTGTTCTCGGTCGGGAAGACCCAAGGCAAGTCGAGTCAATCCACGGCGTGGTTGGTCGACTCGGGTGCGACTCAGCACATGTCGCGAACCAAGCAGTTCATGATGAACTACAAGAAGATCGACCCAGTCGACGTGCATCTGGCCGATGATGGCACGGTCCAAGCAGTTGGCGTGGGAGACATTCTCATGTCGATGAAGACTCCAAGCGGTGTCAAGAAGGGCTTGCTCACCAACGTGTGGCATATCCCCAAGCTCAGCCGCAACCTGTTCTCGGTCGGAAGATTCACGGAGGACGTTGCTCCCGTGACGTTCGACAAGGACGGTTGCTTCGTCGTTCTCAAGGGCGCCAAGCGGACCATCGGCACTCGTATCGGCAAGGGTCTGTTCAAGCTCAACATGTCTCCAGTGTCGATTGAAGCAGCCCACGCCGCCAGTACAAGACGAGGTCGCGCCATGTCCAAGTCGTACCTGTGGCACCTCCGACTCGGTCACATCGGCTTCAGCGGTCTTGAAGCCATCGTCAAGAAGGACCTCGCCGACGGACTCGATATCGGGTCTGTGCAAGAGTGGGAGGTCTGTGAAGGCTGTGCACTCGGCAAGCTGACTCGCGTCAAGTTCCAGTCGGGCACGACCAAGCGGTCTGCGAATCTGCTTGACGTCGTGTACAGCGATGTGGCCGGCCCTATGAAGACTCCGACTTTCGGCGGCATGAAGTACTTTGCCACCTTCACCGACGACAAGTCTCGACTGTGCAAGTTGTACCTGATGCGGTCCAAGGACGAAGTCTACGACAAGTTCGTCGAGTTCGTCAACTGGGCCGAGAACCAAACCGGTCGTCGAGTCAAGGTGCTTCGAACCGACGGCGGCGGCGAGTACCAGTCGGCCAAACTTGCCAAGTTCTGCCGCAAGCGTGGCATCGAGCACGACGTCACGCCGCCATACACGCCTCAGTTGAACGGTGTGGCGGAGCGAGTGAACCGAACAAACCCTTGGCGAGTGTGGTCGTTGCAAGCTCCACCATGCCAACTTGTCCGACGAGTACTGGGGCGAAGCCGTCATGACTGCAGTCGAAGTTCGCAACCGACTTCCGACCCGCGCTCAAGACTTGTACAAGTCGCCGTACGAAGAATGGTACGGGAAGAAGCCCTTGCTCGCCAACTTCAAGGTGTTCGGCTGCCATGCGTACGTCCACGTGCCCAAGGAGAAGCGGTCGAAGTTCGACGCCCGAGCCATCTTGTGTCGGTTCCTCGGCTACTCGGACCACGAGAAAGCGTATCGGTTTGAAGAAATCGCAACCGGCCGGATCGTCATCAGTCGAGACGCGCAGTTCATGGAAGACACGTTCGACGATGGCAAGCGCGAAGAACCCTGGAGCAAGTCCGTCGAGTTCCGCGACGATGGAGATGATGAAGATGAAGCAACCGACAATCAAGATGATGAAGACATGGGTGAGCAGCCAGCCTCACCAGCACCAAGTCAGCGCAGCTACGAGCGACCGGAGTGGCAACAGGGCCAGCGGTCGCAGCGTCCAGCAGCACCAGCATCGGCCCAGCAGCCGAATGTCGACTACGCACCAGGGTCCAAGCGCCACTCTCGCACGCACTCGCTCGAGAACCTGGCTGAACCGCCAGTTGAGAAGCGCTACGGACGGGTTGGTCGCACAAGTGGTGCGACTCCACCACCCACGCAAGGTCCAAGGACATCGCTCGAAGATCTGTCTGCACTGCTCACGTCGATCGAAGAGGAAGGCGTAGAAGATGAAGACGAAGAAGGCGAAGACGTGCAAGAACAAGGGGGAGAAGACCAAGATTACGAAGAGTTTGCTCTCGTCGTGAATTCAGGGGGAGAGTTGCCGACATCGTTCAAGTCGGCGATGGAATCCGACGACGCCAGCAACTGGAAGGAAGCCTGCGACTCGGAGCTCGAGTCGCTCAAGAAGAACGAGACCTGGGACCTAGTCCCTTTGCCAGTCGGTCGCAAGGCCATCACCAGCAAGTGGGTGTTCAAGGTCAAAGAAACCGCCGAAGGACTCGTCGAACGGTACAAGGCTCGACTCGTTGCCAAGGGGTTCCTGCAGAAGTACGGCATCGACTTCGAAGAGACGTCCGCACCCGTCGCCAAGTTCACGTCGATCCGCACCATCCTCAGCATCGCCGCTCGACACAAGCTCATGATCCATCAGATGGATGTCAAGACGGCGTTCCTGAACGGCAACCTCGACGAAGAAATCTACATGAAGCAGCCCGAAGGCTTCGTCGACCAGCGCCACCCCGACTACGTGTGCAAGCTCAAGCGCTCGCTCTACGGTCTCAAGCAGTCGCCACGCATGTGGAACCAGACCATCGACGCCTTCATGCGCAAGGTCGGCTTCACCAAGTGCGAGATGGACCACTGCGTGTACGTCAAGCGGAGCGGCTCAGCGATGATCTTCGTGGTGATCTACGTCGACGACCTCATCCTCGCCTGCAACAGCCTCGAGTTGCTCACGGCGACCAAGCGTGCACTCAGCGAACGCTTCGAGATGTCCGACCTCGGCGAACTCAAGTACTGCCTCGGCATGGAAGTTGACCAAGACCCCAAGTCAGGCGACGTGACCATGCGGCAGACCAAGTTCCTGCAGTCGATCCTGACCAAGTTCGGCATGCAAGACTGCAAACCAGTGAGGACCCCTCAAGACCCCGGACTCAAGCTGACCAAGGCCATGTGTGAAGGTGGTTGCAAGCACGAAGACACCATGAAGAACGTGCCGTACCGAAGTGCAGTCGGCGCACTGATGTACCTCATGGTCGGCACTCGACCAGACCTCGCAGCGGCAGTCGGCACACTCAGCCAGTTCGCCGCGGACCCGTGTCCAACACACTGGCAAGCTCTCAAGCGTGTGCTCCGGTATCTGCAAGCGACTCCGACCTACGGCCTGCAGTTCTCGGCATCGAACGACGGAAGACTGGTCGGCTACTCCGACGCCGACTGGGCTGGCGACATCGAGTCACGTCGAAGCACCAGCGGCTACGTGTTCATGCTCAACGGCGGATGCATCAGCTGGCGCAGCAAGAAGCAGCGAACTGTCGCCCTCTCCTCGACCGAAGCAGAGTACATGGCTCTATCGGAAGCAATCCAAGAAGCCGTGTGGCTCAAGGCGTTCCTGTGCGAACTCGGCGAAGTTGCAAGCGACCAAGCGCTCACGGTGTACGAAGACAACCAAGGTGCGATCGCGTTGGCCAAGAACCCCGAGTTCCACAAGCGCACCAAGCACATCGACATTCGCTACCACTTCGTTCGTGAGAAGGTCGAGGACGGTCAAGTGTGTCTGCAGTATTGCCCGACCCAAGACATGCTTGCCGACATCATGACCAAGCCGATCCCCACTGTCCAGTTCGACGTGCTCCGCACCAAGCTTGGTGTCCAAGACGCAGTCGAGTCGAGGGGGAGTGTTGAAGATGATGCGCCTCGAACCCAGCGTCATCATTCCAGTTGAAGCTCGGCAGTTGAAGCTCGGCTGTAGAAGATTCTCCTGCAGGAGATTCTCCGTGGAAGATTCGACATGTGGAAGATTCTCCGTCTGGTTCTGGTTTGAATCCAGTGCCACCCATCGACTTCGTTGAAGTATCCACGAAGTCAGTCTATGTTTGCATATGTTTACGATAGGTAAGACATACATTTGATTACGGTAGCGTAGGACACACACAGACGGCTTAGAGGTAGCAGCAGCGAACTAAGTCCCGATCAATTTACTTTGCATTTTGCATCCCACCAACCAAGCGACCTTCCAACAAAAGGGACTAGGTCCCATGTCTCGTTCGTCTTGAGCGACTCGAGCTCCGAGTCGCAGGCTTCCTTCCAGTTGCTGGCGTCGTCGGATTCCATCGTGACTTGAACGATGTCGGCAACTCTCCCCCTGAATTCACGACGAGAGCAAACTCTTCGTAATCTTGGTCTTCTCCCCCTTGTTCTTGCACGTCTTCGCCTTCTTCGTCTTCATCTTCTACGCCTTCCTCTTCGATCGACGTGAGCAGTGCAGACAGATCTTCGAGCGATGTCCTTGGACCTTGCGTGGGTGGTGGAGTCGCACCACTTGTGCGTCCAACCCGTCCGTAGCGCTTCTCAACTGGCGGTTCAGCCAGGTTCTCGAGCGAGTGCGTGCGAGAGTGGCGCTTGGACCCTGGTGCGTAGTCGACATTCGGCTGCTGGGCCGATGCTGGTGCTGCTGGACGCTGCGACCGCTGGCCCTGTTGCCACTCCGGTCGCTCGTAGCTGCGCTGACTTGGTGCTGGTGAGGCTGGCTGCTCACCCATGTCTTCATCATCTTGGTTGTCGGTTGCTTCATCTTCATCATCTTCATCGTCGCGGAACTCGACGGACTTGCTCCAGGGTTCTTCGCGCTTGCCGTCGTCGAACGTGTCTTCCATGAACTGCGCGTCTCGACTGATGACGATCCGGCCGGTTGCGAACTCTTCAAACCGATACGCCTTCTCGTGGTCCGAGTAGCCGAGGAACCGACACAAGATGGCTCGGGCGTCGAACTTCGACCGCTTCTCCTTGGGCACGTGGACGTACGCATGGCAGCCGAACACCTTGAAGTTGGCGAGCAAGGGCTTCTTCCCGTACCATTCTTCGTACGGCGACTTGTACAAGTCTTGAGCGCGGGTCGGAAGTCGGTTGCGAACTTCGACTGCAGTCATGACGGCTTCGCCCCAGTACTCGTCGGACAAGTTGGCATGGTGGAGCTTGCAACGACCACACTCACCGATGGTTCGGTTCATGCGCTCCCCCACACCGTTCAACTGAGGCGTGTATGGCGGCGTGACGTCGTGCTCGATGCCACGCTTGCGGCAGAACTTGGCAAGTTTGGCCGACTGGTACTCGCCGCCGCCGTCGGTTCGAAGCACCTTGACTCGACGACCGGTTTGGTTCTCGGCCCAGTTGACGAACTCGACGAACTTGTCGTAGACTTCGTCCTTGGACCGCATGAGGTACAACTTGCACAGTCGAGACTTGTCGTCGGTGAAGGTGGCAAAGTACTTCATGCCGCCGAAAGTCGGAGTCTTCATGGGGCCGGCCACATCGCTGTACACGACGTCAAGCAGATTCGCAGACCGCTTGGTCGTGCCCGACTGGAACTTGACGCGAGTCAGCTTGCCGAGTGCACAGCCTTCACAGACCTCCCACTCTTGCACAGACCCGATATCGAGTCCGTCGGCGAGGTCCTTCTTGACGATGGCTTCGAGACCGCTGAAGCCGATGTGACCGAGTCGGAGGTGCCACAGGTACGACTTGGACATGGCGCGACCTCGTCTTGTACTGGCGGCGTGGGCTGCTTCAATCGACACTGGAGACATGTTGAGCTTGAACAGACCCTTGCCGATACGAGTGCCGATGGTCCGCTTGGCGCCCTTGAGAACGACGAAGCAACCGTCCTTGTCGAACGTCACGGGAGCAACGTCCTCCGTGAATCTTCCGACCGAGAACAGGTTGCGGCTGAGCTTGGGGATATGCCACACGTTGGTGAGCAAGCCCTTCTTGACACCGCTTGGAGTCTTCATCGACATGAGAATGTCTCCCACGCCAACTGCTTGGACCGTGCCATCATCGGCCAGATGCACGTCGACTGGGTCGATCTTCTTGTAGTTCATCATGAACTGCTTGGTTCGCGACATGTGCTGAGTCGCACCCGAGTCGACCAACCACGCCGTGGATTGACTCGACTTGCCTTGGGTCTTCCCGACCGAGAACAGGTACTCGCCGGGGTCTTCATCTCGCGCAAGGTTCGCTCGCTGGAACCGTTGCCGAGGGTTGCCGTTTCCGTTGCCGTTGCCGTTGCCGCCGGAGTTGCCGTTGCCGTTGCCGTTGCCGTTGTCCTTGACACGCGAGTGGCACTCCGCGGCCCAATGACCGATCTTGCCGCAGTAGTTGCACGTGCCAGTCTTCTTGACTGCACGGCCCTTGGGCTTCGCGTCACTTGTCATGAACGCTTGGCCAAGCGTGGCTCCGTCGCCACCTTGCTCCTTGCGCTTCATGTCTTCATGGAGCAGCCGAGACGTCACGAGTTCCCACGTGAGCGCGTCGACACGCGACTCCAACGCCGTGATGAGGAACTGGTACGACTCGCTGAGACTGCCGAGAAGCGTGATCACCAAGTCGTCTTCGCTGACCGGAGCGCCGACTGCGTCGAGTTGCTCCGCCAGGGTCTTGAGCTTGTTGATGTGCGTGAGCACATCGTCACCTTCTTCCATCATGGTCGTGAAGAAACGACGACGAAGAAAGAGCTTGTTGGCAAGGCTCTTCTTCTCGAAGTGTTCTTCCAGTCTTGACCATGCATCTTGCGCACCACTCGCCGACCGAACCAGCGGGAGCTGCGAGTCTTCCATCGCGAGACAGATCATCGCGAGCGCCTTGCGAGACTTCTTCTTGAAGAGGGCTCGGTCCGCTTCGGTCTGGCACTGCTCGAGTTTGACCTCTCCACAGACAACTTCCCAGACGTCGCGTTCTTCGAGCACCATCTGCATCTTGAACTTCCATGTGTGGAAGTTGGTTCCGTCGAACTTGTTGATGCGGGCTGGGGTGGTCGAATCCATGGCGAAGGCTGGGGAGGCGAAGTCGGTGGAGGCAGAGTCGGCTGGGCTTGGGCTCATAACCTGTTGGAAGGTCGCTTGGTTGGTGGGATGCAAAATGCAAAGTGAATTGATCGGGACTTAGTTCGCTGCTGCTACCTCTAAGCCGTCTGTGTGTGTCCTACGCTACCGTAATCAAATGTATGTCTTACCTATCGTAAACATATGCAAACATAGACTGACTTCGTGGATACTTCAACGAAGTCGATGGGTGGCACTGGATTCAAACCAGAACCAGACGGAGAATCTTCCACATGTCGAATCTTCCACGGAGAATCTTCTACAGCCGAGCTTCAACTGCCGAGCTTCAACTGGAATGATGACGCTGGGTTCGAGGCGCATCATCTTCAACACTCCCCCTCGACTCGACTGCGTCTTGAACACCAAGCTTGGTGCGGAGCACGTCGAACTGGACAGTGGGGATCGGCTTGGTCATGATGTCGGCAAGCATGTCTTGGGTCGGGCAATACTGGAGAGACACTTGGCCGTCCTCGACCTTCTCACGAACGAAGTGGTAGCGAATGTCGATGTGCTTGGTGCGCTTGGCACCTTGGTTGTCTTCGTACACCGTGAGCGCTTGGTCACTTGCAACTTCGCCGAGTTCGCACAGGAACGCCTTGAGCCACACGGCTTCTTGGATCGCTTCCGATAGAGCCATGTACTCTGCTTCGGTCGAGGAGAGGGCGACAGTTCGCTGCTTCTTGCTGCGCCAGCTGATGCATCCGCCGTTGAGCATGAACACGTAGCCGCTGGTGCTTCGACGAGACTCGATGTCGCCAGCCCAGTCGGCGTCGGAGTAGCCGACCAGTCTGTTGAAGATGATGCGCCTCGAACCCAGCGTCATCATTCCAGTTGAAGCTCGGCAGTTGAAGCTCGGCTGTAGAAGATTCTCCTGCAGAAGATTCTCCGTGGAAGATTCGACATGTGGAAGATTCGACATGTGGAAGATTCTCCGTCTGGTTCTGGTTTGAATCCAGTGCCACCCATCGACTTCGTTGAAGTATCCACGAAGTCAGTCTATGTTTGCATATGTTTACGATAGGTAAGACATACATTTGATTACGGTAGCGTAGGACACACACAGACGGCTTAGAGGTAGCAGCAGCGAACTAAGTCCCGATCAATTCACTTTGCATTTTGCATCCCACCAACCAAGCGACCTTCCAACAGGTTATGAGCCCAAGCCCAGCCGACTCTGCCTCCACCGACTTCGCCTCCCCAGCCTTCGCCATGGATTCGACCACCCCAGCCCGCATCAACAAGTTCGACGGAACCAACTTCCACACATGGAAGTTCAAGATGCAGATGGTGCTCGAAGAACGCGACGTCTGGGAAGTTGTCTGTGGAGAGGTCAAACTCGAGCAGTGCCAGACCGAAGCGGACCGAGCCCTCTTCAAGAAGAAGTCTCGCAAGGCGCTCGCGATGATCTGTCTCGCGATGGAAGACTCGCAGCTCCCGCTGGTTCGGTCGGCGAGTGGTGCGCAAGATGCATGGTCAAGACTGGAAGAACACTTCGAGAAGAAGAGCCTTGCCAACAAGCTCTTTCTTCGTCGTCGTTTCTTCACGACCATGATGGAAGAAGGTGACGATGTGCTCACGCACATCAACAAGCTCAAGACCCTGGCCGAGCAACTCGACGCAGTCGGCGCTCCGGTCAGCGAAGACGACTTGGTGATCACGCTTCTCGGCAGTCTCAGCGAGTCGTACCAGTTCCTCATCACGGCGTTGGAGTCGCGTGTCGACGCGCTCACGTGGGAACTCGTGACGTCTCGGCTGCTCCATGAAGACATGAAGCGCAAGGAGCAAGGTGGCGACGGAGCCACGCTTGGCCAAGCGTTCATGACAAGTGACGCGAAGCCCAAGGGCCGTGCAGTCAAGAAGACTGGCACGTGCAACTACTGCGGCAAGATCGGTCATTGGGCCGCGGAGTGCCACTCGCGTGTCAAGGACAACGGCAACGGCAACGGCAACGGCAACTCCGGCGGCAACGGCAACGGCAACGGAAACGGCAACCCTCGGCAACGGTTCCAGCGAGCGAACCTTGCGCGAGATGAAGACCCCGGCGAGTACCTGTTCTCGGTCGGGAAGACCCAAGGCAAGTCGAGTCAATCCACGGCGTGGTTGGTCGACTCGGGTGCGACTCAGCACATGTCGCGAACCAAGCAGTTCATGATGAACTACAAGAAGATCGACCCAGTCGACGTGCATCTGGCCGATGATGGCACGGTCCAAGCAGTTGGCGTGGGAGACATTCTCATGTCGATGAAGACTCCAAGCGGTGTCAAGAAGGGCTTGCTCACCAACGTGTGGCATATCCCCAAGCTCAGCCGCAACCTGTTCTCGGTCGGAAGATTCACGGAGGACGTTGCTCCCGTGACGTTCGACAAGGACGGTTGCTTCGTCGTTCTCAAGGGCGCCAAGCGGACCATCGGCACTCGTATCGGCAAGGGTCTGTTCAAGCTCAACATGTCTCCAGTGTCGATTGAAGCAGCCCACGCCGCCAGTACAAGACGAGGTCGCGCCATGTCCAAGTCGTACCTGTGGCACCTCCGACTCGGTCACATCGGCTTCAGCGGTCTTGAAGCCATCGTCAAGAAGGACCTCGCCGACGGACTCGATATCGGGTCTGTGCAAGAGTGGGAGGTCTGTGAAGGCTGTGCACTCGGCAAGCTGACTCGCGTCAAGTTCCAGTCGGGCACGACCAAGCGGTCTGCGAATCTGCTTGACGTCGTGTACAGCGATGTGGCCGGCCCTATGAAGACTCCGACTTTCGGCGGCATGAAGTACTTTGCCACCTTCACCGACGACAAGTCTCGACTGTGCAAGTTGTACCTCATGCGGTCCAAGGACGAAGTCTACGACAAGTTCGTCGAGTTCGTCAACTGGGCCGAGAACCAAACCGGTCGTCGAGTCAAGGTGCTTCGAACCGACGGCGGCGGCGAGTACCAGTCGGCCAAACTTGCCAAGTTCTGCCGCAAGCGTGGCATCGAGCACGACGTCACGCCGCCATACACGCCTCAGTTGAACGGTGTGGGGGAGCGCATGAACCGAACCATCGGTGAGTGTGGTCGTTGCAAGCTCCACCATGCCAACTTGTCCGACGAGTACTGGGGCGAAGCCGTCATGACTGCAGTCGAAGTTCGCAACCGACTTCCGACCCGCGCTCAAGACTTGTACAAGTCGCCGTACGAAGAATGGTACGGGAAGAAGCCCTTGCTCGCCAACTTCAAGATGTTCGGCTGCCATGCGTACGTCCACGTGCCCAAGGAGAAGCGGTCGAAGTTCGACGCCCGAGCCATCTTGTGTCGGTTCCTCGGCTACTCGGACCACGAGAAAGCGTATCGGTTTGAAGAAATCGCAACCGGCCGGATCGTCATCAGTCGAGACGCGCAGTTCATGGAAGACACGTTCGACGACGGCAAGCGCGAAGAACCCTGGAGCAAGTCCGTCGAGTTCCGCGACGATGGAGATGATGAAGATGAAGCAACCGACAATCAAGATGATGAAGACATGGGTGAGCAGCCAGCCTCACCAGCACCAAGTCAGCGCAGCTACGAGCGACCGGAGTGGCAACAGGGCCAGCGGTCGCAGCGTCCAGCAGCACCAGCATCGGCCCAGCAGCCGAATGTCGACTACGCACCAGGGTCCAAGCGCCACTCTCGCACGCACTCGCTCGAGAACCTGGCTGAACCGCCAGTTGAGAAGCGCTACGGGCGGGTTGGTCGCACAAGTGGTGCGACCCCACCACCCACGCAAGGTTCAAGGACATCGCACGAAGATCTGTCTGCACTGCTCACGTGGATCGAAGAGGAAGGCGTAGAAGATCAAGACCACGAAGAGTTTGCTCTCGTCGTGAATTCAGGGGGAGAGTTGCCGACATCGTTCAAGTCGGCGATGGAATCCGACGACGCCAGCAACTGGAAGGAAGCCTGCGACTCCGAGCTCGAGTCGCTCAAGAAGAACGAGACGTGGGGCCTTGTCCCTTTGCCAGCCGGACGCAAGGCCATCACCAGCAAGTGGGTGTTCAAGGTCAAGGAAACCGCCGAAGGACTCGTCGAACGGTACAAGGCTCGACTCGTTGCCAAGGGGTTCCTGCAGAAGTACGGCATCGACTTCGAAGAGACGTTCGCACCCGTCGCCAAGTTCACGTCGATCCGCACCATCCTCAGCATCGCCGCTCGACACAAGCTCATGATCCATCAGATGGATGTCAAGACGGCGTTCCTGAACGGCAACCTCGACGAAGAAATCTACATGAAGCAGCCCGAAGGCTTCGTCGACCAGCGCCACCCCGACTACGTGTGCAAGCTCAAGCGCTCGCTCTACGGTCTCAAGCAGTCGCCACGCATGTGGAACCAGACCATCGACGCCTTCATGCGCAAGGTCGGCTTCACCAAGTGCGAGATGGACCACTGCGTGTACGTCAAGCGGAGCGGCTCAGCGATGATCTTCGTGGTGATCTACGTCGACGACCTCATCCTCGCCTGCAACAGCCTCGAGTTGCTCACGGCGACCAAGCGTGCACTCAGCGAACGCTTCGAGATGTCCGACCTCGGCGAACTCAAGTACTGCCTCGGCATGGAAGTTGAGCAAGACCCCAAGTCCGGCGACGTGACCATGCGGCAGACCAAGTTCTTGCAGTCGATCCTGACCAAGTTCGGCATGCAAGACTGCAAACCAGTGAGGACCCCTCAAGACCCCGGACTCAAGCTGACCAAGGCCATGTGCGAAGGTGGTTGCAAGCACGAAGACACCATGAAGAACGTGCCGTACCGAAGTGCAGTCGGCGCACTGATGTACCTCATGGTCGGCACTCGACCAGACCTCGCAGCGGCAGTCGGCACACTCAGCCAGTTCGCCGCGGACCCGTGTCCAACACATTGGCAAGCTCTCAAGCGTGTGCTCCGGTATCTGCAAGCGACTCCGACCTACGGCCTGCAGTTCTCGGCATCGAACGACGGAAGACTGGTCGGCTACTCCGACGCCGACTGGGCTGGCGACATCGAGTCACGTCGAAGCACCAGCGGCTACGTGTTCATGCTCAACGGCGGATGCATCAGCTGGCGCAGCAAGAAGCAGCGAACTGTCGCCCTCTCCTCGACCGAAGCAGAGTACATGGCTCTATCGGAAGCGATCCAAGAAGCCGTGTGGCTCAAGGCGTTCCTGTGCGAACTCGGCGAAGTTGCAAGCGACCAAGCGCTCACGGTGTACGAAGACAACCAAGGTGCCATCGCGTTGGCCAAGAACCCCGAGTTCCACAAGCGCACCAAGCACATCGACATTCGCTACCACTTCGTTCGTGAGAAGGTCGAGGACGGTCAAGTGTGTCTGCAGTATTTATTAAAGGTCACGAAGTCGAGAAGAGGAGTGGACTTGACTGAAGCTTGGCAAAATGCAGAGTGAATTGATCGGGACTTAGTTCGCTGTCGCTACCTCTAAGCCGTCTTGTGTCCTACGCTACCATAAACATATGCATGTCCTACCTATCGTAATCATATGCAGAGGTATACACACTTCGTGGGTACTTCAACAAGGTTGATGGGTTGAACTGGGTTCAACCCAGAACTAGATGGAGAACTTTCCACCTGAGAATTTTCTACATGGGAATCTTCCACATGAGAATTTTCTACAGTTGAATCTTCCACAACTTGAACTTCAACTTCAAGATGTTGTGACACATTGTACCCATAATAGCCCCCCCCAATGGTCACAGCCTTGAATTCCGAGGGCTTGAGTGAGCTCTTGGTGACGGGGACCGGGTAGACCCTTCGTGAGCAAGTCGGCGTTCATGGTTGAGCTTGGGCAGTACTTTACTTCGACTTCCCCGGACTTGACTTCATCACGAATGTGGTGGTATTTGATGTCGATGTGCTTGGCACGACCATGGTTTACTGGGTTCTTGGTCATCTTGATGCATGACTGGTTGTCTTCAAGAATCACCAACTTCGGACTTGGGACTTGTGCAGCGTCCAATGCTTCACGCAGTAGGCGATGGACCCACTTGCCCTCTTGAATTGCGAGACTCAATGCGATGTACTCGGCTTCGCTTGTAGATAGGGAGACACTTGATTGCTTCTTGGATCCCCAGCTAATGGGTCCGCCGGCAAGTGTAAACACGTAGCCGGATGTTGACTTGCGGTCTGATATGTCACCGGCCCAATCGGCATCGGAGTAGCCAGCAAACTTCATGTCCGGGTCTGTAGTGAATCGAATCCCGTGCGACTTGGTGCCTTGGAGGTAACGGAAGATGCGCTTGACGGCAATCCAATGGACTTCATGGGGCGCTTCCATGAATCGCGAGACCATTCCCACGGCGAATGCAATGTCAGGTCGAGTGGCACACATTACATGCATCAGTGCACCAACTGCCTCGCGGTATGGGGCATTGGTGACCGGCACATCGTCTTCATTCGTTGTGGTGAGCTTGGCACTGACGTCAACTGGGCTTGCTACCGGCTTGCAGTCTTCCATGTTGAAGCGCTTTAAGATGTCACTGATGTAACGGCGCTGGCACAGAGTAACCGAACCATCTGCATTGTCGACGAGTTCGATGCCGAGGACAAACTTGCATGGACCATTGTCGGTCATCTCGAATCGCGTCTTGAGTTGTGACTTCACGTCCGTGATCAGGTCAGGCGAACTTCCAGTAATGATCACATCGTCAACGTAGACGAGTAGGAGCACACACTGGCCATCGATACACTTGATGTACAGACACGGATCCGACTTGGATGCGTTGAAGCCGATCGATCGTACGTACTCGTCGAAGGTTTCGTTCCAGACCCGAGACGCCTGTTTTAGTCCGTAGATGGACTTGAGTAGCTTGAGACAGTCGTAGCCTCGCTCGAGTTCCATGCCTTCGGGAGTCCGGATGAATACTTGTTCCTTCATCACGCCATAAAGGAAAGCAGTTACGACGTCGAGTTGCTCAACAGGCCAACCGAATGACTTTGCTAGTGCAATCATCATGCGAAGAGTCGTGTACTTGAATACTGGTGCAAACGTCTCGGTGTAGTCGATACCGTACTTCTGCTTGAATCCTCGAGCCACAAGTCGAGCCTTGTACTTGTCGATCGAACCATCGGCACGTCTTTTGATCTTGAACACCCACTTGGCGTCGATCGCTCGTTCGCCGTTTGGAAGCTTGGCTGGTGAGAACACTTCTCGTTCTTGCATAGATCGTAACTCGGCGGTAATCGCACGCTTCCAGTGTTCTTGATCTGGGCCACTGACGGCCTCTTCATACGTGCTTGGTTCAGTGAAATCGCTGGTCTCTGTCAGGTTCGCACTTGCACGCCACCACTCGACTGGGGACATTCGTCGTCGGGTTGATCTTCGAACACTTTCCGAACCGCTTGCTTCATCGTCTGCGTCGGATTGCATTTGGTCAACTGGTTGTGGGGCACCTGAGCGGCGTTTGCCACTGTACTTGAAATTGGCCAAGTTGAGACCACCTTCGTTGTCGATGTCATCGAGTCGTTCCAGCAAGTCGTCCATGCCTGATGTAGTGTTTTCGAGGTACCAGCCGCCGGGCTTGGTCTCGTCGAAATTGACGTCGCGACTGATGACGATCTTGTTAGCTTCAATGTCGAAGATCCGATACGCTTTTGATGACTCTTGATAACCGACGAATAGGACAGGGCGAGACTTGGCGTCCCATTTCTTGCGCATCTCACTTGGTGTGAGTACGAACGCGAGACAGCCGAAGACGCGCATGCGCTTGATGCTAGGTTTCTCACCGTAGACCAGTTCATACGGTGTCTTGTCGTTGGACTTCGGTGATGGCAAGCGATTCTTGATGTAGATCGCGGTCATTGCTGCTTCTGCCCAGAAGATTTTGTCCAAACCAGCATGATGGAGCATGCTGCGACCCATCGTGACGATACTTCGGATGTTGCGCTCGGCCGTACTGTTGGTTTGGTGCGCGTATGGCACAGTGACTTGCTGCTCGATGCCTTGGTCAGCATAGAACGCCTTGATTGCACTCGTAGCAAATTCCTTGGCTCCGTCGTGACGTACAAACTTGACACGGCGATCAAACTGGTTGCTGACTTGCTTGATGAATTTGATGATCAGTGCACTGCAGTCTGACTTGGACGCAATGCATGAACCGTGCATCAAACCACTGGATTCGTCCACGATCAGGAGCAAATACTTGCTGCCGCCGATGCTGTCGACCTCCATCGGGCCACAAAGGTCGAGATGGATGAGTTCGAACGGTTGAAACTTGCGCTTCTCGGTGTTGGACTTGAATGGCTTCTGGACCATTTTGCCTTGCTGGCACCCTTGGCACATCGGTGTAGCTTTGGTGCTCGTAGGCAGATCCGCGTCCTTCACCATTGACTTGTCGAGCAACAAGCGCAACAACGGAGTCGATGCATGACCCATGCGCTCGTGCAGGATCGAGATTGCGCGGTCCGCCGAGATTGTCAAAGCTGAAGGCGAAGTGGCGCGCGGGAATGAGCGGAGCCAAAACAACCCGAACGCAAGTTGAGCAGTCGCGACGACCTTCCGCGACCTTTTGTCGAATACGCTCATTGCAGGCCCTTCGAAGACAACGCGAAACTTGCCTGACTTGTTGATCTGCGGGATTGAAAGCAGATTCTTCTTGATTCCTGGTACGTATAATACGTCGCGGAGTTCGAGGTCACGAACTTGTCCGCCGTGAATGATAGCGCGCTCGTGCACTGTGCCAACGCCGAGGATCTTGGTCTTCGTTCCTTCCGCGACCACAAGTTCACCGTGGTCGCCCTCAGCCAAACTGGCAAACATCGAGCGGTCGTTACAGACATGGTGCGTGGCACCACTGTCAATCGCCCACTTCCCAATCATGGAAGTGTCCGGCGCTATACTGGCCTCCATTGATACAGCGAAGGCGATGGCGTCATCGTCTTCTTCATAGTCGCGTTGTACGTGGTTCGCGCGTTTTCCGCCAAAGCGACCACCGCCGAATTTGCGACCTTCTTGCTTGTTCTTGGCCCAACAACGGTCAACTAAGTGACCAGTCTTGCCGCAGTGCGAGCATACACGAGTATCTTGCTCCGACACAAACGCCTTGGCTTGGTCGTCGAGCTTGGTGGCTGCAGTCTTCATCTCGCCGGCACGCTTCACGTGCTCGTTCGTGAGAGCCTTGATCACTTCTTTAGTTCTCAAGTCGGCATTGCTCATCTCGATGTGCAGAACCACGTTCTCATAGCTCTTAGGCAAACTGCGCAGCAGACAAATTGCCACATCTTCGTCCTCCATCTTCGCGCCGATGGCCACAAGCTTGGCGTGGATGTTGAGGATCTCGTTGCAGTGATGCAACACATTCGCGCCTTCCTTCATCTCCATACTAAAGAGCTGACGCTTCAAGTAGATTCGACCCGCCTTCTGCGACCCTTCGTACAACGAACGGAGTCGCTTCCATGCCACATGAGCTTCTTCACAGTCGTCGACGATGTGGTGGTACTCCGCGTCGATATGGAGGAGCATCAGGCCGAACGCGATGTTGTTGGTCCTGATGTATTCGTCCTTGATCCGCGGGTCCGAGAACGTCGGCGTCTCGTTGATGTTCACGACATTCCACACCGACTTGGTCAGGAACACGCCTCGCATGTAGCGTGCCCACGAAGCGTAGTTGTCGCCACGGAACTTGTCAACGAGAGTCTTTGTCTTGTCCGTCATGGTACTTGGGCTCATAACCTATTAAAGGTCACGAAGTCGAGAAGAGGAGTGGACTTGACTGAAGCTTGGCAAAATGCAGAGTGAATTGATCGGGACTTAGTTCGCTGTCGCTACCTCTAAGCCGTCTTGTGTCCTACGCTACCATAAACATATGCATGTCCTACCTATCGTAATCATATGCAGAGGTATACACACTTCGTGGGTACTTCAACAAGGTTGATGGGTTGAACTGGGTTCAACCCAGAACTAGATGGAGAACTTTCCACCTGAGAATTTTCTACATGGGAATCTTCCACATGAGAATTTTCTACAGTTGAATCTTCCACAACTTGAACTTCAACTTCAAGATGTTGTGACACATTGTACCCATAATACAACACATTGGCAAGCTCTCAAGCGTGTGCTCCGGTATCTGCAAGCGACTCCGACCTACGGCCTGCAGTTCTCGGCATCGAACGACGGAAGACTGGTCGGCTACTCCGACGCCGACTGGGCTGGCGACATCGAGTCACGTCGAAGCACCAGCGGCTACGTGTTCATGCTCAACGGCGGATGCATCCGCTGGCGCAGCAAGAAGCAGCGAACTGTCGCCCTCTCCTCGACCGAAGCAGAGTACATGGCTCTATCGGAAGCAATCCAAGAAGCCGTGTGGCTCAAGGCGTTCCTGTGCGAACTCGGCGAAGTTGCAAGCGACCAAGCGCTCACGGTGTACGAAGACAACCAAGGTGCGATCGCGTTGGCCAAGAACCCCGAGTTCCACAAGCGCACCAAGCACATCGACATTCGCTACCACTTCGTTCGTGAGAAGGTCGAGGACGGCCAAGTGTCTCTCCAGTATTGCCCGACCCAAGACATGCTTGCCGACATCATGACCAAGCCGATCCCCACTGTCCAGTTCGACGTGCTCCGCACCAAGCTTGGTGTTCAAGACGCAGTCGAGTCGAGGGAGTGTTGAAGACGATGCGCCTCGAACCCAGCGTCATCATTCCAATTGAAGCTTGGCTGTTGAAGCTCGGCGGTGGCATATTCTCCTGCAGAAGATTCTCCGTGGAAGATTCGACACGTGGAAGATTCTCCATCTGGTTCCCCATGAAGACTCCGGCTTTGGGCGGTATGAAGTACTACGTCACCTTGACCAACGAAAAGTCTCGACTCAACTGTGCAAGCTGTACCTCATGCGGTCCAAGGACAAAGTCTACGACAGGTTCGTCGAGTTCGTCAACTGGGTCGAGAACCAGACCGGTCGTCGAAACAAGGTGCTTCGAACCGATAACAGGGACGAGTACCATTCGGCCAAGCTTGCTAAGTTCTGCCGCAAGCGAGGCATCGTGCACGACTTCACACCGCCATACACACCTCAGCTGAACGGTGTGGCGGAGCGAGTGAACCGAACAAACCCTTGGCGAGTGTGCGCGATGCGAACTCCACCACGCCAACTTGTTCGACGAGTACTGGGGCGAAGCCGTCATGACTGCAGCCGAAGTTCGCAATCGACTCCCGATCCGCGCTCAAGACTTGTACAAGTCGCCGTACGAAGAATGGTACGGGAAGAAGCCCTTGCCCGCCAACTTCAAGATGTTCGGCTGTCACGCGTACGTCCACGTGCCCAAGGAGAAGCGGTCGAAGTTCGACGCTCGAGCCATCTTGTGTCGGTTCCTCGGCTACTCGGATCACGAGAAGGCGTATCGGTTTGAAGAGTTCGCAACCGGCCGGATCGTCATCAGTCGAGACGTGCAGTTCATGGAAGACACGTTCGACGACGGCAAGCGCGAAGAACCCTGGAGCAAGTCCGTCGAGTTCCGCGACGATGAAGATGATGAAGATGATGAAGATGAAGCAACCGACAACCAAGATGCTGAAGATATGGGTGAGCAGCCAGCCTCACCAGCACCAAGTCAGCGCAGCTACGAGCGACCGGAGTGGCAACAGGGCCAGCGGTCGCAGCGTCCAGCAGCACCAGCATCGGCCCAGCAGCCGAATGCCGACTACGCACCAGGGTCCAAGCGCCACTCTCGCACGCACTCGCTCGAGAACCTGGCTGAACCGCCAGTTGAGAAGCGCTACGGGCGGGTTGGTCGCACAAGTGGTGCGACCCCACCACCCACGCAAGGTTCAAGGACATCGCACGAAGATCTGTCTGCACTGCTCACGTGGATCGAAGAGGAAGGCGTAGAAGATCAAGACCACGAAGAGTTTGCTCTCGTCGTGAATTCAGGGGGAGAGTTGCCGACATCGTTCAAGTCGGCGATGGAATCCGACGACGCCAGCAACTGGAAGGAAGCCTGCGACTCCGAGCTCGAGTCGCTCAAGAAGAACGAGACGTGGGGCCTTGTCCCTTTGCCAGCCGGACGCAAGGCCATCACCAGCAAGTGGGTGTTCAAGGTCAAGGAAACCGCCGAAGGACTCGTCGAACGGTACAAGGCTCGACTCGTTGCCAAGAGGTTCCTGCAGAAGTACGGCATCGACTTCGAAGAAACGCTCGCCCCCGTGCCCGTGGCCAAGTTCACGTCGATTCGGACCATCCTCAGCATCGCCGCTCGACACAAGCTCATGATCCATCAGATGGGTGTCAAGACGGCGTTCCTGAACGGCAACCACGACGACGAAATCTACATGAAGCAGCCCGAAGACTTCGTCGACCAGCATCACCCCGACTACGTGTGCAAGCTCAAGCGCTCGCTCGACGGTCTCAAGCAGTCGCCCCGCATGTGGAACCAGACCATCGACGCCTTCATGCGCAAGGTCGGCTTCACCAAGTGCGAGATGGACCACTGCGTGTACGTCAAGCGGAGCGGCTCGGCGATGGTCTTCGTCGTGATCTACGTCGACGACCCTGCAACAGCATCGAGTTGCTCACTGTCACCAAGCGCGCGCACTCAGTGGACGCTTCGAGATGTCCGACCTCGGCGAACTCAAGTACTGCCTCGGCATGGAAGTTGACCAAGTCAGGCGATGTCACCATGCGGCAGACCAAGTTCCTGCAGTCGATCCTGACCAAGTTCGGCATGCAAGACTGCAAACCAGTGAGGACTCCTCAAGACCCCGGACTCAAGCTGACCAAGGCCATGTGCGAAGGTGGTTGTAAGCACGAAGACACCATGAAGAACGTGCCGTACCGAAGTGCAGTCGGCGCACTCATGTACCTCATGGTCGGCACTCGACCAGACCTCGCAGCGGCAGTCGGCACACTCAGCCAGTTCGCCGCGGACCCGTGTCCAACACACTGGCAAGCTCTCAAGCGCGTGCTCCGGTATCTGCAAGCGACTCCGACGTACGGCCTGCAGTTCTCGGCATCGCATGACGGAAGACTGGTCGGCTACTCCGGCGCTGACTGGGCTGGCGACATCGAGTCACGTCGAAGCACCAGCGGCTACGTGTTCATGCTCAACGGCGGATGCATCCGCTGGCGCAGCAAGAAGCAGCGAACTGTCGCCCTCTCCTCGACCGAAGCAGAGTACATGGCTCTATCGGAAGCAATCCAAGAAGCCGTGTGGCTCAAGGCGTTCCTGTGCGAACTCGGCGAAGTTGCAAGCGACCAAGCGCTCACGGTGTACGAAGACAACCAAGGTGCCATCGCGTTGGCCAAGAACCCCGAGTTCCACAAGCGCGCCAAGCATATCGACATCCGCTACCACTTCGTTCGTGAGAAGGTCGAGGACGGCCAAGTGTTTTTGTCTGCAGTACTGCCCGAATCAAGGAAGACAGGCTGGTCGACATCACGACCAAACCGATCTCCACAGTCTCCACAGTGCACTTCGACGACCAGGCCGATCCCCACGGTCCAGTTCGACCTGCTCCGCACCAAGCTTGGTATTCAAGACGCAGTCGAGTCGAGGGAGTGTTGAAGACGATGCGCCTCGAACCCAGCGTCATCATTCCAATTGAAGCTTGGCTGTTGAAGCTCGGCGGTGGCATATTCTCCTGCAGAAGATTCTCCGTGGAAGATTCGACACGTGGAAGATTCTCCATCTGGTTCCCCATGAAGACTCCGGCTTTGGGCGGTATGAAGTACTACGTCACCTTGACCAACGAAAAGTCTCGACTCAACTGTGCAAGCTGTACCTCATGCGGTCCAAGGACAAAGTCTACGACAGGTTCGTCGAGTTCGTCAACTGGGTCGAGAACCAGACCGGTCGTCGAAACAAGGTGCTTCGAACCGATAACAGGGACGAGTACCATTCGGCCAAGCTTGCTAAGTTCTGCCGCAAGCGAGGCATCGTGCACGACTTCACACCGCCATACACACCTCAGCTGAACGGTGTGGCGGAGCGAGTGAACCGAACAAACCCTTGGCGAGTGTGCGCGATGCGAACTCCACCACGCCAACTTGTTCGACGAGTACTGGGGCGAAGCCGTCATGACTGCAGCCGAAGTTCGCAATCGACTCCCGATCCGCGCTCAAGACTTGTACAAGTCGCCGTACGAAGAATGGTACGGGAAGAAGCCCTTGCCCGCCAACTTCAAGATGTTCGGCTGTCACGCGTACGTCCACGTGCCCAAGGAGAAGCGGTCGAAGTTCGACGCTCGAGCCATCTTGTGTCGGTTCCTCGGCTACTCGGATCACGAGAAGGCGTATCGGTTTGAAGAGTTCGCAACCGGCCGGATCGTCATCAGTCGAGACGTGCAGTTCATGGAAGACACGTTCGACGACGGCAAGCGCGAAGAACCCTGGAGCAAGTCCGTCGAGTTCCGCGACGATGACGAAGATGATGGAGATGAAGCAACCGACAACCAAGATGATGAGGACATGGGTGAGCAACCAGCCTCACCAGCACCAGCATCGGCCCAGCAGCCGAATGTCGACTACGCACCGGGGTCCAAGCGCCACTCTCGCACGCACTCGCTCGAGAACCTGGCTGAACCGCCAGTTGAGAAGCGCTACGGACGGGTTGGACGCACAAGTGGTGCGACTCCACCACCCACGCAAGGTCCAAGGACATCGCTCGAAGATCTGTCTGCACTGCTCACGTCGATCGAAGAGGAAGGCGTAGAAGATGAAGATGAAGAAGGCGAAGACGTGCAAGAACAAGGGGGAGAAGACCAAGATTACGATCTCGAAGAGTTTGCTCTCGTCGTGAATTCAGGGCGGGGAGTTGCCGACATTTCGTTCAAGTCGGCGATGGAACCCGACGACGCCAGCAACTGGAAGGAAGCCTGCGACTCGGAGCTTGAGTCGCTCAAGAAGAACGAGACGTTGGACCTAGTCCCTTTGCCAGCCGGACGCAAGGCCATCACCAGCAAGTGGGTGTTCAAGGTCAAGGAAACCGCTGGAGGACTCGTCGAGCGGTACAAGGCTCGACTCGTTGCCAAGGGGTTCCTGCAAAGTATGACATCGACTTCGAAGAAACGCTCGCCCCCGTGTCCGTGGCCAAGTTCACGTCGATCCGGACTATCCTCAGCATCGCCGCTCGACACAAGCTCGTGTTCCATTAGTTTTGGCTCGTTCCTTGGGGTTTGGCTACCCCATATAGAGAGGATGGAGGTCAATTTTGTGAACTCGACGCAATGAGAAAGTCAACTGAGTAGTTTTGTAGTTAATTGGACTTCATCAAAAATGTTTGTAAATAGTTCCCCACCCAAATCCCGTCGGACATTTGTTTCGCACCCTCATCTCGATGCTCTCCGAGTCCACGGCCGACGACAGTCCCCAAGTCTCTCCCACGGCCCGCGACGCCTCTCCCCACACTGACATTCCAGGAACCGATAAGATCACTGAGAGCTCTCAAGATCTCGAACGACGAAGGAGCAAGATGAGTGTGACATGTGGTGCTACGAAGACCGGCGTGTTTTTCTTGACTTTCTTCAGCTACGTCATGTTTCACGCCAGCCGAAAGTCTTTCTCGGCCATAAAGGGCGAAATGAGTAATGAGCAGTGGATTCACTCTGCCGTGTACCCGAAAGAACAGCAAGCGCAAATGTACGGACTCCTTGACACGCTGTTCATGGCGTTCTACGCGGCTGGACTGTATGTCAGCGGAGTGCTTGGGGACAACTATGACTTGCGGCGCATTATTGCCGGTGGAATGTGGCTAACAGCCACGATAGTACTGCTGTTTGGTCTCGGTGCACTCGCGGATATTCACTCGCTCGGATTCTATGCCACGCTTTGGGCACTCAATGGTCTTGTACAATCGTGTGGGTGGCCAGCCAACGTCGCAGTCATGTGAGATTCTGTCTGTTGGTCTATTGCTGTGTGGCTTAGAGTGACGTCGTATTTGTCCAGGGGTAAATGGTTTGATCACAGTGAACGCGGAGCGGTACTGGGGATCTGGAGCGGAAACGCTTGCTTCGGAAATATTGTGGGAACAGCATTGGTCGCTTTAATGTTCGAGTTGTTTCACAAAACCATCGCGTGGAAACTTGCCCTCATCATTGCTGCTGCCCTTGTGGCTTTCCAAGGCACATTGATTCACTTCTTTCTGGTACCAGACCCCCGTCAGGCAGCGTACATCCACCAGAAAATTGATGGTGCTCGTCCTCATACTCCAAGCCTAAAAACCTCACCGAATGCTGAAGATGAAGCTGACCAAGAGAAGGGAAAATTAATCTGCTTCTCTGCCAAAGTCGCTCGCCATGGAAAGGGAATTTCGTTTTTGGAGGCCTGGTGCATCCCTGGGGTAAGCCCAGCGGCTACGACATTGTGGCCATCGTTGTGTTCTCAGTTCTACTGGCACTTTTTATTGTAGGTCATTCCTTACTCTCTTTCGTACGCCTGCCTCAAGTCAGTCAACTACGCGCTATTCTTCTGGCTGCCATTTTACTTGACCGTGTCTTTGGGAATGGATAACTCCAAAGCAGACTTACTCTCGGTATACCTGGTGATCTGCTCTTAGCTGAAAAGGATTTGTGACTGATGCCGATTCGTGACAGATGCTCTACGATGTAGGGCAGATCCTTGGGGGATTTGTCGGCGGGTATATCTCGGACAAGATGGGTGTTCGGTCCCCTGTTGTCGTTGGGATGCTGTTACTCTCCTGGTTCACGATCTACAGCTTCCATGGTGCGAGTGCTTCGATCATTGGATATCTGATATTCGCAGCAGGGTTTATGTTAGGTGGCCCCGCTAATCTGATCAGTACTGCTATTTCAGCGGATCTCGGCACCCACGAAAGCATCCGAGGAGACGCAGCAGCTCTTTCCACAGTGACTGGAATTGTCGACGGTACGGGTAGCGTTGGAGCTGCGCTAGTCCAGTATCTCGTTGGTTACCTGGCAAACTGCCACACTGAGGGTTGTGATCCGAAAGATCCGAACTGTATTCAAGTATGCACCTGGGAACCGGTCTTCTTGTTGTTGGAGATTGGTACTATTCTTGCGTGCGTTTGTCTCTCACGACTTCTCTACCATGAGCTGCTGTTGATCCGAAGTCGCCGACGTGAAGCCCTACGTGATTAATGTCTTCGAGCACTTGCAGCGCTTTAGAAGATAAAGATTGAATGGAGGTCGCCGTCTTGTAAACCAGCATTATGCTTCGGTACTATTTTGGTCGAAATCGACTGAGAAGATATGATAGAAGCGCTCAGCCTTCTCTGAGCCCACTCCGCGAATATCAGCCATCTCATTTACTGTGGATGGTTCAGATCTCAATACTCCCTGTCAAGATGAGAATGGCATTATTTCAACTGAAAATATTGGCTGAGGTGTCGACCCACTCACTCGAATCGCTCTCCGTGACAGCCCTTCTCGCTTCGGAAGATTCATTCTTCTAGCCTCCGCAAGCACCCGTTGATAGTAGTACTCAACGGTTGTTGCTGACGGTTCAGGATCATCGGAATCGGGCCCACTGTGATGCAAAAGTTCGCCGTTCCTATGATCGACGAGCCCCTGAGCGTGATGCTTACTCTCTGCTTCTCCTAGCGTCCCACAGTTACAGTTTCTTGAACACTCTTCTCTCAAGTTGTGGCCGAAATAGGCAGCGATGTGCGCTCGACGGCAGCCTGCCGTCTCACAAAATGATGACACTTCCTCAATATCAGCATGAGATGCACCATTCGACCACACGGTTCCCTCGACGTCGACACGCTCTGTAGCAATAGCATGGGCTCGAGATTTGTCTTCTGCAGAATAGAAACACACACAAGTTGCTGGTTCGCCATCGCGGCCAGCTCGACCCTGCCTCAAATGACGACGATGATTAGGAGGCTGATGAAAGAGATCGTGTGTCCACCTACAATTTGCTGATTGTAAGAGCTAAGCGAGAGTGGCAGTGAGAGGTGAATAACATAGCGAACGTCTGCGCGGTCGATACCCATCTAGTAACACACAGTAATCATTGTAAGCGAATATCGACGAGAGAGAACATTACAAAGCACGATACACCGAACGCGCTTGTTGCGCAGATTAAGGAAATATGACCACTCATCCACTGCCTCTGCACATATTGCCGACGCTTCATAGAGATGCCTCCGTGATACACGCCAGCCCGAGTGCCATGTTGAATGAGTTTCAAACATAGCTCTTCTGCTTCTCGGCGAGTGAGACAGTACACAATTGCAGGATAGCTGCCAACGCGGTCGTGGATAGATGCTGCCGCATTGGTGTAGTTTGTCTTGCTCACAACCTCAAGTCTTAGGTTAGGGCGATCGTTAATGGTCTGAATAAGCACCATCTGTGACGAGAGTGCTGCCGGATCTGTCTTAATCTGACTGGATTCTTCTGGTGGGCCGATCAGCTCCAATCCGAATATCTCCGCTAGTGTCGAGATATCGTCTTCGTGCACAGTAGCGGTAGCCAGCGTGACGGGTGTATCTCGAAAATGACGCGCTTTCCATCGACAAAACTCAAGATAGGATGGTCGAAATGATCTCCCCCACTCCAAAACACAGTGTGCTTCGTCCAGTACGATACGACTTAGTCCATCCCTCTTTCGCAATGATGCAATCCACTCTAGCATCTCATTGTTCTGGACGAGAAACTCGGGAGTGGTGTACACGAGCTTCTTGTCGACAAGGAAGTCGGCAAGCTGAATCTTTCGTTTTCTACCCAGTTGTGCGCTTCCTGCAGAGATGTGGACTGCGTCAATGCCTTTGCGCTTTAGGTTCGCGACTTGATCCTGCCAGCAGAGACAACAATGAGGCGTTACGCGCGCGGAATTCCAGCATTCCTGAAACATCACCGCACGTGCATGAGCGCGATAAGAGGTGAGACGACTAGAGTCGTTGTGCCCGGGGGCGCTAGGAGTGCCGGGACCTGGAAAGCGAGACTCTTCCCAGCGCCAGTCGGAAGGTGCAGGAACACCGAGTAGCCTTTGATCGCGGAAGACACGGCACGCGCCTGCTCCGGAGCGATGTGGATCTCGTCCGAAGCCCCTGCTCCTAGAACTAGGCGGTAGGCGGCGTCCAGTTGAAGTTGGTGACCATCTCTACCGGCAAGCGAGTCCCTGATCGTAGACAAGTGTCGTCGCCAAACCTGTGCGAGCTTTGCTCGCAGCATGGTCCCGAGCTTTGGCGGGCGGCCACTGCCTGATCAGACTGATCAGATTTCTTTGTCTCAGACTCAGCTCAGGGATTGATCACAGGATGGTTCTTTTGATGCGATCCGATCTTCGTGCCGCGACGATACCTTGCTATGGCTCTTACCCCGAACGCATTTGAGACCAAGATGATTCACATTGGTATTCATTGGACGGGAGCAAAAACCACGAATGGAGCATCTCTCTCCTTTTTGGCTTAACTCGATTCGTTTGTATTGAACCATGGATGTTCAACCCCAAATCGAAATCAAGGCCAAGGTTGGTGCCGTTACTGGGATTTCAAGCGTACTGCCACACATTCGCCACTTTTTAAAGCCAAGCCCGCAGAACTCGGCTCTCTCGCCTTGACTCGCTCATGGACCCGCAATTTGTGAAGACCATGGATGGTTACCCTTCATTAGCAATGTCTATTTCTAAATCTAAACTGAATAACTCATCCTCTGCTCAACTCGACGATGGAGGACGAGTCTTGTGTGACCCCGCTCACTTGGGTACGCCGTGTTTGCCCTCTTGGCTCCTCGGCTGACTTCCTGATGACAAAGACCCCGTCTACAGACATTTGTGAAGCTCCTTGGTAGTCAGTTGCGACGTTGGGTTTGCGACTGGAATGGTCTTCCGAACAGCCACGCGTTGGCGTCGCGCAGTCTCCTCACTAAAGCTCAAATTGTGGGCGTTCTTGTTTCCATCCAGCAACGAGCGGAAAGAGGTAAGTATTCCCTAAAGAGGCATTGCAAGAGTCGGTGGTTGACGCTGGTGAAGTTGAACTCCAAATTGATGACGGCACAGCGCTTTTGCGCGCGGTTGTGTGGACGAACTCTTGGGCGAAGGATATTACATTAGGCGACCTTGTTCGAATCGAAGGAAAGTTCAACACAGACAATGGTCATCTACAAGGCAACTTCAACGATAGCACGTACGTGGAGTTCGAGCACGAACATGGAAGGTCGCCCGAACTCAATTGTCGCTCTTTTACTGAACTTATCCCCAGCGTCTCAGCACGCGAACTCCGCGTACTCCGTTTGTCAAAGATGAGGGACCCCAATGAAGAACCGCTTCACTGGCTGCATGTCCAAAACTTGACACATGAGTTTTATAACATCGACTGTGCAATGGCGGAGTTCAATGGTCAGGATAAGTCGGCAACAGAGAGCTTCAACAACAGAACGAAACTTACGCCTCTGGCTTCGATTGCCTGCACTGAGATGACTGCTCGGAGCAAATGGGATCGTATTGTCAATCGTATATTTCGTGAGCAAATCCTGGCCGATGATGAGGTCGACGCGTTCCGAAACCGGCTTGATAAGTCACCTCACGATGATATGGTCCTTGAGGTCCTCCACTACCTGATTCAAGGGCAAAGATCCGTCCGTACAGATGCAGCGAGCTCTAATAATATGGACGCAGCATTTCGTGTATGCTTTCCAGATATTCTTCGTGACAAGCTAGCTAACGAGGTGGGAAGAGGAAACGCGAAAGTCTGTTGAGCGCAGTATGTATCACCGTTTCTGACACGTATTGTTTGTGTCAAGAATGTAGTCAAGTTCGCAGTACCCCACCACCCAATCACACGTTCTTTACGACACGCGTTCGTGATGTTGAGATCGTCGGGCTTGCTCTACCTCGAAGACGTTGAAAAGGATCGATATGTTTTTCTCACTGCCCAGTTCGCACTCAATCCCGCATTGATCAATTTCCTGCGAAGTAATATTTGTTCTGTTCTTGAAGAATTCATGTTCCGTTCTGAATTATCTATGATCAGGTAAAGAAGAGGGTGCATCAATTGCAGATATTGCAGACTGGGTACTTGGCCAAGAGCGATTCTCCCGACTCCCCATGGAGAGCTTGTACTGCTCGTTACGTATACTGTTGGAAACCAAACAGATTGAGGAGAAGGACGATCCGCGAAAATTTTTTTCTGTGCCATAACATCAAAAAATCTATGCATGGGTTGCTTCAAGATAATATACCCAAGGGGGTAAATCTCTCATGGATGGACACGACACGAGAAGCCTGCCAGCCACTGTTTGAGCACCGGATCTCGCTGTTTTGGTTGCGGCTGAGTCAATCTTCACATTCACTGTTCTTGATGTTTTGGCCGGGATAGACAGATTTCTCACGTTCACGACAAACATTGGGTTATCCACAACAAACTCAAACTCGCGGTTTGTCGAGAAAACATTCTTGAAATCAAAATCCCTCGAGCCAAGTACTACAAATGGGCCCTGTGGAAGAGGAGGCACAGCGGTACCATGCAGTAAGCACCGATACTCACCCATAGTTTCTGATTGAATCACCAAAGTGTCTTGGATATCGCCTAGTCTTTCCGGCTCGAATTTTACTTGAATACTGTTCATATTGCCGTCCCAAGTCACAGCTGGGTCAATTTTCAAAATTGTAGGGACTGAAAAATGTGTAGGGTGCTGAACAGAACACGCCATATCTCCCCCATCACCTGAGTAAGTCACGAAAGAAAAAACTTGCAGTTGGGAACCCCCTAGAGGAGTTTTGAATTGCAGCACTTGCTCAACACCCGCACCTTGAGTTGTCAATATCAGCTTGTACGTAAACTCCCCGAGCTCAACAAACGAGATTACGAGCGACTCTTCTGATGCTGACGGTTGGTGGACTAACGGCCGATATTCGACTTCAAAAGTTCCCTCTGGCCGCCCACTCAATTCACTCAACTGCCGCACTCGTACATGAGGACTCGAGCACTTCCACCAATTGTCCCTGTCAATGAGTCGAACGATGTGATCAGCTGGGAAAGGATTCTCGATTGTGATAAACTTCCGAGTCGATTGGCGAACCGGTGACTCCATTCGGATCGTTTCGATCTCTGACGCTTTGGTGACAGTAACTTGGACTTCGTACTCGAGATACTCACCGTTGTTGGCATTTAGGAAGTGCACTGTGAGAGAAACGATCCCTTCTTTGTATGAGAATAGTTTGAGGTTGTAGTTTCGTGTATTTGACGGCTGCACACAGAGAGTCGGCGCGCCCTGAGTGATGACTGATGGGGATTGATTTGGTGTGACTGTGACTGTGAATAATTGGGTATGCTTGAGCCAGTTGGTGACGGGGATTAAAATCGATACCGACTTCTTCGCTGGGGTTGAGGCACTAAAGGATCCGGCGAGTAGAGGAGCTGTGGCTTTACCGAACAACTTGTACAGCAGCGCGCTACCGTCAGGAATCGCAAGAAATATTGATCCTTCATGTTGCTCAGGGCGTTGAAAAGCAATCTCCGCCACGTCAGAGGTATCCTCTGGCACACGAGTCATTGTTCGTGGCTTGTACACAATACTCAACATTGCCTTGCCGTCAGCTGGAACAGCGATGTCGTCTGGGCACGACCAGTGTTCACCTTGTACAACTGGCTGTAACTTCCAAGGAAGTCCACTTCTGTTCTCGATGATAACCGTTTTCATGGTTTCTTGTCGTACTGGTGCGTCAAAGAATATGTCTGGAGCCGACGATGTAATTTGATCGATGCACGTACCCACAAGGGTGAGAAGCAGCGGATTTGTACCTTCCACCGCGCAAACCAAGCGCTCGTATTTTATCTCAGCATTAACAGTCGTCGGCTTAAATGTCACTTCAAGTACTTTGAAGTTGTTAGGATTGACCGTACCTTCAAGCGGAGTAATCGAATAGTCTGGTGCAAATGATCGTGCGCTCCATTCAAATTTAGCAGGAATATCTCCGCGATTTTGAAGGTGGACTTTGCGTACGAGCTGGGATCCCAAGCAAACGGTTCCAAACGATAATGTGTCACTCTCTAGCTGCACTTCCATTCCCAAGCAGCTTCCCGACAATCTCAGCAGTTTTCTTCGGCTTCCCGCGATCTGAATGAACACGTCGTGTTGAAATGGAGCGATCCGCTGCGTTGGCACGAAACGAAACTCGACGTCCGCGGTTTCCTTAGGCTTCAACGATAGATCATGGGTAGGAAGAACTGAAATTCCGACCGACTGGAGTGCTTCATCATCGTCTAATATTTTGACGACTGCCCTTCGTCTTGACCTGTTGACTACCTTGACGGATCTAGACAGGTTCTGTCCAATTTGTAACGAACCAAAACTCACGAGTTGCATGGAGCTGTTGCTGAGCTCCAGCTTTGGGAAGATTCCTTCTCCACGGACACTGATTAAGATAGTGGACGCCCCGTTAATCACGAAAGGGATCATCTCATGGTACAATATTTCGTGGCGAGCTGTGAAAACGATGGGAATATTTGTGGTCTCGCGAGGACCGATCACTGTTGGAGCACAATCAACTCTCATGTAGGGCTTCTTTTCAAAGAGACAATCCAGGTCAACACTGCTAGTGGGGTCCACATTCATGACAATGAGGTTAACTTGCTCAGATTGCAGCGCTGCATCTACATCTGCGATAAAACAAGGACCGAAGTCGTGAGTTGTGAAAGAAAATTGCAAAGACGGAGGTACCGCGGATCCGTGCAAATGAAATGCATAATGTCGTGTGCCTGCGATTGTACAATTGAGCACGCCGAGACTGTCCAGACCTAATGGCTTGGTCGGGTTGAATACCATTATGCACACGGCTCGATCATTCTTCTTCACCGTGCCCTGAGGAGGTTCGATGGTCACAAAAGGCGGCAGTTGACTGTCATGACCTGTAGAAACACGTGTTCTACTTGTAAATGACCAAGCAAAATCAAAATTGAACTTGCCTGCATTGTGAATCACAACACTGCGAGTAGATCGTTCGTGAAGACGGACAGCTCCAAAGTCAACGTGATTGGCGGACGAGATAGCCACTGGAATCTCGCCACTCGAGCCCTCCGTCAGAATCGCTAGTGCGTCATGGATTGTGTAACCTTCGCCTTTCACGTTGAGAGAGAGGCGTGCAGGTTTGCGTTTGATAATGCAGTTGAGGTTAAAATTGTAGCTTTTTTCTTCCCTCGGAACAAACTCGAGATCAATGATCAACCGACCATTTGGAGGAATTATACCACTAAGTGGATGGACTATCAAAGCCGGTGCCTCTCCAGCGAAGTCGATTGCTGTCTTGTCGAAAACGAAGTTGAATGGGATATGTTCGTGATTGACTAGCGATACGGTCTGAGATGTCTTCGTTCCAATCATAAGGGTATTGAAGTTGACACTGCCTCGATCAAAAGTTACACGAGGTTCTGATGTGGTGCCTACCAATAAAAAGAGTTGACTGACTTGAAAATGAGGCACTGAAAATCGCCAGAAAGTTTCCTGTAACTCTAGATGCTGAGGAGTAAACTCAAAAACCATCTCGCATCTTTTTCCTGCGAGCATTAGACCTTTTGGTGTAGCGCATCGGAATGATGGGTTGATGTTGCCTTCTGAAATCCACGCAAACTCATAGGAGATGTTTGTCGGATTAACAACATAGAACCTCTTGGTATTCTTCACACGAACTCCAAGTGACTCCATTTCGATGACGCGAATCGATGGATCCAGTGAACCTAGCTCACCTGTTGGCCCAGGCATGTATTGGCTCCTTCTTGCTGGATAATCGCTCCGTTCGACATCAAAATGGCACGCAGGACGAATTGAACTCCCACAAACCTTAACTATTAGTTCGCACCTCGATCGAACTGAATCGTTTTCGGATTTATCGTCAGCGATTTGTGACTTGGTAGTAGTTACGTCTTGACCACTGACGTCGAAGTGAAGGTCGTAAGCAAAGTCGCCGACTTCCATCGGAGAGAATCGCACGAGAAAGGACTGAGAACCCTCCGCATTGATCTCACCGAATGCAGGAGTGATGTCGAATGGGCAATCGTCCTCATTGATGCCTTCAGTTGGAAAGCTCTCATCTGTTCCTCGAACCACTCTCACCCATCGCCATGCGTATGCGAGCTTTATCTTGCTCAAATTATCGACGGTGATCTTGTGAGAGCACACCTGAAGCATAAAGGTACGTTTAAACGTGACGGATCGAACATCACAATGAAATGATAACTTGTCAGCAGCTGCGAAACAGGTTAGAGTAGCACTTGTCACAGCGCTAGTAATCTCGAAAGGGGGCTCTGGTACGACGAGCTGGGTCGACGCATTATTTTGGTCTGAGGCGTCAAACGACACCGAGTACGTCGTATTATCCCAAACGGCATTTCCAGGATTTGTCGAACTAAGCACAATTCGTTGGGACAACAGTTGTATCTTGACGTTGCTGTGTATGTGAGCGCTATTTCCATCCATGGGAGTGAAAGTTGCTTTTATCAGCTTATACCCGCCGGGCTTAAGATGACCAACTGAAGGCGAGAACGTAAACGGCTGTGCACAAGCCCATTCATATCGGACTGTCTCAGTAGACTGATTCGATAATGTAAACGTCCGTGTATCACTGAGATGTATATCTTCATGACACTGCGTAAGAATGATATCTTCAAAATGCAACTCATCGTCATGGCCGTATGGTAGGTCCTCAAATATCAAGTCCTCTCGATATCCTTGGCCGGATATTCTCAAACGCGTTTCTTCAAAGGGATTGTTTTGAACATTAATCTTGAGTAGGCTGGTAACTGTCTCCTCGTGGGCTTTCTGAGGTTTGAACTGAACCGTCATCTGCTCCGTTACCTGTGGAGGAATAACGACGGAACCATTCCCATAAGGGAACACGAAGTTGGGGTTCGATTGTAGAGAAAACAACACGGTTGCGGCAAGAACGCCGTCATTGCGGACTATAAGAGGGAGTTCTTTTGACTTCGATAACCGGACTCGACCAAATGGCATCAGTAGCGCACCTGAATTTATATCACGGTTACTCGGTGCAACAATTGTAATACAAGGCATTGTCCCTTCACCACGTAATTCGAATTGCAACATCGATTCTGTTGACGGCTGGACTGGAGATTCCTTTACGCTGGCGGTGAAGTTTGCGCGGTAAGACATAATGGCAGTAGGTTTGAAGTGGACATTGACAAACCGGTGCTCTAGTGGAGGGATCTCCCAAACCGTCGGCTGCACTGAGAATGCCGCAGCCTGACTCGACTCATCTCGAGTCTCTCCTTGCCCAACCATTGCAGGGCTGATCTGAAAGTGCACGTTCGTGGCGATCTTTGTTGGATTGGATATCTTGAATCGCTCAACACTTCCCTTTGTGTTCCCCGCGGCAATCATTGCACCAAACGAGAATACCCTTTCCCTTTCAGCAAAAATGACTGCCTGTGACAGTATTGGCACAGTTGGTGAATCAGTCGGATGACGCCAGTGAGTCTCACCATTCAATGAATGAACGACAATTTGCTCTTCGAAAATACTGTCGAAGTCGTTTGTTTCTATAGCCGGATAGCAACTCTCGCCGAGAAGTTCATATTTCAGCGCAGCGTCATTCCAAGAATCAGTTGCCTTCGGATTTCGGCCAGAGATTTCAAAACGCACGATCTCACGATACATTGAACAACTCTTCGGTTGGAAAAGGACCTCAATAGATCCTGTTGTACCAGGATCAATCGTACCGCAGTCTGGAGTGAGTTGAAACTGGCCAGCTGTCAGTGTTGATGGTGCTAACGGAGTACCATGATCAAACATATCGGTTGGGTTTGGGGGAAGTCCAGGCGTACAGTGCGAAACACGAAACTTGAAAGAGAATTCACCATCATTGCGAACTTCAATGCGTTTGACCTTCGGCTTTTCATTGTACTTGAGCGGACCAAAGTTAATTCCTCGGCTAGGCTGGATGCGAAATATGCTAAACACCGCCCGCACGCTGGTGAGGACATGAAAATCTGCACAAGACTCTCCCGACAGCATCTCAATGATGGTGCATTTGATGTCTTTGTTGTCTCTTAAAGCGACTTCATGTGCTGCAGTGTGGAATGTGACCTGGACGTTTGCCTTTTTGTCTGGTTCGAGCACCATCTCCATCGGATCAACCTTGAAGAGTTCTCGAGACATGGAAGTCCGCATAGAGAAAGCAAACTTAATTTCGTACTTTCCCCGATTCTTGATCACGAAAGATCGGGCGGAGACCTCCCCAACTCGAACCAAACCAAAGTCAAGACTTCCGTCGCGAGTGCCTCCTCCAGAGTCATCGGTCTCAAAGGAGCAAACATCCGTCTTGTACGCTTCTGCCCTGAGAGTAAGATGTAGAGTTCGTCGGCAATCATCTACTTGAAGCGCACTATCGACGTCCGAGTATTCCATCACCAGAGTATGACTGTGAACGGCTTCTACGTTAGCGGTGTAGTTGACTAACACTGGAGCCATTTGGAAAGGTTTAATGACCCCAGTGAGCGGATGCAGCCGAAAGTCGGTGGGTAAACTCTCCGAATCCATAATTCTCCAAGTGACCGCCACTGGACAGACATTTTCGAGAAAGAACGTTTTTTCGTCTTGTCGCTTGATCAGAAGCTGCTCAAAGTCAAGTGCGCATGCAGTTGTCGATATATTTGGCTGCGAGGAAGTCGTTGAGATTGGTTCTGAAACTGCGGGTACCTCGCTATTGGATGAAGCAAAGGGTTCTGAGGTAGTGCTACGACCCACTGACTCTTCCCACGGACCACGGAGGACCACACAAGGTGTGCAACCAAAACAACGCATGGCAAAAAACACAGGCTCCGGGTTATCACTTACGCAACAAACCAGAGAGTTTTCATGGTGGCCATTTGTTGTAGGGCAAGCCCAAACTCGAATTTCTTTCGTCTCATTTCCAAGAAGTTCAAGATACTGCGGAGCAAAGGAAAACACATCAGTCTCACTCTTCCTGGCGAGGTCGATATCGACTCGAAGCGGATACTTGGAGATGTTGGAGATACGGAAGATCTCAATGTTGTTTCCATAAGTGCCAGCTTTAAGAAGCTGGAGAAAAGCGTCTTCGGTGCGAGGTACTGGTACGGGTTTGATGGGCACGATCAGTGGCCCAAACTCAAATTGATTCTTCGACAGCACGAATTTCTTTTGGACGAATGTGTTCTCACCTCGGGACTTGATCCGGTTCATAAAGACATTGCGTGGGTCGGTATTGATATGTGGGACACTCGCAGTACCTCGACAGAAGAGGCTAAACTCACGGCGAACTCCGACAATCTCAAAACCGAGAGAGCACTCGAAGTTACCCACCTGCGAAGATGAAAACTGCACAACAAACTTTGTTGATTCCTGAGGGCCTAGGATCCATCGAGTTGCACACTCGTTTCCTTTTCTACCGGCAGTAGTTAGCGAATCACTTTGTTGGGCATCTTCGGAACGCGTACAGCCCTCCGAACTCTCTTCTTGACAGATATTTGTTTGCACTTGCTCGGATACACTGACTGATGGATGGTGAAGGGTGAAGAATTTGACCGGTTTTCGTGAGAAGCGTTCGTGTGGACGCCGTACGAGCTGGCACCTGACTGAAGGTGGTACTTCTAGATGGCACAACTCAAGCTCGCGAATGAATTTGTCAAGTGTTGACGTTACGACACTGTGGATAGTCAAAGGAGGGGCTGCTTCTAACACCGGAATATCGACGAGACAGTTATCTGCCCTTGAGATAGACTTGAGGAGCTCTGCATGGGCAATACCTAGAGGTTGGCGATCCACCTGATCGCTTTCCGACTGATTCCCATTCTGTTTGTCGCTGCGCAAAAGACCTGCAGTATCGATGAACTCATCGTCTCCATCCAACCCGCCCATTGACTTTCTGTCCCGTGCGACAAACAAAGCAATCAAGCGGCGAAGGGACGGAATGTTCTGCGTATACTGGGTGTAGGGGGGTACACTTGACGCTGCCTTATCGATTTTGCAGCGCAACGCATTTCGCACCGACGCTACGAGATCATCTTTCACGCTAGGGTCAGTCTTCTCGAAGACCTGCTCATCTGAATGGTCACTTGGAGTGTGCAACGACATATCATTGCCATTTGGCAGCGATTCGCTACTGTTGGTTGCTTCAACTGGCTGAGAAATGCCAGTGACTTCCTTTGCCGCTGACATAATCAGCGAACTGACCTTCCGTGAATCGGATGCCACAGATTTCGTAACGAGGGAAGTCAGAGAATCATATGTATCTTCATCGAAATGGAGCCATATAATTCGCGCAGTTTGCATCACTTTCGCACAAGCTCGAACTGTGAGCTCAATTGGAAAGAACGAATTTTCCCACCCATCTAAAACGCTGCCTCGAGCTACGTCTGGGTCTGACAGACGCCAGCGGACAATACGCTCCAGCAATTGATCTTTCGTCTCGTATGCAGAATCGCCCAGAGGATGCTCCACGTCATCGGTGTCACGAGGCTTGCTCAAGCATTCAACATCGCCAGAATCGTCCGATTGCAAATCAGGAGTCGGCTCTAAACCCAGCAAAACGCGAGTGGCTCGTCCTAATGCGCTTTTCATGTCTGTTGCAACAGCTTCAACAGCATCGTCGATACACCAAACACGTAGATCCTCCCGATCACCTAGGAGTTTTGCTTGTGTCGACTTTCCCGAACGCGGAGGACCCATGACAACGTAGTCAATACCTCTTGAGCCCATCGCACTTGGATCAACAATCGAACTAACTGGGCTAATTGTACTTCTGTCAGGAGAAATGCATTTTTGTTGATCTGAAGAAGTGGATTCATCAGGAATCTCAGTAAGCTCTCGAAAGTCCGCCTGTTCAACAGGTAGATGATCATCATCACCTTGCTTTGGTACGTAGCCGTTTTCGATCAGATACTCATCAAATACACGCCCTGGGCTTCGAAGCGTCAGCTTGGCGATGTCGTCCACTTCAAAAATGGGAAGTCTAGAGAGCAGTTTCTCCTCTTCTCTGTATTGTACGTCGAAATCGAGTGAGAATACTTCAACAGCATAGTCTGAATCGTTAAAAAGTTCGATAATTTGTTCAGTAGGGTGTGAACAAGGTAGCGTAGGTCCAAGATCAACGATAGGTGGAGAAAACCTCACGCGAAGCTCAGCTCCTTCCCCTCTCATTAATATGGAGCGAGTTCTCGAGTTAGATGCCACTTTGACCGGGATCTTGAGTGCGTACAGACGGCCTTCTTCCGGGACAAAATCCACCTGAAGGTTAATTTTGTTCCCAGGACCAAGAGTTCCGTGTTGTGGTGAGATGCGAAAGTTAAGTATGTCCCTTGCTGATCCCAACGGTTTTTTGATAGCCCATTCAGCAGGTACACAAGACACATTATGGAGCTGTGTGAAGATAGTGTGGCAAGTACCAACTGGGATCTTGCCGAAGTCGAGTGTCTCAACCGTGATAACAACATCTGGTATGGTGACCGTCGCTCGAAGTGTCACCAAAGAAGGAGGTCCATTCTTAATCAGTATGGGCAGTTGTACTTGATGACGACCAAATGGAACGCTCTTGTGGGCTTGAAACGTCACGGCGAACTCAACCAACTGTTTCTCAGGGAGACGAACGACGCGTTCTGGCTCAATCTGAAAACCTCGAGACTGGGCAAGATTCTTGTCTAGCTGGAATGATATTGGAGTGTGCCCAATGTTGATGACGGAAAACTTCTTGGTCTTGTGGGTCCCGAGGACGATGTTGCCAAAATCCAAAACAAACTGAGATAGCAAGAACGAGTTGCTTTCCGTCGTCTTCGAATGTTGAGGTTTAGCAACTCCGTTTGACTTGACTAGCTCGATAGGAGGTCTAGACGTTACCCTTTTCCGTTCTGGTACGAATGTGTTTACTCCGTCCGAAGCACTGGTTGTGGTGCTGTTATCGGTACACATAGTAGCCCTATCCACATCGGATTTACTACACCCCATCTTCCTCGTATCCGTAAGCAATAAGTGCTCCGCGAAGAACATACGAGAGGCTTCAATCTCAACATCAAGATCATCGATGACCTCCATACTTATCACCCCCGAGCGCAACGCGATGTTGCTTGCCGCCATTGCCCGTGGATGCGAACTTGGGGACGAATTTCTAGGGCCACTGCCACCAAGAACGGCTGATGTGAACGAACCGCCACGTTCAATCGTCCGCGATACAGAACCACTTGATACACTTGATTTTGACTCTGACACCATTAAAAAGCCACCTCCAGCATTACCCGCCGCAACGGCTGCAGCACTCAGGGACGAAATTTCGAGATTTTGGCGTGCTTGCTTTTTCAACTCTTGCCACTTCGGATACTTCCCTCCAATAGTGCTTGCAGGATGATCTTCACGTGGAAGGTTGATGCACACTGCCGTAAATACACCACTCCCGAATAGTTTGAACCCAACTGGTTGGAAGTGAGCAATCTCGATAAGAATGTTTTCTTCGAAATTCTCTGGAATGCCAGGCTTGACTTGCACAAGAACGCGTTGCCTATCATTTGGTGGGATTTTTCCAGCTATAGGAGTCACAACGACTGATCGACCACGACTGATGTTATCCACAGTGATAGAAAACGTGAACGGGACCTTTCCAATGTTGAAGATGGCAAACTCTCGCTCTTCGACCTTGTTGTATAGTACCTGACCGAAGTCGAGTGACTGCTTATCTAGGCGATACAATACAGACGAAGCTTCGCCGTGGAGCGAAATCTCGTACTCTGGGCCACCTTCAACTTCACAAACGACGACGCTCTTGAATTTGCGGTTTGCGTGACCATAGAACAAAAACTCGACTTTCTCACTCTCGCCTGGTCTGAGTAGCCCACGTATGGGTAGAACATCAAATATCTGATTCACCGGGATGTATGGTTTCTTGAGTGTTGCCAACGAACGAGCTTCGCGCTCATCTTCGACGAAAACCCACCGAAAGCTTGCGTCTACTTTTGATGTATTCGTCACCAGAACCAAAATTGATTTTTGGGTGTCATTGAGGGAACACCCGAAATCAATCTTTGTCGTATCAAACATGAGATTCGGAAAGCTGATATCACCAATGAGGTCTACAGAATCTTTCTGTGGGTGACCAACATAATTGATTGCGATTTTGGCTTGGAGGAGGCGACTCTGGTGGTCGTCTTTGAATCCAGGATAAAATTCCACACTAAACGTAACCATCTCTCCAGGTTGAAGTTCAGCTTCCCAGCAATCCAACGAGAAGGGCGGCTGTGTTCTGAGTGTAAATGCCAATGGTAAGGCACACTTGTTGGTGAGCGAAAGCTGTTGAGTTTGGCGTGGTACACTCTCTGCACAGGGATCATGTACGTATGCAAACTGGAGCACCGAAGAAGATGGCTCAAGTTTAGGATTCTGGAAGTTGCCACGAATCTCGGTTGTGAAAGCTACTTTGCTGTTTTTCTCTTTACCGACACGTGTCTCGCATATGAGTTCTTCGGATATCACCCCGGGTTTTATCGAGATGGCTTTGAAAACGAACACGCATGCTGTGCGCGGCTTGAGTTCAATTGTTGCGGGAAAGACTGAGAAGACAGGGATAACACCTTCACCACCCGCAACATCAGTGGCACTCTGACGCATGGTCGCTGGAATAGCTATCTTATTCGCAACCGCAGCAGCCTCGTTAGCTGCTTGCTTTGCTCGAATAATGGTTCGGTTGCTCCACGTCAGCACTTGTGAGCGCTTGCCTTTGTTTTCTAAAGTGCAGCACCATTCGCATTCACGATTTGTCAGTTGGTGGCCGAAGTCGATTAATTTGAGTTCACTCATCGACCACATTGTGGTGCCGGTTCCTTTGATGCTGAGAGGAACGACGAGGTTATCTCCCTCCGTAACAAGTACGTGCAAAGTGTCTCTGAAAAGAACCGTATCGTCGAGATTTGCAATTAGCTTGAACTCAACGACACCGCCTGGAGGGATTACACCTTCTTTTTGGTCGATCTGAAACTTTGAGCGCGCATTTCGAATGAAAGTCTTGAAAGACGCTGGAATGAGAGACGTGTTCGTCATTGTCAATACTCTCTCATGGTCAACAAGACAAGTGCAGCTACCCCAGTTCACTTCCGACTGGTCGAGCTGCACTCGTGGGCCGGTTCCAATTGCGGTAAGAGTTACCGGAAGTGGTAAGTCAGTACTACCCAGAACTGAAACGGACATCGGGAGCCGGATGGGTCCGATTTTCTCGCACGACAAAGAAATCTCGACAGGAAGCTTCTCATCTGGTTGTAACGTACCACAGCTCTCGCAAGCTGTATAACTTGCAATTGCCCGTGAATGATCATCTTGCTCAACAACTTCAAAACGAGCTTTGAGATGCGTTGACCGGTTGTGCAACATAAGGGTTTGTTTGTGTGAATACCGTAGAAAGGACACACCAAAATCCAATACTGAGTTCTGCAGAGTAACCTCGGGAACCATTGACTGGGCTTTAATCGGAATTCGTACGAGGTCGGATGGTATCCCTGCCACTTGAACGGCAAGACGGTAGTCATAAGTCTTGATACTCATGGGAAGGAATCTGATTTGGATGCTTGCTTCACCATACGCTTCAAGACGTCCACTGGATGGGAGGAACTCGTACTCCCTCTTTTTGTAGTTAATCTCGTCGGGGATGTGAAGACGGTAGTCCATTTCAATATTTGACGAGTTGAGTAACTTCACGCTTGTCGTATGAAGAAACGAGTACGACACTGAGCCAAAGTCGATCTGATCAACATCAAAGCGAAAGACGGGTGGAACCACATTAGCTTTTAGTCGAACGACGAGTTGTTCCTCCGATCCTTTTAGTCTGAATCGGATGGGCGTGAGCACCTCACCCAAGAGGAGTGAGCAGAAAGTTACTTCAATTTTAACCATTTCGTTCACGCTAAGCGATCCAGCGTGAGGAAAAACGCGAAGCGACATACCGTCTGGGAATTCTAGAATGAGAGGCAGTTCTTCGAACAACGCCGGAATTTCGCCTTTGTTCTGGATCGTGAAGTCTCTGGTCCGCTCTTCGGTGATATAGACTTCACCAAAATCAAGGAGCTCGTTGTATACAACCTTAGCCTTTGGACCGATACCTTGACCACGAAGCTGAAGAGGCATTCGCGATTCTTGCCCACCAATTTCGAGGAAGGCACCGCAAGTATAGAAAACAGCATTCGCAGGTGAGAAGCATATCACCACATCCACTTCTGAATTGGGCCACACCCGTCCCGATAGAGGAGTAATCGCAAAAGATTCGCTCACGAACTGCAACCTGTCATCTGTTGCTACTTTTTTCAGGTGTCTGTACTTGTTCTCAATCGCCTTTCTCACATGGAAGGGAGATGAGTTAATAGTACCGACGCCCTCGAGGCTTCTTGCGACTTGTTCCAATTCAGCTGCTTCCAAACTCGCTAGCTCATCGAGCAGTCGTTCACGCTCACGTTGCTCGAGAGATGAATCGAGTAAGGCTTTCCACTCAAAATCGACAGCATAGTCACTGTCGTTACAAATTTTGATCGTTTTTCGCGATGTGAGCGAGATGTACGTCGAGTTGGACTCGACAAGTGGCGCATTGATATACACATCGAGGTTCGTCACATCGGCAGTTAGCTGAACGATAGCGGTCTGGCCTGTATCGTCGTGTATCGACAACTCCCCGTGGTTCAAACAGAGTTGAGGAGGCGTAACACACAATTCGAGCTGAAGTACCTCACCTTGCACCAAGACGGAGTGCTCAGGTGCAACGCGGAAGTTCTCACTGGTCTCGAAAGCGAACTTGGCATCTCGTGAACCCACGTTGCGGACTACGATCACTTTTGATGTTGGTATTTTCACTGGGCAGCAACCAAAGTGGATCTCATCCGGGATGTCTAAAGCCGTTACACGTCCACGCACGCGCACAGGGAGTGCGAAGCGCTCACGCTCTGTGCAGCATACAAGGTCGAAGGCAATTTCCCTAACTTCTTGCGGGCTAAACTCGAGCATGAAGGCAGTCTCCATTCCAGCTGCAATTTTCCCATCAACCCTGCCAGGTTCTCCTAAGACTGGAAGAGGATGAATCTTGAAGAGAAGTGATGATGGCACCTCAATTCGAAGGCGACGAGCAACAGAGTCGCAGTTGCGAAAGCTAATCCTTGTATTGAGAGACTGGAACGGCGTGTAGTCATCTATCCAAATTTCAGTGGGAGATGGCTCGAACAATGGCTTATGAAGAGGCACCGAGCTGGAGACGCGTGTCGTATGGTCACCAGCATTTACATACTCAAGAAGGCGTGGGGCGGCTGGGAAGCGTGCAGCACGAGTCTTAGCCAACGCAAAGGAGTTTCTCAGCTCGCTAGGCTTCAGTCGTGCCTTGGACTCCATCGTAGAGTGTCTTGTCGACTGCAGGTCGTTCTGAATAACCACAGGAACTGATAGCGTGGGCTGAAGAGTCGCGACAGGTGGGATTGCCGCCCCGAGAAGTTCGAAATGTCGAATGCAACCGTCCATGGCCCCAATTCAAAATCACTGGAATGTCTTCCACGACAGGATCGATGAGGCGCTCGATGTGAGTAAGTTGGGCCGCGATGTCTTGGTGTTAGCTCACGATACGTCGGTGGCAGTGCGAACGATGACTTGAAAAGCCAACCCCAGTCATTGTCGACTGCCACCATGTGTATGACAACGAGAAGTAGATTTCGCGGACCCTAGGAAGCAGCTGATGGTGTTTACCTTTGGTCGAAGCAGCAGGCTATGATAACCACCACAGTTCTGAAACGGTGAGCGGACGGATGCATGCATGGAATTCGATCATTGACCATGACAACGTGCCAACTAACTTCTAGATAAACTCAGCAAGATCGAAGAAGTCAAGCAGTTCTTCGTCTTTCACGACATCTTCCTTTCGCGGAGGCTCTCGCAGCGAAGTAACCCTTACCACGGAAAGATCATCACTGGCAACGTCTGGTGGGTTCCTCGATAAATTCCGCTGCTGCACTCGCGCATCAGTGTACTAATGACAGTTCAGCTGTGTCGCTGCGAGCGTTAGAATCTCGCAAGGCTGAAATCGAGCTGGAGTTGCAGCGTGTGCAACGGGAGTTGGAAGCTCGACAGATACAACAGCGCCGCAACCACAGCGAACGCCCCCTCGCACTTCTTCCACCCACCGCGGGGCCAGGTGCTTCCTCAGTCCCATCTAGTCGCGTCTCGTTTTAAGCCGCAGGACCATGCCCACAGAGTCATACAGGGAGCCAACTTTGATGCCTCGATAACTGGAAGCATGTCCCTTATCCTTCCCCGTCTGAGTGACTTTTGCTAATGTGGGACACTCCAGGCTTTGTATCTGTGCTGGTGTGGGACACCCAGACGCAAGGGAGATCGAGGTGTGGATTGCCTGCTTGCCCATTGTTGGGACTCGCCATTCATTGACCAACGTCGCCATGCGGGCCAAGATGAAGGAAGTCGTTAGCAAGTATGGTCGCACGGCGCTCATCTTCCACTCGTCGCTTTTCGCGACCACTCTCTCGGGTTCCTACGCAGCTATTCGCTACGGTCTTGATATCGAAAAGTATCTTGCCAAGATACCATTCGTCGACCTCTCGAAGCTTGATCCGCAGGCGGGGTCGTTTGCACTTGCGTACGTGTCAACCCTTGCTACGGGGCCGGCGCGCGGTGCCGTGACAATTGGCGTCACTCCTGTCCTTGCTCGGTGGTTGGCGCGACAAGGGAAGGCCGTGGGCAGCGCAGGGGCAACCGCACTGAAGAAGAAACGATGCTCGTGATTTGCCCACGCGGCGTGCACTCGCTCTGAAGCACCATGGAAATCACACGGTCGGCCACGGCGCCGAAGGCAAGGCTCGTCTCGACAGCTCGATCCTGCCTACGTCACGGATTGCTGCAATGCGACGCGGCAGTCTCCACAATATACTTAATTAAGTTATATACCACTCTCGATACTCTGCTCTGGTCACCAAGTTCCAACCACCCATCAACATGCTGCGCCGCAACGCGCGCGGGCTCTTCGGTCGCGCCCAGCGTGGGGCACTCAACTCCAGGAAGCCTGTAGCCCCAGGCCAAGTATCGCCGACGCGACTTGTCCCTCCTCACATCGAGAGGCCTCCTTATGCTCTCAGTGGGCAGATGTCGAACATGAAGCCCTTCATTCCGATTCTGGACAAAGCCAAGCAGGAACGTCTACGTCGAGCATGCCAGGTGGCCAAGGAGATTTTGGCGTTTGCGGGGCAGCACGTTGCTGTCGGTCAGACTACCGACGAGATTGATCGCATTGTGCACGACGAAATTATCAGACTAGGCGCGTATCCTTCACCTCTCAACTACGGAGGCTTCCCCAAGTCGGTCTGCACGTCTGTAAATGAAATCGTCGTCCATGGAATTCCCGACAGGTACTGATCTGGGAGGATTCCCTAGACTTTGAATCTTGACACGTCTTGGCGTTCCTGTAGTCGCGAACTCGAAGATGGCGACATCGTGAACATCGATATTTCTGTTTTCTTGGATGGGTTCCACGGCGATACATCCCAAACTTTCTTGGTTGGGGAAGTCGACAATGTGGGGAAGAAGTTGGTTCAGGTGACCAATGAAGCCCTACTTGGTGCGATCGAGACCTGCTGCAAACCCAAAAGCCGTTTTTCATCAGTTGGCGAGTTCATCGAAAGTCTTTGCGAGTCCCATGGTTTCTCGGTGAATGAGGAGTACACTGGTCACGGGATTGGCCAAGAATTCCACTGCCTACCGTTCATCATTCACCACCGCAACAACGAACCAGGACAAATGCTCCCAGGGATGGCATTCACCGTCGAGCCGGCGGTCTGCGAGGGGAGTGCAGAGGTACGATAAATCTGCGGTTCCAGATGCTGAGTACAGTGACTCTTACTGTTCCGTTGCCAGATATTGCACTGGGATGACGGGTGGACTGTTGCAACAGTAGATGGAAGCAGATGCGCTCAGGCTGAGCACACTGTTCTTATCACTGACGAAGGAGTAGAGATCCTCACTTAGGTTCATCGATTTGGCATTTAATAGAGAACTATGTCTTCTACCTACTGTTGTAGGCTTCTGGAAACACAGGCACTTGCAACTTTGGGTCCAGGGGCATCAAGAACGCGAATGGGTGAGATACTTCACTGGAGCCATCTTCTGCGGTGCTCTTGCGTGTGGAGTTAGCGGCAATGCTTAACCAAGCTAGGCTGTAGTACGAGTGCATGACATCAGGAACGACATCTGGATACTTTGCCAGACCTCCAAACGGAAACTGACAAGATAAAATGAACTCCTGGCAGCTTGCAATGTCTACCAGGCGATGCTTTCCGAGCAATTCAAGAGTCGCACCATTCCAAAATGCGTAACAAGAATCTGGGATCTTGTTGCAACGTCCTTGGAATCCACCTTGTTGGCGAAACATGAGCCACCTGATCAAGTCGTTCAGATCTCCGTTCAGCTGCATGAGCCGACCGGAGAGGACGAGCGATGCAACAGCACAAAACACCGCTCCGCCTTGGCCTTCTGTGTCCTGGCTGATGCCAATTGAGCCATCGTATGACTAGTAACAACCAAATCAGCTTATGGCAGCCACACCCAAACACGATCGACGCTTGCTCACTTACGATGCATGAGTTGATAAACCCCACCATAGCTGAAATATCAATGCCGGACCAATCGTTTAGAATGTACGAAATAGCGCAGGCGCAGTAAACAAAACGCATATCTTGTTCAGATCCGTACGGGACGGAGCGAAAGCTGGCGAGTGCATGCGTTAGGTACAATGTGGAACCGAGATTCAACAGATGCTCACGGACCTTCCAGTGTGACCGTCTTGTAATACGCGAAGCGCAGCAATAATGGCTGGTTTATCCACTCGGGAGAGGTCATCTCCAAGCGTCCTGAGTATGCAGAGTGCAGCGTAGGTTGACGCTATGTTTGCAGTATCGTACGTCTCGCTGACGTAGTTGGTCTGAGTACAGTCTCGCATTCGTCATGCATCAATTCTCAAGGCAATCAATCCGTTGTGTTCTCTTACCGGTGAGCAGCCGAAGAGATTGCCATACGAAGCCCCACCTCGGAAGCCACGCTCACCTGCATTTAAAGCTAGACATCGCAGTAAGTCACCCCCCGAAATGTTGTGAATCCCCTCAGCATTGGCTTACACTTATCACGAGAATCCGGATGCACCTGCAGCGAGTAAACCCACTCAACAATTTGCTCCCGGTCTACGCGGTGCAGTTCGCCCAACAGCGCAAGCCCATGGACGCAGAAGAAAGCCTACTGGGACGTCAGTGCCTGCCATCCTGTCATGTCAGTGGCGTACTCACCAGCACTACGCGCTGAGTGTCTTGGGATGCATAGGGTGTTGGGAGACTTTTCAGGTTTTTGAGGAAGTACAGAGTGTGCATCTCCTTATCAAACGCCGCTGCAGAGGCACCGGTCGCGCCGCCGATTGTCGGTTGCGACAGCATTCTCATTGACCAAATTGACTGCACCACACAGGCCTAAAAGTACTACTTGTTTATCGAGTCATCAAAAGGATATCTATTGATATAAAAGCGACCTTCAATCAGAAATCACTTATTCCATTACTCGATCTGGTACACATTGGTGAAGGGAGGCTCGCTTTCATCGTCAGTATGGTGGACTTGGAGCTGGAACTTGACGTTGAGGAGGCGTTGGTTGTCAGAGCGACGCACAACCGTAATGGCGCCTTCGATAGAATCACCCACAAGCACTTGGGTGAGTGGGTACAGTGGAAAAACCTGCTGACCCCAATGCGTTGGCTGAACAAATGGAGACGTCGTCAGGGTGACCTCTTTTTGTGCGGGGAGCTCAATGCAACCTTTGAACTCGACGTCGAACCAGCCAGCAATACCACCGAACCGCGACATTGTCGTGATCTCAAGCTTGAACGATTTCTTGACCTCAAGCATATCCTCCAACTTACACGTCTTCAGATCCCAAGCAGCGATCTCCACTTCGTCGCCAATAAGATCAGATGGTGCGAGTTCTGCCCACGCAGAGGTGTGCAGCGAGAACTGTTCCTGCTCCTTGCGGAACGAGTTGCCGAGAACGCTCATGTCAACACCCCACGATGCTTTCGTGTTTTCCACGAAATTTCGCCATCCGTCCATCGCGTTCGAGAACTCGCTGAACCGCTTGTTGCTATCTTCTTCATTTGCCATGGGTGCGATGAACATGGACGCGTGAGAAGGGAACATAGCTCCTTCAGGTTTCAGCCACCGGTCACGAGCGATGAGCACTGAATCAAACATCGACTCTCGGAGCAAAAAGTACCCCATCCACTCGGAGATGATCACATCTACCTTTTCTGGGAGCTCGACGTCTTCAATCTTGGACTGGATGACAGTAATGACATGATCCTGGTTGTTTGCTTTGATGACCTTTCTGGCCTGGATGGCGATGTCAGTGGCCTCGACTGCATAGACCTTTCGTGCTCCGGCTTGCGCTGCCCAAATGGCGAGAATTCCGCTGCCTGTACCAACGTCGAGGACGACCTTGTCCTTGAAATGCGCCGGGTTCTCAAAGATCGCGTCGCGATAGCTCTGCATGCGCAAGTCATCCTGCAGCATCTGCTTCTGGTGATAGATGTATGCGTAAGTGCAGAAGTAGTTGGCGAAGTCGGAGCTCTCCTCCCATTGCTTCTTCTTCTCAGGGTCGATGTCCTTCGGTACGGCGCTCATGGTGTCGCTCCAGTCACGGCGATCTCGCTGTGGCGGTTGATCTCTCTGTTGAAATGGCTGGGCTGAGGGTTTTTACAGTCTCGTTTACGGAAGAAGACGTAATTATGTCCGGAGCTGATGTGGAAGTGGAAGCGATGGCCACTTCGTCGATCAGGATGATGGAGTCGGAAGCTACCTCGGGGGCCGGCGAGTCCGGCGCCGATACAAATGAACTCCGGAGCGCCTTCCGGCAACTCTGCGTCTCGTATGAGGACGTCGTTGACGAAGCAGCGGAGATGACTCCGCCTGTCGATGAGCGCATCGGGCTGGCGCTGTTCAAGATCGACGAGGCCACGGCAGTCGCGGATGTGCTTCGTCAGGACGCGGCTGCGTCGCACGACGCTCTGCTAAACTCACTCATGGAAAATTGCCGCGAACTCGAAGACATATTTATTCGAGTGAACTTGATGGAGGTACGTATTTTCTTGAGCTCTGCTACATTAGATCGTTGTGAAGCTGAGAGCTGCGCAGAGTTTTGTGGCCAAGGTTCACGCAGCAACGAAGGAGCTCGAGGGACGAATGGACACTATAGCGAAAGCATCGGATCCAGTGTTCAATACTGGTGGCGTCACAACCCTCTTGCGCAGTCTCACTATAAAGGTAGTGAGTTGTGGCGGATCGAGAGCTTGGTAAATGGGTCACTGATCAGTTTGCTTTGGCCAGCGACCAAACACAGAGGCAGTGTCCGTGGAAACGAAGTGGGAACCGATTGATCTCTCGCTTGGTGCAAGTGAGCTAATGGCGCGTCTCGACGCAAGCAGTGCCGAGCAACTTGGCGTCTCGCTCATGGCGCCCAGTACTCATTAAGAAATGTTAGTATTAGGTTTCTATAGTGTCTTTAATTTGATCAGCATGGGAGTGGAATCCAAGATGGAGGTGACTTGGCTCGACGGTGTCGATATTCTCGACGGGAGCGGCTGTCTGACTGAGCAGGGCGAATCCCTTCTCCGGCAGCGCTGGTATGATGAGCGACTTGCTATCGTCACGCTGCTGGGCTCGCGCGCCACGACAATGGGACGACGCCGACTGATTGCAGAGCTTCTGGATGGCGCGACGTCTTCGACAGTTTCTCCTGGTCCAGGCGCGGGAGTCGCGTTGCTCTCAGCTGCGGCTTTTGATGAAGAAGATTACCAAATGCTTATCTTGGATGTAGGAGATGCTTCGTCACCCGTGATTGGGGCGCTCTGTACTCTTTCTTCGCTAGTGATCTCTACGGCTGATACAGCCACAGCAATCGCAAACGCTCTACCGGCGTTCCCTCCATTCCAAGAGGCGTTACTGATGCTTGAACGTGAACTCACTGCTGTCGAGGTGTACGACGCTCTTCCAAGTATGCTAACCATGGATTTCTCTAGTGATAATTCACTAAGACCTCCGCCAAACGCTTTGTCGTGTCTATCACCCTCTCTCGCATCGATGGTGCGCCTCAAGGCTCTTGAGATGTGCAGCGCTGGGGACTTCGTACAATCAGCTGGCTCGTCGCTTATTATACGAAATGCAAAAGTGAAGAGGCTCTTCGGATGCGATGTCACGGGAGAATTGCTGCTATCTGTCTTCAAGACTTTCGCACGAGATGTAGGTGATGGCCATGAGCCGGACCTCTATAGCGCCTGGGACGAATATGTTGAACGCAAGTGCAGAGCGGTCGCAGAAGATGCAATGGCGACCTATGTCGACTGCATCCAGTCGTCTATGGGTGATAATTCGGTTCCTGTTGAACTCGATGCGTTTGAGGCTCTGCACGATGAGCTCTGGAAGCTGGCGATGGACGTGTTTCGTAGCGGCACTGCTCTCTTGAAAGCTCCAAGTCGGCGAGCTGTGCGCGCCAAGCTCAAAAGTGATCTCAAACAACGGCATCTAGAGGAACTCAAGACCCTTCGAGCAAATTCTCGGTCATTTTGCGACACACTTCGGAGAGATTTATGGTGCGAGCTGTCCTCTCGTACTTTTCAACCGAATGACAACGGGGATAGCGATGATGTGACGAATAATTCACAGTTATTTCGTGAGGCTCTAAATGCCATCCATCGTTTTGACTCAGCTTTTAAAGAACAAGCAAGAGGCCCTGAACAAGAAGCTGTGCTGTGTGATTTCTATCGCACCGATGCTGTTGAATTATTCCGGAAGTTGGAAGACATTGTGATTCGGCGTGTGACTGATAAACATTTGAGCGGACTACGAGAGACTCTTGAAAGTGAGTTTGAGCATAAAAAGGCTACACTAATTGATCGTTTTAAGCGAGAGGAAGAGCAGCTTCGTGCTTCTGTGGCTCGTGAGATCGAAATGATGCAAAAGCTCCATGATGCGAAAAAATCTCGAGTCAATATTGACGAAACGGAGAGCAAGCGGTTGAAAGATGAGGTAACGGAACTTCGCAGTGTGAAAGCATCGCTTGAGAGTCGACACGTTATTCTGGAACATGCGGTTGAAGACTTGACACAACAGAACGTGTTTCTTGACAACAAGGTGCGTGACCTTGAGCAAAGTGTTCGCCAAGAAATGGGCAGTCGCGCAGAGCTTGTAGATACTCTTAGTGCCACGATCAAGTCGGCGGAAGAAAAAGAGAAGCAGCTACTTGATCGTATCGCCGACCTTAAAGTCGAGGTTAAGGAGAAGGCATCAAGAATTGAGAATGAACTTCACGAGCTTACATTACAGCAGCGCAAAACTAGCGAGGTAAGTGACAGTGGGACATGTTGATTGACTAAATCCTTACTCAGCAATACCAATCTAGGAGAAAGAGGAGATGCAGAAAAAGCTTAGCGAGTTCTACCTCCGCGTGACGGCGTTGCCTCCGGCCTTACAGCAGCACTTGTTTTGTGACGGGACCGAAGCGAAAGAGCCCGTTGGGTTCGCTGATGCTCTTTCGAGTTTCATGAGTTAGTGAAATATCAATCAGCTACTCCCGGTTTGTCGAGTGTCGAGTTGGTGATGTCTGTGGTCTTGCGCTAGATTTTCTCTTCCCCATTCGAGGGCGAGATATATCTACTAAAGCTCGAGCGAATACTTGGTCTGAGAATCGCTGTCTCATCACTTCAAATATTGATACCAAAGCCATAGCGTCCAACGCTGCATAGTGCAGCTGGGCCGTAGTGAGTGGCCGCCTCTCCCAGTCAGACATTCGTGACCTTTTGTCAAGTGGTTTCGCAAGGTATTCGTTAGCTACCGCAGCCAGTGAAAGGCTCGAGCCACTTGGAGCTTCCTCTTCCGCGCCTTCTTGATTCCCTCCCTTCTTCACGCTTTTTTTCTTCTTTTTTCCCGAGACTGGAGGATTACCTCCCGCATGTGCTCCATTTTCTACCGTTTGACGATCTTTGCTTGCCATTCCCCCACTTTCCGCATGCGCGGTGCCGAACTCGTCCGTTGGTACTTCATGGTCTTTGGTCCGATGCGCTTCGTCTACCTCATCGTCGTGTGCTTCACCACTACCACCACGAGTAGAAAGACGTTGCCGCTTATACCTATTCAGAAACTTGGCTAGTGCCTGCACGTCCACAAGATTCTGAACGAACGTCCTGTGACGTGGATTTCCGTCGTGCGTGAGAACTTTCCCTAGTACTGAGATATCACCCTTTACATCGAAGCCTAGCTTCATGATACATTCAGACTGGAAGACTTCACGTAGCGATGAACACTGTCCTTTCAAAGCAATCGTATCTATCACATACGCTCGTGACGAGGACGCGATCTGCAGGATAGCACAGACCTCTGCCTGCTGAAGATTGGAAACCGTTGCTTTCCACTCACAGTCAAACCCAACAATGGTTTCACGCTTCAGGTCACCCACACACGCAGCGAGAGACTCCGGAGTGTCGACAAAGATACAGCAGTCTTTGCCCCCGAGATCCTCGAGCGAAAGACATGATGGCTCCGGTTCCAGTTCGTCTTTGTTGGGGAAACATATCATCTCTACACCGAAGGTGTCAACTTCGGCGAACTCCGTGTTTTCCGTCAGACCAGTGTGGTGTACGAAGAGCTTTGTGATCGGGTCATTAGAACCATACTTCTCCAAAACAAAGCGGCAGAGGTAAACACAAAGCTCGGGGTTCCCTCGCACAGCCACAAGCGCATCTTCAAACTGACGATTGTGCACGAGAAATCGCAGCGATGATCGAACTTTGGCAGCATAGTACACGGGTAGATCTCGCTCGTCGATACCAAATTTGACGAGGCGTTTCTTAATAGCCTTGTCTTTTGGGTTTCGTTTGATCAAACTCTCAAGGAACAAGCGTTGGTGGACGTTGTTATCACGCACAAAGCAATCTGCAGCCTCCAGATCGTTTTGGGCAACCGCAGCGGCGATGATGACTTCACATGGCACGACATGTTTCATCCGCAGCTTATCCAAGAGTGTAACCACAGTCTTGACTCGTGTATGGAGGAGCCTCATGCAGTACTCAAATACGTGTCCTTCGTGAACGTGGAATGCGGAGATGAACGCTGCGGATGTAAGCGTGCGAGCATCCTCGAAACCCCCTACCAACAGCGATCCGGCCAAATCACTGGGTATTGGGGATAGGGAAGGTGGATCGAGTTCTCCTCGCACTTTCATGCATTCACAGCCGTTGGCAATGAGCGAGAAGAATGCGGTTCGCGATGCGGTCTGAGCAACAGCGACTTAGAAATCAACGACGCCGATATCGGCAGCAAGTACGAGGAACTCACCGGCGGCCATTGAGCCATTGCGAGCAAAAACATCGTCGGCGCCCACTCGACCGCGCGAAACGCCGCCTCCATTTCCGTGCTGACTTCGCGGGCGCTCAGTTCTTGCAACAACTGACACGCGCCGGCAGCTTCGCGCTTTCGGAAGAGCTCCGCCAACCTCGTGGGCTCGGGGGGCGCGCAAGCGCTCGGGGCAAGGAGTGAGTCTGGTGGCGGCAGACTGTCTGCTGGGGCAGATTGGTCGGTGGGGGGCGAGTCCAGCGTGGGCGTCTCGGCCATCTTGCTTCGGGTGCAACTTGAGTGAGTTTCTTGCCGAACGACAGTGGGCGATTGGCTGAAATGGAGATCTCGCCAAGACCGTGTTAACCGTGTTTGCTCGCATCGTTGGTCGCGAAATGGCACGGCGGTCATCCTCGCGATCTCGCGCGCGCTCGCGTCCTCGCTCAAGGTCGCGATCGCGGTCTCGAGCCCGTGCCTCGCGTCGTCGAGATTTCGATCGTCGTGAACGCTCACCGTCTTCTTCGAGACGTCGACACAGTCGGGACGATCGTCATCCACACAGAGAGCGCGGGAGAGCGCCTACTCAAGCGGATGGCACTGCTCAACGGCGATCACGGTCACCGTCTCCACCGCGTAGACGTGGTGGCGGAGGGAAGGACGAGAGGAGTCCGCCACAAGCCATGGAGTGCGCGAGAGTATCAATTGCATGGGGGAAGTGTATCTAAACGACTGTTCTCATAGGTGGGGGAAGCGAGAAGACAATCACGACAGCACTGAGCCGCAAGTGCCGGTGGAGAAACCAAACTTTGGTCTCAGCGGTGCGCTTGCCAAAGATAAGAGCACTGGCAACGTCCAGAACGGTGTCGTCATGAAGTGGTCCGAACCACCCGAGGCTCGAGTGCCAACGCGCCGATACCGACTTTACGTCTTTAAGGGTGAAGACGCTATCGGTCAGTACTTGGCTGATGGATGTGCCGATCTCCCATAGGAAATTGTTCCACTGACAAGCACACCTTCCACAGCGACCCTCCATATTCACCGGAAGAGCGGATACCTGATTGGACGAGAAAAAGCAGTCGCGGATATTCTCACGGAGCACGAGTCGTGTTCCAAGCAGCACGCAGTGCTTCAATATCGCCTCTTCCAGAAACCGACAAAGGATGGACTCGACTACGAGCACGAAGTGCGGCCGTACATCATGGATTTGGACAGCACGAACGGTACATTTTTGAACGGCAAACAGATCGACAGCGCGCGCTACATCGAGCTAAAGCTCCGAGATGTGCTGAAGTTCGGCGAAAGTACGCGCGAATACGTGCTAATGGATGCATCGTGAAACCTCCTTCCACAGCCAAAAGCCAAATATACAGAACGCAAATCGTGAACTCGAGAGGAAATCCCATCTCACGTGATAGGTTTTCATTGGTGCAGGTTTACAGCATCTCAAAACTAGTTTAAATAAGAAGCTGTTCGATCTGCTCGCGCATGGTCTGGATCTGCGGACCAAGCTGCGAGGCGTCGTTGGACGTGATGGACGCGGCGATGACGGGGCGAGAGACGCCACAGGCGCGGCCAAGCGCGACCTTGGACGGGACGAACACGTATGGTACATTCTTGTCTTCACAAAGGAGAGGCAAGTGGAGCAGGATCTCGAGGGGCTCCGTGTCGGCGGCCATGACGATGAACTCTGAGATGCCTCGGTTGAGGGTCTTGGTGGCTTCGTTGGCACCCTTCTTGATCTGCTTGTAGTTGGTGGCCTGCTGCACGAGGTCGAGGATGCTCACGGTGAGCTTGGCGTCGGCAAGAGGGTAGGCCTTCGGGTTCACGGCGGCGTCGGACATGTTGGGAAGAAGCTCACGACCGATGGATCACTGCTCAAGTCTTACAATGCCATCCAACCGGCACGCGGAAACTTCGACGTCGCGCCACCGGCCAGCCAACCAATGAACACGGCCAGCTCCGACCCGTAAACCGCGATTTCTGTAAATACGTCTTTTTACGGCCCCCTCGTCTGGAAACGCCGCCCAAGCGAGTTGCCGAATCCAAGTACTGGTGCGCGAGTGTCGAGCATGGAAACGTGGGGTTGTTGACAAGCACGCAGAGCGCGATCCGTCCACGATGCAGGAACAGCGCGCGCTGATGCAGCTGGCCGTGCTGGCCTCGGTCACGGCCATCACCGCCTTCGTCTTCTTCGGCGTCTACCGCAAGCGCCAGCAGGAGCTGCCCGCCGAGCGCCAGCCCAAGCTCGAGGACGCCGCCGGCCCCAAGTTCGCGCACAAGCCCCACGGCTCGCCCAAGAAAGCCAAGCCAGAGCCAGAGGCCACGCCCGCCGGCCAGAAGAAGACCAAAGACGACAATGCGCAGGAAGCCGCCGCAGCCGCAGCTGCCGCCGCGGCAGCCGCTGGGCAGGAGGCGGCCACGGAAGCGACCAAGAAGTACAAAGCCGGCGAGTATGTTGAAGCTATCGAACTGTACACAATCGCGATCACGGAAAGCGAGCGGGCCGTGCCCGTCGACAAGCGCAACTTGAAAGTCATGTTCTCGAATCGCGCTGCCGCGTACGAGCGTATTGGCGACAACCAACAGGTCGTGAACGATTGCTCGAGCGCTCTCTCGCTGGACAACCGCCACACAAAGGCGTACTTGCGACGCGCGAAAGCCAAGACAGTCCTCGGAGATCTTGCTGGCGCACTCGTGGACTATGTCTGCATGCTTGTGATCTCGGAGGAGAAACACGAAAACGTGGACGAGTCCCTCGCGCTTGAGATCAGCCGCATCCACACCGAGATCACCACGAAAGAAATTGAAGCGACTCAGAGCAAAAACCTCAACCCTCACAGATACCTTCCTGACCAATTTTTCATCACTTCCTACTACTCTTCGTTCCACAAGAATGACGATGAGAGCGACATCAAGGCTGACAAGTCCGCAGATGCCTACACAGAAGCACTGGCAGCGTTAGGAGAGGGCGATGCCGTCCGCCGTGAACGCGCTGAGCTGCTGACGAAACGCGCCTTGGCTCATAAGAGCGCGAGAGACTACGAAAGCGCCTCGGCGGACTTCGAAGCGGCACTTGCGATTGTTGAGCCTGACGACGAAGCGTTTTACACTACCAATGTGGAAGGTGGCACCTATTACCATTTGCGCGGCGAGTTTGATCGTGCCCACAAGTGCTTCGAAGCAGCATTGAAAGCGAAGCCCCAGTCTCTTTTCGCCAAGGTTTGTTTCGTCTCTCTATGTTACTGTCGTTTGTGCTGTACTGAGTTGCTATGGTACTAGATTCGTATGGGAGGCTTGTGTTTCGACCAGAAGGAGCTCAAGCAGGCCTTGCGATGGTTCGACAAGGCTCTCGCGGAGAAGTCCACGTGTGCTACGGCGTACTTCCACCGTGGTCAACTTCACTCGATTGATCAGGATGGATCAACGATGGAGGCTTCGTTGGCCAACGCCCTCAAGGACCTCGAGCGATGCATTGAGCTCGCACCTGACTTCTCTATGGCTTACATTCAGCTTGGTGTTACTCATGCTCGTGTTGGAAACTTCGACAAGGCGATTGAGTACTTGCAAACGGCTGCGCGTATCACGCCTGATGTCCCCGAGATCTACAACTACCTCGGCGAGACCTACATGCAGACAGCTCAAGTACCGGGCGGAGCTGTCGACTTCAACAAAATTGAGGAGATGTTTGACAAGGCAATTGAACTCGACCCAACGTACCCGATGGCGTACATCAACAAGGGTAACGTGCTTGTACAGAAGGGCTCGGAGTTCGGCCATGAAGCTCTGGCCTTGTTCGAAACGGCCGTGAAAATGTGCCCGCGCTCCAAGTTCGCTTACTGCCACCTGGCGCAGGTGTACATGGCCATGCAAGACTACTCCCGGGCCATTGAGCAGATTGACCGAGCCATCTCGTACGCGTTCGCCGCCGAGGAGCTCAATGAGCTCTTCGCCATTCGCGTCACGGCTGAGACCCACCAGAAGGCGAAGGTCCTGTTGAACTAGGTTGCTTGGTGCTTTCAGAAGATACAATACACTTGGGGTTGTTAACGGTCGAATCAGGTCGATTAAGGTTATGAGGTTTTTCCTCGACGTCGCCCACCCGTTGAACGGATCCAGCCGCACGAAGCACCACTCCCCACTCTGTGACAAGGCACATCACCGGCCATGACGCTCTCGGTCGCGACGGCGCGCGCGCAGCTCGAGAAGCAGCAGCTCTCGGGCCGCTCGCTCGGCACGGTCACGATCTGCGGCGGCGGCAACGGCGCCCACGTCGCCGCGGGCTATCTCGCGTCCAAGGGCGTGCGCGTGCAGGTGCTCACGCGCCAGCCCGAGCGCTGGGGCGAGGCCATCGAGATCACCACGACCGGCAGTAGCTGGGAGCACAAGGGATCCATCACGGGTCGCCTTGCGATCGTCACCAAGCACGCCAAGAACTGCATCCCGCAGTCGGACGTCGTCATCGTCGCGGCGCCCGCGAATGCGCATCCCGATATCCTCTCCTCGATTGGCCCATATCTGAAAAAGGGCGTCGCTCTCGGCGCTTTGTTCGCGCAAGGCGGCTTTGACTGGGCCGCCAAGAAGGCTCTCGGCGAAGAGAAGCTCGCAGAGTTGGAGCTTGTACGTCCATCACTTCGGCGTCGTCGGTGGAATACTTGCTGGTCTCACCTATCTTCGCTTTAGCTCTTTGGCCTCCAGAACATTCCCTGGATCTGCAAAGCTTACGAATACGGGTAAGGATCTTTTCTCAGCAATGTCCTCCCAATGTAGCTATTGGGCGCTGACATCTCCGCGACCAGTCATAAAGCAAAGATCATTGGCCCCAAGAAGTGTCTGTATGTGGCCTGCTACCCAGTGGAGAAGAAGAAGAACGCCGCAACTCTCATGGAGGCCCTCTTTGATATTCCGTGCGAAACGGTTGCAAACTTCCTCAACTTGACTCTTACGCCATCGAACCAAATCATTCACCCGGCACGATACTATGCCATCTTCCGTGATTGGGACGGCAAGAAGACGTACACCATGGACGAGCTTGCCAAGCGCCGAGGACTTACGCTTTGTAAGTAGCTTTCTAGCTGTGTGTTGCGCGAGCGATACAGTTAAACTAATGCCTCCTGTTCATGGACCAACTCGTTGGCATCGCAGATGCTGATTTCGACGAATTCTCGGCGGAGCAGTTGTCGATGTTGGACAACGAACTTCAGCAAATTAAGTACGCGTTGCTCCAGCGCTTTCCGGCACTCGACTTGTCCGACGTGCTGCCCATGGGTGACCGTGTTGTCAAGCAGTATGGTGAAGACGTCGCTGACCGCTCATCGCTACGCCAGATTTTTATGACGAACCTAGGCTACGCAGGCTGCGCGACGCCTCTGGTCGAAGTCTCCAAGGGCCAGTTTCATCCAGCGGTGAACAGCCGCCTCTTTTGGGAGGATATTCCGTACGGCCTGTGCATCCTAAAGAACATGGCTGAGATGCTAGGAAACTTCCCGACGCCTCGCATTGATTTCATGATTCGCTGGCACCAACAGTACATGGGAGTTACATTCCTTGGCCCCGATGGCCAACTCAATGCCAAGGAGTTGTGGCGTACTGGTGCACCAAATAAGTATGGAATCCACAATCTCGAAGATCTTGTTGCGACTTCCCTTTCAAAGGAGATGCACGGCTACCGCCACCCTCGCTCGCGCATGTAGTGAGGAGACAGCGCGACACGCTATCACATTCAGATACAAGGAGCTCATTATCTGTTGTATTTGAGAGTAATACCATCAGTTCGCCCCCTTGCTGCTTGTCTGGCTACGCGCTTACAAGTCGATCCGATGGGAATTGGTTAGTATACGTAGGTACATACTGTTGGATGAGTAGTTGCGCATCGTCTCGTCCATATGCTTCCAATGTCTCCAAGGCTTCGGCAACGATTTCGCGGGTGAGCTCGTCACCAGTTCCCAAATGCTTGTCTTGGAGGATGTTGCAGAGTGGGAGAATGGCACGGTAGTGGTCTGCTAGCGCCTCGCCCACTCCCTCACAGACAGTGAGTTGCTGAAGGAGAAGCAGGGTGCGGTGTACCACCTCTTTCTCACGCGTTCCAAGAGCACTCTTGATTTGAGTGACGACCTGCGGTAAGCATTTCAATACACGCGCATCATGCATACCGCTTTCGAGTAGCTGCATCGACGCGTCGAAAGCAAAAGTGGGGTACGGTTCATGCGCCTCTTGGATGCCACCAAAGCAGAGCGGCAAGAAGTGGGATAGGTCCAGCTGATCCAGACTCAGTGTCCAAACCACCCGTCGTCCACCGTTGCTCATTCTAGGCTTGGATGACTCGACACAAAGCGGAAGTTCCCCACTCTCAAGGAACCTGCGAAATTCGGTGGTTCTCGGCTGCTTCGAGCGACCAGATGATGTCCCTGGACGGCGCGGAGTCTTGGGGCGATCGCGATCACGCTCGGTCGATCGTGTGGAGGCTTCGAGCGACAGCACTTGGGCAGAGCTATCTGATCCATGAAGAGACCACATGGAGAACAAAATGGGGTTAATGGTTCTTCGCGCCGTTGAAGGGAGGGGGGGGGGGGGGGGGGGGGGGGCTCGTCGCGACCGTTGGTGACCTTGAATTTGATCTACGACTGCTGGGGCTGAAATAGCGATCCAATACTATTGAAAGCTGATTGCTTGAGCGCGTCAACTTGCTTCTTAACGCTGCGCTCACTATGACAGTTCACAGTGGGGATGATGGTCTGAGGGTTGAGCTCGCGCACGAAGGTGCATAATTCTGCGAAGCTCGAGTGCTCACTGTAAGGTATGCCATAGATTCGAACTTTTCCACTCGGATCACTTTGGCAACTTGACATTGTTGAGTTGCTTCGACTGAAAGTCCACCCAGTCGGTCGAAAAGCTACAATCTGATGAAAGCGCAAGCGATGCTTTTCCTGGAGTGCAACTAAATGGTCCAACTTGAGTTCTTGCATGGGAACGACATGGAGGCTGCGAGCAATATAAGTTGATCAGGACATCCCCGAGAGCATCCCACTCACTACTTACTTGGTAGCTCCAGGCTCGACTGTGAGCAGCTTCATCTGCGAATCCGGCCACGCGTATGTCTTGATCATTTTCAGCTTTGCCTTTGACACGCAGACCTTCCGTTGGTATCGCTGGGCCACTTCCATAAAGAGTCGCTCTTTGCCGATGGAGTAAGATCCGAACAAGAACAACACTTTTTCACCCGCACTCATGTGCTTTGCTACGAGCGCCAGGCCATGCTCGATTGTTGCGTCTTGAGTAGGGAATGTGTACTTCGGATCAGCGTAAGTAGTGTCTAGGTATACGCCGTCAATACGGCGAGAGGGCGCGATGCTTCTGCCAGATTCCGATTCCTTGGAAGGGAGAAATGGCTGTAGCGGTGCATATCCCCACATCTTGGGATGAAATCGAAAGTCCCCCGTATGTAGATATGTTACGCCGGAGCGAAGCTTAAAGAGGATGATTGCAGCGCCTGGGCAGTGATTGGCGTCCATAAACGTAACTTGCACACCGTGGATGTCCACCGGCGTGTTCATTGGCACGGGGTGGACGTACTTTGGATCGATACCAAGTTCTTGGACGGTTAGCGCTGCCGTGACAGTGTTACAGTAGATGATGCCGCAGTCAAAGTTCTTGTCAAGGCCAACGTAGTGGTCAGAGTGAAAGTGGGTCAGGAAATAGACGTTGGAGAGCTGCTTGCTCGCGTGGCGGAATCCATCCACTACAAACGGCGGCTGAGTTCCGAGAATCCGTTTGTATTCAGGGCAAGCATAGCTTCGACCCGTAGGCTTCGCGTGAGATGACGACGTAAACCGCATTCGCTTTGGCGCCTTGGTGCTTGTGTGCCAAAACGACCGTGATGAGGTTGACGCGGTCGCCTGGGACACTGCCTCAGTCCTGGAGCTTCTCATGAGGATGTCAAAGGCATTTGAAGTTGAGTTGACACTGCTCTGGTCGGAGACTCGAGCTCGATTAGAGGACGCGGCCATCAGCATCGTAAACGCGTTCGGCTGCTCAGCTGAAGACGCATTCTCCTCTAAGGGTGCTTGCAGTTCAGTTTCCTCCGAAGGACCGCGTTGGATCTCGCAGTTAGAGGGGGCCATGTCAGCAGCACGGAGGCCGTGGCGTTGGCCGCATTGCTTTACATGCCGACTCTGGGCCTCGAGGCCAGAGAGCTCAAGCTGCTGCCCGCAGATGCGGCAATCATACCTTGCGTCACGCGGCGTGCTCTCACTCACTGCCCGCCCCTGATTGGTCGGCTTGTCGCTGCGCTCAGCCTCACTCGCGAAGCGCGCGATGCGGTCGAGGCACAGGTTGACGTGGGCCATGCGCCGCTGCTCATTGTAGTCTGTGAGCTGCTTGCCGCACGTGGGGCAGTCGTACCGAGCGCCCAGAGTGGCGGCGTCGAGACACGCGTTGAGATGCAGCTCTCGCTCGATGATGGACTTGGCCGTGATGTTGAGGCTGCAGACCATGCACCGCACGGCCTCCACGTGCGCCTCGGCCACCTGCGTCGGCGGCAGGGCGTCGTCGTCGTCCATGCTCGATGGGTTGGCGCGCAAACTCAGACTCAGAGCGACGACCCGCGTCTGAGTTCGTCGCGATTCCCCCCTGAGTCGGCATACGTAACCATGCGTAAACCTCTCTTATCGCATAATCGCAGAGCTCACGCAGGAGCCACTTTGAAGATCCGGCCACTTCGCGACTATGCGGCACCTGCTCGTGCTCTCGACGGGCCAGCACGTGGGCAAGACCACGGTGAGTCTCGGCATCGTCAAGCACCTCCAGGCCAAGTTCCGCGGGTCCGACAAGAAGGTGGCCTACTGCAAGCCCGTGGGTCAGCAGCATGTGCCGGTGGGCGGCGGCCTGCGCGTCGACAAGGTCGGTGGGATTCACCCAACGAATTGACCATGGACTCTCTCTCACGGATCGCCACGGAGCCAGGACGCCTACTTGTTCCGTGAACACTTTGGTCTCGTGCACGACTACAAAGACATGTCTCCTGTGATCTTCCCGGACGGGTTCACGCGCGACTTCATCGACGGCAAAGTCACGGAGGAGGAGCTAGCAGCCAAAATCCGCCTGGCGCACGAGAATCTCTACAGGACAAGCGACTTCCTGGTCTGCGAAGGAACGGGACACACTGGCGTCGGATCCATCTGCGAGCTCAACAACGCTCAAGTGGCGTGTGGGTTCTTGTCGTGATCGCATTGATCAACTCACCTGGCACTCACAAGCTCTCGTGCCCAACAGCGCAGCTCAACATGGACGTCGTCTGCATCGCGCTCGGTGGCCTCGGCTCATCATTCGACCAGCTGGCAATGAACCGGGAGCTACTAGTCAAGCACAATGTCCGTTTGCGCGGGGTTATCCTCAACAAGGTGAACCCGGAGAAAATGGACATGATTCAGGTGCGGACTGGATCCAACTAATCTTCGACACCCACGCATTGATCGAGCTCTCGCGTAGGACTATTTCTCTCGTGCACTGAAACGATGGGATATTCCTCTCGTGGGCTGCATCCCAGACCTGAAAGATTTGTCGTGCCCGACGATGGCTGATTTCAGCAAGTTACTGAAGTCGGACATAATTTCAGGAAAAGATGCGGAATTGCGCTACTTCACGAGCACGCGTCTTGCGTTGGCACCTGTGAACGCAAAGAACGTGTTCAAGCCGATCCCGAACCAACTTGTCATCACAGTGCGTACAGTTTCGGTTGAGTAGAGGGATCAAGACTAATTTCGTGGTTTGAGTAGCACAGCGGGCGACAGGACGTTATTGATGCTATCATTGGTAACCAAGAGGCTTCAGGCAGGAACCTTAAGCCAGGTCTCATTCTCACTGGTTGGAACCCCCCAAGCGAAGAGCTAGCTCGCCGTCTCGATGCCGACAACATCCCGTGCATCTATGTCCCGCCGAGCAAAGCCGACAGCTACACTCTAACAGCCCGCATTGCAAGTTTTACAGCCAAGCTGCGTCTTGACGACACGACTCGGCTAGACATGGCCGCTGACCATATCTCGAAGCACTGCGATTTCACCTTTTTGGAACAGTGAGCGTGGCTCTGGAGAGAAGAAAAGCTGGTGCTTTTGCTGCTTGTATTCTAGTTCAGACCCACTCTGTTTATCGGTTGAGCATCATCTCAAACAAACCCTTTATCCTTCGTGCGTCTCTCAGAATCGCACGACTCACTCGACGGCGCGCACCAGAGTTCGCGGCAGTTTACGCGGGCAAAGTCATCTTCTTGCCGTGGTATTTGCTGCGAACCACACACAAAAGCGTCAGATACACTCCTGATCCTGCAGTTGCCTCGAAGCTACCGACCTGATCGCGTAGTAGTAGAAGAAGTCGACGTAAAGAGCGGTCTGCACCATTCCGGCGATGAACATGAGCCAGATAAAATGGTACGACTTCTCCGTCGCCGCACGGTAGATCCAGTTCAGGATGTAGCAGCCACGGTACGCGCCGAGCAGCACGACGTAGTTGCTCGTGAGGTTCTCGACTTCTCCGTGGCGCTGGAGCAGAATGAGCTGTGGAATGATCGCGACCGCCTCGAGGTAGATCGAGAAGGTCCATAGAATCTCCATGGCCTCAAACGATTCGTTGAAGATGAGCGCTAGCAACGCGCACGGCAAGACGGCGAACTTGACGTGGAGGAACGTGTCGTGCGAGCGGTCGTAGGTGCTGCGGAACGGCTCCCGGTACCGCATGACGTAGACGATCGCTCCCGAGAAGCCGAGGAAGAGGATCTTCATGGTCGAGTTGTAGAGGCTCACGTAGTGGGTGAAGAGGTCCAAGTAGCGCGTGACAAAGACGAAGAAGAAGAGCTCCTGCGACTTGAGCGAGATGCCTGCGTCACAAGGTCAGTGAGGAATCTGCGAGCGCGCCCCGCCGCGCCGAGACGCACCGGCGGCCGAGCGCGAGGCGAGCAGCTTGAGCAGCAGCACGAGGAAGCTCGCGAGGTGCGACATGTCGCCGACGAGGCGGAAGAGGTTCATCTTGGCGGCGGCTCTGCGGGCGGGGTCTTGGCGGTCGCCACGTGCCGGAAACCAACTCGCATCGCATCCCGAGCCAGATCGAGGAAACGGGTGGGCCGCGAAACCCAGATTCGACCAAACCCGTTCGAGAATAGTGACACATGGCACTATTCCAACCCCTCACTTCAACTTCGCCGCCTTTCTCACGAAAAGGACCACTCCACCGCCGCTCGAGGGCGCCCTCCGCGGAAAGCGGCGTCCGGTGCCTCTCCGAGCTGCTCAATTTTACAGATCTGCACACACACACTAAATGCTGACTGGTGCGGCATACTCTTGGGGTATCCTAAATTAGTCCCTCTCGATGAGAATACGAAGAAACGTTTAGAAACCAAAGGGAGTGAGTGGTCGTGACTGGTTCAGTGATGAGTCAAGCAGCTCACGGTGACGAGGACCAAGTGGTCGCACGCTCAGACATCGGCACGGCGTTCTGTCTGTTCGACCATCAGGCGGGAGGCCACAAGCCATTCTTACGCAGCGCATGCGGCGAGGTTTGCAAGCCTGCAATCGCCCTAGAGCTGCAGTTCTATCAGGCCCTCGAAACTCGGTACCCGCAGCTCAAGAACTTCGTGCCGCCTTTTGTCGGTGTCATTGCTGTCGACCTTCATCCCGTTGTAGTGCCTGTAGCCGCTACCACGAATGAGCGAGGCACATTAACAAGCGAAACTCTCCATGATGCCAATGCTGGTATCGATCTTAGCACTGCGGCGAATGGGTTGACTCAGGAAATTAGCTCCACTTTAGAGCCAGTACACTCGTCAACGGCGATCTCGGTCGACCCGGCTACTGGCGCGCAGAGATTTAATAAGAGGCCTTTCAATTTGAGCGGGCAGCTATCGAGCTTACGCTCACATCCAACAAGGTCATATATCTCAACTACTAGCTACAGCGCGAAGCTGTGGAGGAAAGAACGGTTTGAGTCTTCTGTAACAAGCTGGGCGAAGGAAACCAATCAACAATTGTACCATGAAAATGTAGCGAACCTGTCGAGAGAATATCTCGTTCTGGGGGACCTAACAAAAGACTACTCACGCCCGTGCGTCATGGACATAAAGATGGGCACACGACAGCATGGCGAAGACGCCACGCCCGCGAAGGCTATGAGCCACAGCGCAAAGTGTGCGAGCACGACGTCACTTGCACTTGGGCTCCGCATCTGCGGGATGCAGATCTACGACGAAGTCGAGCAGCGATACGTACTCTGGGACAAGCACTGGGGGCGAAAGCTCAGCGAGAATGACATCGAGCCGGCACTTGTCACGGTATGTACGAAGCAATGAGGCGGATCTTTCTCTGAGGTTCTCATCTCTCTTCTGGATGTAGTATCTATCCAATGGTGAAGGTTTGCACCAAGAATCACTCTACGCGTTGCTGGGCAAATTGGAGGAGCTCCATGGCGTGATCTCGCGCACCACTGGTGTGCGCTTCTGGGGTTCGTCACTTCTGCTTATTTACGAAGGCGACCTTCGGAACGCAGTTCGTCGAGAGGACGTGCATCTCATTGACTTTGCCCACTGCCAAATGAGCGATAGTCTGGAAACACCAGATGACGGACTTCTGCTTGGGCTGACAAACATGATTTCGTTTCTATCCAATATTTCCGACTCACATAAAAAAAATGAAGTAGGCAGGTCGACTTAGATCTACCGTTTATGCTATAGAGTTATTCCTATTCAGCCTCATTGTTTCGGTGCTCCTCGACAGTCTCTGGTTCGCGAACGTCTTCTTGTGGGAACTTCATACAGTTTGAGATTTGACGGTACTCTGCAGCCTCATCAGGTCGTCCGAGTGTCACTAACAGCGCTGCACACTTTTCCAGCAAGTCCCGACGCTGCGAGAGATCCTCGCTCTCGGTTGCAGATTGCTTGTATTGGTAAAGGGCTTCTTCTGCACAGTTTTGGGCTGCTAAAACGTCTGCGAGTGTTTTGCGTGTTAAAGGTGAGTCCTGTAGAACAAGCGAACGTCGTAGTAGCTTTTCTGCGTCTTCGAGGCGGTCAATGGCTACGAAGCCGCTACTGAGCTCGCGCAGCAGGGCTGGGTTGCTCAGTTGATATCGCAGAGCCTGGGCGACGCTCTGCTTCGCGCGTTGTTCATGTTGCACAGTAACACGAGGCTGGGCGCTGAGAGCCAAGAGAGCCATGTACCCCCAGACGTCAGGGTTTTTCGGGTCCAGACGGTTCGCCTCGGCCAGCGCGATCTGAGCTCCATCACAGTCCTCGACACGCAAGGATGCGATACCGACGCCAAGCCACGTCGAAGCTAGAGGAAACTCCTCGCAGCCGCAAAGAAACGTCGCCTTTGCTGCGCGGAACTGAGATGTCTGTAACAGTGCAAGACCAAGACGAAGATACAAATTGAGTCGCTGAAAATTGCTCAGCTGGTGTTTGTTCTCAAAGCTGCGCTGAAGGCATTCGATTGCTTGCTTGGTCTCGCTTTCTATCTGAAGATACGTTATTCCGAGCACCAGCCAAGCAAACGCGTGTGAGCGATCGATTTCAAGCGCCTCGATGAGTAGCGCTGTTGCTTGCTCTCCATCGCCTCGAAGTGACAATACTTCGGCTAAAATGACTCGCTTTAGCACGCGATCTTCGTGTGAGAGTATATCTCGAGGGTGATGGCAATCATCCGCTAGCTGCAGGGCTTTCTGTGTGATTCCACGTAGTCGTAAGAGGTGCACGCAGTCCGCTAGATGGATCCACACGGAACCAAAGCTTGGCTCCAAACCAACCCCTTCATCGCCCACCCTATCAATACCTCGTAGTCGATGGAGGACTCGCTGCGCTTTTAGCAGTTCAAACAGAACGAGATTTCCTGTTGTGTCACAGTTCGACAGCTGAAACAAAAGCGCCAATAGTGCATGGGCTGTCACTGCATTCTTCATCTTGTCAATTTCGGCTTCCTTATTATTTGCACTTGTCATCAACTGCTCCAGTGCTAGGCCACGAGCATTCTTGACAATTCCATCTGCGCTTGTGAAATCTTGCAACTCGCATAGTAGTGCACCGTAAGCAATCATAGCCGAGACGTCATGAGGTTCAAGTGCTAAGCACTTTCGAAGCGCTGCACCAGCCTTGTCCAACGCACCTTGATGAATGCAAAACTTGCCGTAGTCGAACCAAATTTCCCCCAGAGTGGGACGCATTAACGATGCAGCTTGTGGAAGTTCAATCGCGCGATCCTCGGCAAAGGCAATCCGTTCAAGGTGTAAAGCCTCGCTTTTTTCGATGTCGCCGCTGACTTCATTCTCGAGGGCTCGTTGCCGGAGTGTCCTGAGCGTGAACGTGATTTTCGCATCATCGCGCAGCTGCAAATCACGGTTGGCTTTCTCCATTATCGCTTCAGAAGAGGCGTAAAATGCTTCGTGGAGTACTTCGTGAACTTCTTCCATAAGAGTGGCATATACATTCGCAAAATATCCCTTCTTGTGGGCATCGACACGCGTGCTAGAGTGGTGTGTTTGCTCGGCATCAGAACGCATCTCACGTTCATCCCCCTGGTCACCAAGATCAATGTCATCAGCAAATCGATCGCGAATGAAAGGGACCACTCGCTTTTTCAACTTTTCTTTGAATTCATGGTACATCCCTTGTGAGTTCAGTCGGAATACAATTTGCTGGCGCTTCTCTTCGCGGGAAAGGGTCGACTCTGAATCTTCGTACTCCCGAAGGATCTTCAGCACGATTCGCCGAATCTCAGTTTTTAGATCCACGGCAACATCTTTTCGTTGATCACATTCCTCGCTTAGGTCACGAGGAGTGATAAGTTCATCGATCTTCTTAGTTGGACCAGGCGTAGGTGGAGGTTCTGGTACAAGAGGTCCAGTTCCCACCATCTCTACAATGCAGTGAAGCCGCGTTTTTGCAGCTTGGACGGATCCACGGAGAACATAAGCAGGCTGAACGATTGCTGCTTCGTAGTCGTTGATAAGCGCCTGAAGTCGTTTCCTTTCATCGTTTGATGGCGCTGCTGCAAGTTCTTGTTCAAGAGACTCTTTTGGAAGCGGAAGAATCCTCTTCAGCGATGATGATACTCGAAATCGTGACAGTCCGGGCTTGACCAAAGCACTCACATCGAGTGTTACCAATCCTGTTACCCTCCCGGCAGCTTCTACGTTCAATCGGCGAAGAGTCCCATGAAAATACTTTTCTACTTGGAGAAAGTCAATGAGACGAGACACCGACAACTTCAAACATGAGTTAGGATGTCAGTGAAGGTTACCAAACATCACCTCGAAAGACAGCTTACCTTGGTGAAAATCTTACACACGGCTGCGGACGTGAACTCGATCGACCATTCACCTGTGAGCCCGCTGGCTTCTCTATCATTCACATCTTCTGATGTGGCCTGACGAGGTTTGTAGAGCAATTTGCCTCCTGTGAACTTGATGATTTCCTTTGCAGTGGGCGGCGCGTCACCTTCCACCTCGGGCAAACTGATCTCTAGCTCATACACTGCAGTGTTTCGGTCGGCAGCAGCGCACAGTCTCATTGCCTCCTCATCGTTTGCGCTCGGTAGCATCCACTCGGCTGGCAGATTCGTAATCTCAGGAGAATGAACTCGCATCACGCGAACACCGATCGCGAAGTCGGCGAGCTCCGCGTCGCAGTCAACGCGCAAGTCAAGCGTGATGGTTTCGCCACTCTCTGAACGCGGAAATCGCAATTCTTCCCGAAGCGTTGAGGTCAGCAGCGCTGGCATGAGCGAGACGCGCGACTGGCCCATGAGTTCGTCCGTCGAGCGCGAGCGTGTGGCGCCAGAGTAGAGCGAGACGACGATGCTGGCGTGGAGCAGCGCTGCGAACGACCCACGCGAGAGTTCCACCGGCAGGGAGCTCTGCGCATAGTCCACGCGCTCGTGGGCGTCGAGGCCGAGCTCGACGCCCTTGGTCGCGACGTTCTCGTCGTCGGCGTCGAACCAGACGCCTTCGACGGGCTGGGCGCTCGCGGCCTCGAGCGCGACGCTGGCCCACACGACGCGCGTCTGCTGCCCCGTCTCATCGCCCTGTCGGCGCCGCGCGGCCGTCGGCAGCGACACGACGAAGGACCCGAGCGCCATGCTCCTCACGTCGTTTCGAGGCCTGATGAGCAGCCATCTTGGGATCGCGGCCGGGACCAATTCCCGGTGGGTTCTGGCCTCTTCGTATCAGTACAAGGTGCAGTGTCGTTGCGCCCCCTCCCCCCCCCCTCGGCCCACACACAATGGGCTGGATGGCGTCGGCGTGGGGGGCCGCTCGACGCGCCGCGCTGGCCCGCGTGCCGCGCCGCGCGCTGTCGACCGCGACGCCCGACGGCGCGGCCCCGCAGGCGCCGATCCAGCGGCTCAGCGACGAGATCCGCAAGTCGCAGGAAGAGACCCGGCGCGTGCTGATCCTCATCCGCACGTTCAAGCAGTACGGCCACTACGTCGCGCAGATCGACCCTCTGGAGAAGCGTACGTGGGCAGAGCCGATCGCAGGAGCGAGGACGCGGCGTGACTGACGTTGTCGCAGGCGAAAAGCTGCCCGAGCTCGAGAAGTGGATCAACGGCGACCGCTGGGTCGAGGTGCCGTTCTTCGACAACTTCAACTTGCGCAACCTCGCCACCAAGAACCTGCTCGAGCTCACCACGTACGGGTTCACGCCAGACGACCTGGACCGCGAGTTCTTCATCGGCGACGACTTGTCCATTGGCCCCGTGGCGACGCTACGACAGATCGTGACGGAGTTGCGCGCCGTGTTCTGTGGCCGCATCGGCACCGAGTACCAGCATCTTCGCAATCGAGACGCCGCTCTTTGGATCCGCGAACGACTTGTCACGTACAAAGACTTGGAGTTCTCCGAGCACCAGAAAACCGACATGTTCCGCCAAATGATCCACGCCCAACTCTTCGAACGCTTCCTTGGCCGCCGTTTCTCAGGCGCTAAGCGCTTTTCAGTTGAGGGCGGCGAGAGCCTCATCCCGGGACTCGTGGAGCTCTTCGAGACTGCAAGCGACCTGGGCGTCGAGACCGTCCACATGGGTATGGCCCACCGTGGGCGTTTGAATGTGCTTGCGAACGTGCTCCAGCGGCCGCTCCGCACGATCATGGCGCAATTCCAGCCGTACTTGCCTGACGAGCCCGGGTACCCGAACAACTCGGACGACGTGCGCTATCACTTGGGAACCACATCTTTCTTGAAGATGCGGAACGGCCGGCAGCTAGAGGTCTCGCTCGCGGCCAACCCCTCGCACCTCGAAGCTGTCAACCCTGTTGTGCTGGGCCAAGCGCGGGCCAGACAGATCCAGATGGGAGATCATGGTAGTCGCGTGATGCCAGTACTAATCCACGGCGATGCGTCAATGTTCCAAGGGTCAGTCCGCGAGGTGTTTGGATTTAGCGCACTTGAAGACTTCAAGACTGGAGGCACAGTTCATGTTGTCATCAATAACCAGATTGGCTTCACAACGCTACCAAAGCAGGCTGATTCCGCTGTTTACTGCACAGACGTTGCCAAGATCTCGCGGAGCCCAATCTTCCACGTGAATGCAGATGATCCAGAGGCGGTTGTCAAGGTGATGAAGATGGCCGTTGAATATCGCCAGACTTTTCACTGTGACGTCACGGTTGATCTTGTTTGCTACCGACGACACGGCCACAACGAGCAGGACTCGCCCGAGATTACTGCTCCAGTAATGTATCACTTCATCAACAAACACCCCACAGTGATCAACCTTTACCTGAAGCAGCTCGAGAAAGAGGGTATTCTGACGACTGCAGATTACTCGCGAATGTGTGCGGACTTTGAAAGTCACCTCGCGTCCGAGTACCAGCACTCCCGAGAGTTGCCATCTTTCTGGGATAATCTAGGCGACAGTCTGTGGAATGAAAGTACGACCGAAATTCTCTCGCGCCGAGCTGTCGCAGGCGAAGAAACCAGTAAGAGAGAAGAGCACGACCAAGAAGGGAAGCCTCGAATTAACCAAGAGCTATCCTCGCCAACCACAGGAGTGGATAGGCGCTTTCTCGAAGAAATCGGCGCACAGCTCTTTCGAATCCCTCAAGGGTTCGCTGCTCACAAAAAGGTTGAGGCTATTATGAACAATCGCCTTCGGGCTGTCGAAACTGGTGACCGCGTTGATTGGGCGACTGCTGAAATGCTAGCATTTGGCTCGCTGCTCGTCGAAGGGGTACATGTTCGATTGAGTGGGCAAGATTGCGAGCGTGGGACCTTCAATCAGCGCCACGCTGTGTTGTACGATCAGTTCGAAGCCCTTGAAGCCCGAAATTCGTCGTACACACCACTAAATGAACTTGCCGTCGACGATATCAAGAAGCGTCTGGGGTTGCAGGAGTTGGAGTCCGTGCCACCTGGTACATTCCAAGTCTGCAACAGTCCCCTCAGTGAGGAAGGGGTTCTCGGATTCGAATACGGCTATTCTTTACAGAGTCCTATGGGGCTCACGATATGGGAAGCTCAATTTGGTGACTTCGCGAACGGTGCTCAAACAATCATTGACACCTTTATCACTTCTGGCGAGCAGAAATGGCAGCGCCAGTCTGGTCTTGTGATGTGTCTACCCCACGGCTACGAGGGACAAGGTCCTGAGCACAGCAGCGCCAGGATGGAGCGGTTTCTGCAGCTCCACAACGAAGATTCCGAAGTCTTCACGCGTGACATTGAAGAAGCGGAACAAAGGGCAAACCTCCACATTCTTGCGCCGACTACACCAGCACAGTATTTCCACGCTCTACGTCGCCAAGTTCTGCGGTCGTATCGAAAGCCGCTCATACTATTCACGCCGAAATCTTTGCTGCACCATCGTCCTTGCAACTCAGACTTGGCGGATTTTGCTGGCGAAACGGCATTCGTTCGTGTGTTGCCGCCTCATCCCGACGATCTTGCCAACATGGTCAAGCCTGAAAAGGTGAGCATTTGGTTGGATTTTTCTTTTGCTAAGTTTGACTGAACCCTGGTTCTGATATCTAGGTGCGCAAACTTCTGCTTTGCTGCGGGAAGATATACTACCCGATTCTCCACGCGATCCGTGGCCGGTCGCTGCAGAATGTTGCGACCGCGCGTATCGAACAACTTGCCCCTTTCCCATTCCAGGATGTGGCCTCGTTCTTAGAAATGTACCCAAAAGCAGAACTGGTGTGGGTCCAGGAAGAACCAAAAAATATGGGGCCGTGGGGTTTTGTCTTCCCTCGACTGCTCACCACGCTGCAAGAGTTAGGAGACACCCGAAAAGTCTCCTACGTCGGACGACCTCCGTCCGCGTCGCCTGCAACTGGTCAGTACGAGCTCCACATGCAAGAGATGAAGGCTATAGTTGATGGTGCACTCTCGTAATACTGGAACCTGTGTTCATTTTAAAGACGTCTCAGTTGTAAAGATGGTTGTAAAGGCTTTCCTGGTTCTGACGAGCGTTTAGGTAGATCGCATGCGCCTCGACAGTTGGAAGCGACTTCACCAAAGACGACGAATCTAAATGCTGCGAATCGACAAGCGAGTGAAGCCCAAGGTATGTGCCAATGAACACAGCGATGCCACGAGACGTGGCTTCGTTTGCACTGGTTTCTACGACAAGCTCACGTCCGATTGCGTCGGCGAGAATCTGTCGCCAAGCCCTGGAAGATGTCAATGCCGTTCCACTTGCAACCAATGCTGCATCCGACTCAGCGTAGCTTGCTATGTATCAACACAATAGCACATCAGATGAATTAACCATCTCCAACAGTGTTGAATGCGTACCCAAAAGCGAAAAGACCGTTGCAATTCGCAAAGCTACACCTTCCATTCCTGCGTGGAGAACATCGACCGGTTGGGTCCACTTAGTCATTCCCGTGATGGTGCATGACGCTTCATCTCGCCAGCCTGGTGCACGTTCGCCGCTGAAAAACGGCAGAACGGTCAAGCCATGTTGCGCAGGTTTGAATTTGGCAAGTCGGGCATCGATGTCTACAAAACCTCGAATTTAGTCAGTGATACTCACACGAAACTGCCTCCACCCTCAAACCAACCATCGGCAGTCACGTTCAACGTCTTGCGAAGGAACTGGTAGACAGATCCACCATCGTTCAGGGCACCACCCAGCATCACGTGCTCACTTCCAATGCGGTAGCACCACAAGCCTTTTGGGACTTTTCTCGAGCGCAAGCTGTCGGCGTGAACGACGACGCGGACTGCAGCACTTGTGCCGATAGTAATCGCGACTCGCTTAGAATCGATACACTTTGATCCGACATTTGCAGCGGCTCCGTCGCCAATGCCAAGAAAGAACGGGGTGTTCGCAAGCTCGGGCCACTTGTTTGCGTAACATTCACGAAGACCACTGATTGGAACAGCCGAGTCCTGGATAGAGGGCATCTTGGACAAGTCAATATGAACCATTTCAAGAAGTGGTTCATACCAGCAGCAGCGACGAAAATCGAGCAGCCCCGACCAAGATGCCTCAGTGTAGCTCACCGGAAGGCTTCCGCGCTCGCCCGCGAGCGTCCACTTGGTCAACAAATACGACGAGATAGTCTGCCACTTCGAGACTCTAGCAACCAGGGTCGGTTCTTCGTAATGGAGACGGAGGAACTCAGCCGGAGCGTATGCAGGATGAATCACAGTCCCCGTTCGGTCGTGCACTTCATCTAACGACCCTTGGGCTACTAGCTTCTCTCGCAACTCGCGCGCGCACGCCGCGGCAGATGGACGGCGACCAGCGTACTGTGCAAACCACGAGAGTCAGTCCCTGGTAGGTTCCTCGCTCCATTGATCTTCAACCGCGTACCGTGTACACTGGGGTTACGGCTTCGCCCTAGGCAGTCAAACAGATTCTGGGGTCAGCGAGGAGTCCTCGCTGCCTTCAGGCTCTGGGTCACGTACCTTGGCGTCCACGCCCACCAAGTTCATGACAAACGTGCTGAACCCGACGGCTCGAACGCGCTTCGCCAATCCTGCCGCTCGAAGAAACGTCAGCACGCCGCCCACGACGCGCTCGACGGCGCCTTCGATTCGCCGGATGTCCGCTTCGCCGTTCTCGTCGATGACCCCGTCCATCGGAAGCTGCTGCATCGATTCACGCAGCATGACCCACTCGACCGGAGCGCCGTCGCGCTGGGCGTGGGCCCTGGCGCGCCCCGAGGCGGCGTCCACGAGCGCGAAGCAGCTCGCGCGCACGGACGAGCTGCCGACGTCGACGACGATCACGAGCGCCGCGTCCGCCAAGTGGCGCGCGTCGGCGCTGCCGGCGAGCACGGAGGCGCGCACGCGGCGCCGGTAGAGCGCCGCGAGCGCCAGCGCGCCGGCCACGCCGACCACCGCCGCCAGCCTCACCATGGTCGCTGGGGGCTCCGCGCAAGTTAACTTCAAGAAAGGAAAACTCGAACGTATATTATCGCATAACGAAGGATTATACGTTGACTGGTGTCCGGTGATGCGATTACAGAGGGATGACAGTACGACTTGATGTGCGTGGGCTCTCGGCCGCAGACCCCGGAGCTCCCCGTCGTCGCGCCGGATCCGCCCGCCATGATGCTCCGCGTCGCCGCCGCCAGTGCGCGCCGCGCGTTCCACGCGGGCCGCGCGACGCCGCTCGCCGTCCACACCGTCAACGTCCCGTCTATGGGCGACTCGATCAGCGAAGGCACGCTCGTGCAGGTCGTCAAGGCGCCCGGAGACGCCGTCCACGCCGACGAGGTCGTCGCCGTGCTCGAGACCGACAAGGTGCGTGTCGTGGGCCATCGGCTCTCTGGGCCGTGAGCTGATCCTGTGGCTGGCGCATGAGACAGGTCAGCGTGGACGTGATGAGCCCCGTGAGTGGCACGATTGTCGAGCACTTCGCTAAACTCGAGGACAACGTCGTCGTGGGAGCGGCGCTCTTCTCGGTAGATGACAGCCGTGCACCGTCGGCTGAGTCCAAGCAGCCGTCGCCCACCGCCGCTACAACCGCGACATCATCGGCGTCGAGTGCGCCAGCGGCGCCTGCGCCCTCAGTGTCTGAACATGCCGCTGCTGGCCATCGCACGCCACTTATCAAGTTCCTTGGTAAGCGCGCCTTGCTGCCCGCGAAGACACCGAGCCCTCCAGTGGTGAAGGCCGCTCCATCGATTCTTGCCCCGCCTAGTGCCGGTGTCCTCCCATTCAACCACACGAAGAAGATCCCGTTGTCCCCGAAAGAGGTTGCTGCGATCAACAGTGGCATTTCGTTTCTGTAGAGTCAGATCGTTACCACTCGAGAATTTCACCCCACAACTGCACGCCAGCTTTCTCCATTTCTCTAATTTAGACAACCGCGACTGAGCTTGCCCCTTCGTACAGTGCGTGGTGGTCACATTGGCCTCCTCCCACCACCCACTCGTTGCATTCTTCGACGGTACACTTCTTGCCTCCTCCATGAGCTTTGCAGAATCCTCCACCACGATTGACCTTTTCACACCCGTCTGCTTTACATCTCGAGCCACCGCCGCCGTGAGCAAGACATCGCTTCTTGCTGTTTGCTCGCTTTGTGCAATCTGGTACCTCACAAGTCTGTGAGCCGCCGTGCCCTTTGCACAATCCTCGTAGCTGCGCCATGCGCTCACAGCCATCCACGAGGCACCGTGGCTTTCCTCCGTGAGCACAGCAGCGTCCAAAGCGGACTCCTTTCTTCGTACACTCTGGAACAACGCACTTGAACCCGCCGCCGTGCGTCAGGCAAAAACCTCCACCTTGGTCAAACTTCTCGCAACCTTTCGATGAACACCGACGTCCGGAACCGCCGTGTTCTTTACATCGCCCTTGAATGACTGCCCACCGTTTGCAGCCGTCGATCGTGCACTTTCTCCCGCCGCCATGAAGCTTGCACCTGCCACCACCTACACAGGGAGTCTTGCACCCGTCCACGGAGCACTTTTTACCTCCTCCGTGAGCAATACAGAATCCGCCGCCGCGATCGCGCTTCGTGCAACCATCGGCTTTGCACGGATACCCCCCGCCATGAGCCTTACATAGCCCCTGGCCTCGATCGAATTTGTCGCAGCCTTCCATTTTGCACTTGGCGCGCCCACCATGGCCGCTGCAAAGTCCGTACCGGATCTGTGTCTTCTCACAGCCTTCAACCGTGCAGCGGCGACCACCACCGTGGCGGAGGCAGAAGCCCAGTCCCGCGTCGTGCTTGGTGCATTTTGCCACGCTGCATTTCTTCCCTCCACCATGTGTACAGCAGAGAGAGCCAGCACCGGCCGCGACCTTATTGCAGCCTTCCACGTTGCAACGCTTGGAGCCTCCGTGGTCGGGGCAGGTGCGAAGGTTGAAAAAGGCACAGAACGGTGTCTGGCAGCGATGGCCTCCACCGTGTCCGACGCAAAGGCCGCCGCCCTGAGCGAACTTGGTGCAGTCTGCGACTGAGCACTTGGCTGCCGCACGCGGACTCTTTTTGGGTCTTCGAGCGTTCTCGCTCACCCGACGTGCTGCTGGTGGATGCTCCGTGGTCAGTCGAGACGGCTGTGCGGGGGCCAGGGCGACGAGCGACCTGCTCTTCGAGGCCACAGGCGCGGCGCCCACTCCGTCTGCCGCGAACGATGCAATCGCCGTCGGGAGGTCCGACACCTGTGCCGCCATTGCGAGCGACGCCATGAGGCTGTGGGCGTCGTTGGAGATGGCCATGGCGGCGACGATCTGCCTCTGCAGCTCCACGGCGGCCGGCTCGGCGGCGTGCGTGCGCAGCGCGTCGTCGATGGCGTGCGGATCCACGGCAGCCTCGGCCTGCAGCACGCGGATGGCCACTTCGGCGGGGTCGAGCTCGTCTCTCACGTCGATCGCTGCGTCCGCCTTCTCGGAGGCCGCGCCGTGGAACGCTCGCCGCCGCGCGTGCGCATCGCCAGCGTCCTCGCCCGCGGCGCTCGGCAGCAGCTGCAGATTGAAGCTGCTCGGGAGCGCGCCGCCGAGATCCTCCTCGTCCTCGTCGAAGCGCGGCACGTCGCCTCCGAAGAGCGCGGCCGTCGCCGCAATCTCGTCCTCCATTTCGCCGTGATTACTTGGAGGCAGAAGGCACAACTCTCCGAGTCTGGTTTAGGGTAGGTCGTTGGTCGTTCAAATAGGGTTTAAAAACCCTAACAGACCCTACGGCCATACCCTAAATGCAGCTGAACGCCCCAGGGCTTTCCACGTTCGCCCAACGAGAGCTGGACTCGTGCTGGACTCTTCACGCATTCGTGAGGAACGCTCTTTCAGTCACTGTGTACAGCGAAAATCCCCGACGGGGAGATACAGCATACGCACTCTGGATGATGGGAGTGATTCGGATGAAACCCCATTTTTATTCTCTCAATACACCAAGCTGGCGATCCCTACTTATCGAATTTGCGCAGAATGTTGAACGCAGCGACGTACTGCAAAGCAGTGTGCTTGAGACTGTAGTCGGCCGAGGAGAGACCGACCTTGTCGAAGAGCCCACCGAGGTTGTCGACAGGCTTGCGCACTCGGTCCTCTGTAGTAAAGTTGGAGATGAACTCGTCGAAGAGCGTCTCGATCGGGGCCACCGTGTAGCATGGCGCGTACTGAATTTCCATGATGATGCCTCGCGGGACGTTGTTCCGCGGCATGAACGTGCACACACTCACGATGAAGTCTCCGAGAGCGTATTGAGTCCCTTCGAACTGCGCGTCGGACTTGAACGCATAGATCTCGACTTGCTGGAGAATGTTGGCGCCCTCCAGACCACACTCGAGCAGCGCGCACTCCTCCCCGGCCCCTTCGATACCGTTGTCGTGGAGAGCCGTCGTCTTGGCTCGTTCGTTCGTGAGCACCGCGTACACGAGGTCGTCGTTCTGGGACATGCGCAGCATGAACATGCGCTGGTTGCTGTAGCCGTCTACGCTCACAACCATTGAGCAAAGGAAGCAGCGGGTCCGTTGGTTCCATGCGCTGCCTGAGACTTACCTGTGACGGTCTTGCGGTTGAACAGGCGGCAGTGGACGGCGTGGCGGCCGAGCTTGGAGCCGCCCATGCTCTCGAGCTTGCGCAGCAGCTCCTGGTACTTCTGCGTGACGTTGGCGTCGAGAATGATGAAGACTCTGCGACGTGTGAGAGCGATCAGCCTCCGCTGTGGGGCGCGAGCATGGCGCTGGCGGACACGCACCTGGTCATGCCCGTCATGGTTGCCGCTGGTGTGGAACTCGGTCGGAACCTGAGTCTACGAGGTTGGAGTCAGATCTGGTTCCATCCTGAGTCACTCTGAGGTCAATGAAGGTGTGCAAAGACAGCCAGCAGAATATGGACTAGATGCATTTGGTAGTTCGTTTACATGCAGAGGTGATAGGTGCCTCGTGTCGTGGAACACGCAGGCAATAGCAGACTGTGCGCCTCAGTGTCGCCACACTCTGACGGACGCAAACTTCGTGCAGAGCGTAGCATTGGTGAGCTTGAGGCAGTGAGGAGGATGAGCGCTTCGTCCACCCAAAGCTTACTCAGAACGCCCTCCGGCGAGCGGCGTCATCGCCCCGGCAGACGAGTTGCCGAGGCACGTACGTGCCACGTCATCAAAGACCTCCTTGATCTCACTTGAGCACTCGAGGTAATCTTGCTCCCAGAACTTGTAGCTCTTGTTGCGAATGAGCTCAATGAAGGTCACGAGAAGTCCCCACTAAAGAGAGGTACAAACGTTAGAAAACAGAAAACCAATCTGACCGAGTGAAAGGAGTACATACAGGATGCGGACGGTTGGCGATGAGACGCTCGATGAGCACTCGCGTGATCTGCTCTTTGACCATCTTGTTGTTTGAGGATGAGAACAGGTAGAGAATGACGCAGCTGAAGTAGTGCGTGTGCGCGTTCGGATACCGCAAATGGTTGGCCAGCGAACTGAAGTACCAGTAGCGACCTTCCGCATCCAATTCGTCGGCCAAGAAACGGAAAACATCCATCGAGGCACTTTGCTCGAACTTGACGGTAGTCCCATGCTTCGCGTCCTCGCGCGCTGACGTCGTGGTCGCAGATGCCGCCGAGTTGGCCATTTCAACAATCGCTTCTTTGCCTAAGTAGAGCACGAGCGCGTTGAGCGCGGGGATTGAGTACTTGCTAGCAGTCGGATCCCGTTCCAATTGACTCTGAGGACGCATCAACTTGGAGATCAAATCAGCAGGGAAAACTGCGGCGCGGTTCGAGGTCGCGCGCAGAAACTCGTCAATGTACTCTTTGATGTTGTTGTACGCAAGGGCCGATCCCCATGCTGGCATCAGTCGCGGCGAAATGCTCACTTCTGGGAGTTGCGCGACCTGAAGACCAAGTGTCAGTGGGTCAGGAAGACGCATCGACCGAGAAAAAGCCGACAGGATAACGTTTCGCAGTTGCACTGAAGAAGCTGGAAGCGTGTCGCAAAAGCTGGAGTAGAAGTCGCTAAGGAATTCTGGATAGTCGTGTAGCAGCACCAAAACGATCCGGACAGTGCCCTTGTACAAAGTAGCAATAGATGGGCTGAGCAGGTGAGTATTCGCGTGGCGAAGGAATGGCTCAAGGAACACAAACAGATTCATGAGGAGACGATGCAAAATCTGCCAACCCCGCTGCTGTTTGGCGCGTAACAGGAGAGGCATGAAGCAGCGGTGCGAGACAAGCTCGGTCCAGGCAAAGACGAAGCCTGGTAGCATGACGGGCTGGAGGGTATTGTAGGCGCTAGCAAAAGTGTTCAGGACTTGCAAGTGGATCGCATCAAGGACAGGCTCTTGGACTGTCAGATCCTTCATGAGGTTCACAAACATGCGGAAGAACACTCGTTGGTCAAAACTAGCCTTCTTCTTGCGGGAAAGGTCATGGGCGGCGACCAAAACGTTCGCGATCGCACCCACGGCGTGGTTCAAGACTTGAAGTTTGGTGTTGGCTTGTGGATCCAGATATTTGACCAGTAGTACCATCAAATGGGTGAGTGCATCGACAACTCCGTAGTTGAGCTTTGTCTTCGTGGTCTCGCCATCTGCCACTGAGGCCGTCTTCAGGCATGCATCGACGCAAAGCTCAGTACCAAAGCGGAAAAAAAGTGAGATGCTCTCGTCGTCGTTAAGCAGGCCATACTGCTTGAGCATTTGAATGTACTGCGCATGAATCTTCGAGTTGCTTGTTGGCTCCTTGAAGATGGCGATCCAGTGTTCCAACGCATTGCTCACAGTGTGGCGGAACGCTGCGTGCTCCTGTACACCGCTTCGCTCTGCGCCAGGATTTGTTTTGCCAATGGACCCAATTGATCCAACTGGTTTAGGAACTCCCATTCGCGCCCGCTGAGTACGGGCCTGCTCCAGTAGGGCAGCAAGAATCTGGACATTCTTGTTCGAAGACGCTCCATGTCGCTCTACAATACGAGCCAACGCATCGAGAGTGTTCGGAAGCTGCTTTGGCAAGTTAACGTGTTCCATCGGCAAGCACTGGCGAACAATGTGAACCGCAAACTCGATCGCGACACTATTGCGCTCCATGTTGCGCGTAAGATACACGTCGAACTCGGTCAGATCAACAACCTTGAATCGGACCAAAGCGATCATGACTTCACAGTGAAGTTTCAACTTGTCTTCGACAGGTGCACGCAAGATCCACCCGGCAACCTCCTTCTTCAACTTCTCGCAACTCTGAGAGAGAGCCTCGAGTGAGCTGACAAGAATCTCGAGAAACAATTCATCACCACGACCGCCGCCGAGCTCGTACATGCACTTGACGATGCGGTGGCCGATCTTTAGTGAGGCGTCTTCTCTCAGAGCGGGCTTAACAGCCGCCCCAAGAGCACGAACTTCACGCAGAACAGCAAACACTTCGCTCTCTTGAGGAATAGCGAGAAGAGATGGCAGCTCACGTTGAGCTGCTGTTGCCTGTCGAACGACATTTTGCACAAACATCTCGAACTTTTCCATGAGCCCAGCAAAGCGATCGAGAGCGGCCGCCACACTGACCCCACCACCTGGAATATCCCCAATCGTCCCTGCCCCGAGTGCACCAGCACCCATTCCACCATCCTTGTCGCCTCCCAACGAATTGTAGCCGCCCGGGGTTCGTGCTGTCGGCATCGATGCGACCCGTGGGATGCGCTGAAAGGCTTCATAGACAATCAGCTGTGGTTGTGGGGCCCCTCCTGGCTTCGGTTTGAACAAATCTGGCAGACTGACTGGAGGCTGGTGAGAGGCACCCTCGAAGTAGTGCACACCACTATCGAGAGGCTTTCCACTCTGGAGCTGTTGCTGCTGGAAGCGACGGCGAGATGCGTAGGCTGCGCCAAGCGCCTCGTCAATATCACGCATCGCCTTCTCTGACGATGCCTTCTCAATCAACATGCAGCCCAAATCGGTGTTTTCATTCGAGCAGACTTGGATCACATTCTCGATCTGCTGTGGATCGCCAGCGCTCGCAGGAATAAGAGCGCGTAGGTGAGTCGCAATTGAGTTCCGCAATGGTTCCTTCGCCGTGATCAACGCGAGTGAACCTGACATGCTCGCAACCATGAGATGAGCTGCCTTCCTCATCTTTACGTCATCGACTTCGGTCGCGAAATCCTTGAGTATAATCTCACGAGTAGTGATGCAAGCAATCGTAACACTCCGTTCAACAACGGGCGAAATTACCTCGCGGATCGCGCGATCCACTGCCAAAGGAACTAGACGACGAAGGTTCACGTTATGCAACGGTAGATCGGGGTTGACAGCAACATATGACGCAAGATTCGGAATAACGGTTGACTCGGACACGGCGTTGTTGTTGACTGCTCCACCTGCCTGCCCACCGTAGCCACCGAGTCCATCACGCCCTGGGGGCGGGCTGGAAGAAGGCGTAAATTCTCCCGGCAACTTTCCTAGACCCTGCTTGAGCAGCTTCGACGGCGTCGTGGAACCAGACAAGTGAGCCTTCTGCCCAAGTGGCAACTTGGCACCTCCCGGAGGAGGAGTAGCAGATCGCATGCTTCCAGCTGTCTTGGGTGCCTTGACGTTGAAGTCTGGGTTTGACACACGAGGTGGAGTCGCTCTCGTGTGCAACAAGTTCGCCTTTCGCTGATCTTCGACATTTAACTTAAACTGCTTGAAGAGCACTTCGATTTCGAATTTCAGGTTCAGCTTGAGATCTGGGACGTCATAAATTTCACTCATCGCATGAATCATACCCATGAGCCAAGGATTTGGCGGCTTGAAAATCTTCGATTTCTTGCAGCCCTCTAGAATCTTGGCAACAAATGGGGTGACAGCAATCAAATGACCGGTCTCATATCCGACATAGAGTAGCTCTTTGAGATCAAGATCGCGTTGAAGCAGAGGTTTGTTGCGGGCAAGCGTAAACACACCCAGCCACGACCCCAAATTCTTCAGAAGCGAACGTTGCTGGGAGTTTGTTGTAATCGTGCCCGAAGTCAGCAACTTGCGCGCATTCTGTAAAGTTCGCTTCAGAATCTCCTTCTCCAACTCCGGACGGTTGAGCTTTTCAATGAACACTAAGAACACTGCGTGGTAGTTCGGCTGCGTCGAGATGCGCTTCACAACAAGATACTGTGCCATCCATCCATGATAGGAATCGAGGAGCAGCTTCCGAACCTCGGGGATTTTGGCGTCCAGATTAGAGATCGACATGTTGTTCACGATGAAGTGGATTCGATCCTTGATGGTCTCGTCCGGTTGGGGTACCTCTTCCTGGTCGTCAACTTTGCTGGACTCATGGAAAATATGATCCACTTCAAGAACTGCCGGAGGCTGTGTCGGCTGTGGCGTCACAACCTTCGGTGATGAAGCTCCTGGAGACATCCGGGGAGTCGGACCGGAGCCGCCGGTTGGAGGAGGGATCTGAATCCCGAGCGCAGCTCCCGGTGCTCCTCCGCCAACCGATGCAGCCTCTTCTGATTTCTTGGGCGGTGTCAACGGCTTTGGAGGCGATGACACTCCAACACCAGGAACCGCAGCACCAGCGCCTAGACTGCCAGTTCCAAACTTAGACACAGCCGAGTCGGCAAGGGGCGCTCCGGCGTTGGGGCTCACATCACCGCCACTAAGCTCCATTCCACTTCCATTAGTCGGCTTCAGCCCTCCATTCAGAGTCACAGAGCGCGCGATCTGGTTCACGTGACGCATGACATCGGGCAAAGCCTGCTGGAGGTGGGCAATCTGTGATAAGTTGGTGCAGTACGCAGGGAGCTCCTTCAGTCGTGGAACAAATTGCTGCAACGCAACAGCACCGAAGAAGAAAAACTTCGAGTTGACCGGTTCACGCAGACTTTCTAGCACGGACCGCAACGCAGTCTGCAAGAAGTTCGGAGGAAGAACCTGATGCTCGATCAGTTTGCCAAAGAGCACACCAGTGATTCGAAGTTCCATCTCTGGATACCGCGGGAAGAAGCGATACTCGTCGAAAAGGTTGTGGATCATGCAGTAGAAAATCTGGCGTTCACGCTCGTCACGAGAGCTCTGGAATCTCTTCAGCATGGCGACAACATCGCTGATATTCTGCTCTGAAGTGTATATCTGCTGGAAGTAAGCGTTGGCTTGTTCTTCGATCATTTCAGCTGTGAAGGCGGGTGTCTCACCACCACCAACTGCTCCACTAGCCTCAACTGCTGCGCTACTAGCACTGGCGCTACCGGCGGCAACGGTGACTCCGCCAGCAGAAGCTGCGCCACTCGCATTATTTAGCGCGCTGCCATCCACTTGAGCTCTCGTCGCTGATGAAATAACAGGATGAGCCTCCATACACAACGAAATGACACGCTTGAGCTCCAGCGCGATTGTGGGCGGAAGCGCATTCTGCACCGCAAGGATGCACTTCAAAATAGTCGCCAGCGACTCGATGGAAAGAGCATGGCTTGTTTGTGGTGTAATGGCGCTCTTGGGTATAGCACGCGCGTAGTTACGGTGAACAAAAGCCAGACACGATGTGGCGAAGGCTGTTCGCTGCGATGCCAAACGTTCCACGATCCACGAGTCGAGATTTAGTACATCATGATTCGCCCCCATCACCGCGAGTGAGATCGCAAACGAAAAGTAGTTTGAGTGAATCGCCGAGGCAAATGCATCGCCGGTGTTGCGGAATAAAGCAAAGAGGCGCGAGATGATCTGAGGAGACGAAGCGGCGTAGAAACACTTCACACTAGCGTACAGCACGAGCTTGGGCGATACCGACCACAAGTGACGCATGATTGCAGGTGCATTCGGTCTGCCCATGATGTACGTTGCGAAAAGATCAGCAAAGACATCGTCCCGCAGACCGTTCCATCGAGGTTGAGCTTGAGCGAGGTTCGCAATAAGAACATCGGGGCAGGTTTTCATGGCCGAGTCAAACACCCGACGTACATCCTCGTAACAATCCTTCTCCGATAACTCCAACAAAGTTTCCACAGCATCAAGCGAAAACCAAACGCCGTTCTTCGGTGCCTGCGATGCATCCGCACCTTCAAAAGGAGCCAGCTTGTTGGGAGAATCGCCGAAGGAAATGACTTCGGGTGGAGATTCAATCGCTGCCTTCAGCACACTCATTTGAGCGCGAGCATTTTTCCACGGACGGAGCAACGTGGCAGTTTTAAACTTCGTCTGGGAGAACTTCTGAAAAGCAGAAATAAGCACACGAAGCTGTCGGACATCCGCCACGAGTAAGTCATTCCGATCGAGCTTCTCAGCGACCTTCGCCCATTTGATAGAGCTGTAATCCTTCTGCAATACTTCTGCTATCACATCGAAGTCCCAGTTATCCTTGGTGTGATCGAACGGGTTGGTAGCTGGAACTGCCGGGACATTCGTTGCCTCCAACTCATCTGCACCGTTTCCTGAGTCACACGCGAACGGCAGGTTTGCCATCAGTGTTGCACTGTTGTCTGGCTTGAGCTCGTTAAAAGTGCGGGAGAGCATCGCCAACATGCCTGCGATTTGCGCGGGTGGAATGGTTGGTGCTTTCTCTAACCCAGCCTCCGCCAACAGCGTACGGAAAGCCTTAACGGAAGAAGTCGACGCGTAGCCTACATCTTCCATGAGGTCATAGAACAGGCAATTCGCGTTCACATCGGTGATCAGCTTGCTCATCAGATCAGGCTCAACAACTGCAGCACAGTCAACATAGTCGGGGTCACCCAACGTCAACGGAGCAAGTTCCATCGAGTTCATGTCGTTCGGATGCGCCGCAGATATACTGGCGAGGAAAGAGTCCGTTTCAGCTATATCCGATCGGAACTCATCCTTAATGCGGAGAACAAAGACGAGTGCATGCAACACGTCAGGCGGGAGCTTCGAGCCACAGCTCGAGATCTCTGGCATCTTGGCCTTGAGGAACTTGACCGCCTCTTTCGCAGTCTCCGCATTTTCTCCCTGCGCGAACGCAAGCCCGATCGTGACTTGCTGTGGCACGGTGAGCTTGAGCGCTTTGCTGAAGTTGGTGAGATACTCCTCCGAAACCACCTTCGCGCGTTTGGCGTCGTTCGCACTCCCCTCAATGGCCTCGCAGATGAAGGTGGTGAAGTTTGGTTTGGACGAGGCCTGCGCGATCTCGTGCGTGAGCAGCTGGATCTTGAGCGCATCCTTGCTTTGGTTCCGCGTGTCGCGGAAGTCGATATCCTTCACCAGGCAGTTGAGCAGGAAGATCCGCGCATCTTCTCCGTAGAGTCCGACCAACTAGCAACGCGAGGGATCGTCAGGGACCGCCCCTCGCCCTCGAGCGCGAGCCACGCACCTGGTTGAGCTCGGCGACGTTGGACTTGAAATTCTTCTTGCTGAGGTTCGTGACGAGGTAGTGGATCTGCCAGAAGAGCGGCGACGCGAAGGACACCATGGCGCGTCCGCCCTCCGCTCTCGCTCGCTCGCTCGCCCGCCTCGCGTCCTCGCCCCCGTGGATTTCTTCCGCGCTCGCGAGCGGGGACCAAGTTCTCTTCTTCGAGGAGGGGGAGGAAGGGGAGCAGCTCCAGTCGGGAGGAGGCGGAGTGATGGTCGCTCGTCCCCCTCCACACCGCACAAGTGGCGGACACCAGGTGGTCGCGAGAGCCAATCACAGCGCGCCAAAAGTGTATCCACTCAAGTGACTGTCCGCTGTTGCAACGAAAACCAGATGGTGGGCGGAGGAGCTCTTTTATTCGGGCTTTCCACGGTGCATGCCATCAGTGACAGTGCGAACGATCGTACGAGCGCACGCGACTCAAGCCGAGGCACGGCGAGAAGGCAGCGCCGCCAGCATGAGCCACCTCATCCCGCCCCCGCAGGCCATGCTCTTCGACTCGGCGCCCGAGGCCGGCGACTTCCTCTTCGGGTCCGTGCTCGGGCAAGGCTCGTACGCCAAGGTAGATGCGTGGAGTGGGCATGCTGCCGCCAACGCCATGACTCACTCTCCCCAAGGTCTTCCATGCCAGACTCAAGAAGAACAAGGCAGACCTCGCTGTCAAGGTCATGGACCAGAGTTTTATTCGCAAGGAAAACAAGACTGCTTTCGTAATCACTGAGAGAAAGGTCATGTCGCGCTTGCATCACCCAAACATCGTCCGCTTCTACTGCAGCTTCAAGGTAGCCGCATCAGCGGGTTTCAATCCCACACGAGTAATTTCATTGACTGTCTACTTGGCTGCTAGGATTCGCATAATCTCTACCTTGTGATGGAGCTTTGCAAGGGCGGAGATCTCTACACTCTCATCAAGTCGGTGACGAGATGATCTTCATTCTATTTCCGGCACAAACATTGTCTCCTCACATGCTGCGATTGACGCCAGGTCAGAGACTTCCAAAAATCGCGAGGCAGGAGTCCAAGATACAGGGTGCTCTTTTGAAGTGACCCAGTATTACGTTGCACAGATCGTCAGCGCATTGGACTATATGCATTCGAAGGTAACGTGTCTTAAGTCATACGCCATGGTTCAATTAATCTTCGAACTCATCGCCTTCGATTACAGCACGTGATCCACCGAGACCTCAAGCCAGACAACTGTTTGCTGAGGTAAGTTATCCCTTACTTGAGCATTCCTAACCAACGTACCACTAAACACCGTGCATTCACAAAGTTCAACTGGCCAGCTGAAGGTCACAGACTTTGGAACTGCGAAGGTGATTGTTTTTTTTTTAACCTTGCCTGCTTTGCAAGAGGATCACTAAATGAAAAATCTGCAGGATCAAGATGATAAGACGGAAGGGAATCAGTTTGGTGGTACTGTTTCGTACGTGTCACCCGAGGTTCTGAATGACAAGCCAGCGAACCGTCCATGCGACTTGTGGGCACTGGGCTGCATCATTTTTCAGATGCTTACTGGGCGCTTGCCCTTCGTGGCGGAGAATGATTACCTCACATTCCAATTGGTATGTCAGAGGGCATTGATGTGTCCTAAAGTATTGGTCTCACATACTTCGACTCTAGATCATCAACCATTCGAGCGAAAGCCTAGACATACCGTCTACCGTTCCTGAGTCTGCGCGGAATCTAATTCGCCGTCTGCTCGTTCAAGAGCCAGATGCTCGGCTCGGTGCTGAAGCAAACGAGAAGGGCTTCAGAGAGCTTCGGGTAGGTGCTGAGGAGCATTCGCTGGCTAGAATCGAGATAGCTCACGGATATCGAGGATGGTCTAGGAACATCCCTTTTTTGTGGGGATCGATTGGGACCAGTTACACGAGATGCCATCCCCGTACATTCCTCCTGTTGTCGAGCTTCCAGAGCCAAAGACCGATGGCGCGATGGAGAACTGGACTGTTGCTGAGTACTTTTCAGATGATGGCTTTTCCGAGTCTACAGAAGACCTGATGAGGTGCGATCTTGTTTTGCAAAACTCTCGCAACAGGATGCTAATGGGCGGCGGCTACTTCCAGCATGACGTCCCGAAGGTCTAGGAGCAGCAGCTCCATGCGCAGTGGTCGGCCATCTTGCATCTCTCCTGATGAGCTTGTGCGAATGGAGGCGAAAGTCAAGATCCATTCCAAGATGCTGAGTCGAACCAGACAAGTTAGTATGGCTATTCTTAGATCTGCCTACTCTCAAGACTCACCTCCGGGTCATGTCACAGATCATCCTCACCGACGCCCCGCGTCTTGTCATCTTGAGCTCCTGGAGCGGCAAGTTCAAGCGCGACGTCATCCTAACCCGCGATACTCGCATCACCCCTCAAGGGCCTCAGACCTTTGATGTGATTGCGGTGCGTCCCCAGAGCCTTTGCCGCGCTCTGGATCTGACATCACTGACAATTGCTGCTCGTCTCACAGCCGTCGGGTACTTTCCGCATCACAGACCCTGCCAACTCGACCCAGACCTGGATGCGAGTCCTCAATGAGGTTATCTCCGGCGCGACCATGTCGCAGACACGTCCAAGTGGACACTAAAATCGTACTTAGCGAACGAGTCAATATCGTACTTTTAAGGATATTCATAATACGCTGCATTTCCAAATCTCGCGGCAAAACTCGCGAGCATGGACCGACCTCATGCCGACGGCGTCGTGGAGCTGCTGCGTGCTCTCTACGCGCGCTTGCGGCCAGGCGCGTCGCACGCGGGGCTGGCGCCGCTGATCCCTGCTTATGAGCGGCTGCTGCGGCCGGTGCGTTCCGTCGGGCGTCTACGGGAGCGGAGTGGGTAACGCTGACGCGGTCTTCACGCAGAGCACGCCACACGCCAATGCAGAGACGGCGATGATGCACGAGATCCAGCGGATACGCGCTATTCTTCGCGAGGGACCTGATCTGTGCGTTCATTCTCCAGTTGGCTTAGTTCAGCACTGACTCAGATGGATGGGAGTAGGTTTGGCACGGTGCAACAATTCGACGAGCAAGTGGAAACGTGTCTTGAGCTCGGCGACCAAGCCGGAACGCTAACTGCGTGTTGGGTATCTGGTGCGCTGCGACTCCTACTATCGCTTGCTGGTGGACGAGACGGAAATACCTTTGTGCTTGAGGATCCCACTCGAGTGCGACCCAAGAACGAATCCATCCATTCGGCAGCAAAACCGCGTGTGGGGGAACGTATCAACATGCAAAACCTCGATTTGGTTGCTCAAAGCCACGGAGTGCTTGTCAGCTCTACGCCACTCTCGCTGGATCCACAACAGTAAGGCTCCATTCCAATTAGCAAACACCTACTGGCGATCGACTGACTTGTTAACAGGATTCTGGCGCAGTATGAATTTGAATCCCTCGGTGCTATTGATTCTCGCCGAAGCCCACTATGGTATCCAGGAGCCATCTCCCCTGGTGTGGGAGATAAGATACCGAGCCCGCCACTCGGTGTCCCGACATCAATCCTCTTCAGTGCAACTCAGGACGTGACACCGAAAAAGGCCGGTATTCCCCGTTTGATCGACATTTCACCACAAGAAAGCACCATCAACACAACGTGAGTGCGGGCCGGACGAAATATGCGCCTTTCTTGCTGGAATTTATGTGTCCATCCGCTTCTTTTTTTCGCAGAGATCGTAAAGCCATCTTGAAGCAGCGCGAGTTTGACCCAGTTCAGACGAGCAACGCATGGCAATCAAGGGTCGATACCGAGGTTTTTTTCTTCGACGGTTCCAGAGTGATCAAGTCAGCCTCGCCCGATTCATTGGAGGCACGGGGCTCTACTACTGATGTATCAAGTTGTGACGATAATGTGGATACTGAAACGACTTGGTCGTTCGCTTATGAGTCATCCTCTCTCGGCTCTTGGGAACAACTTGGCTACGATTCAAGCGAACACCCAATCGAGAATGTCCCGTGCCTTCTAAGTCAACCAGTTATAGAGTTTACTGGCGTTAACTCGGGGGATTTGGGTCGATGCATCGAGGTTGATGAGGTCGACGTTGTCGAGGTCAGTGTTTGCAAAGCGAGTTGTGATGTTGGTGAATACCAACTTACTAGGTCTGGCTTCTACCTTGTGAGCAGTATTCTGCCATGGCCTTGTGTGGAATTGATTCTGTCATCTTTCGTCGAGTCGTTTCCACTGCGAGTTTTCGCTTACCTCGACGAGTCAGGGTGAAATTGAGATCGTCTTCATCGGCTTCGCTATCGACGGCGCTCGAGGAGTTTAGAGCTGCAGGGACTGCGTTCATGCGGCTCGAGTATATCAGCACATATTTCTCCCAGGATTCTTCGCGTGGTGGAATCACCGCGCAAGCGCTAGGCAATACCTTATCACTCTATCTCAAAAGCTACCAGGTATTGTTCGCAGTGGGTCGATATTCCATTGAGTATCTAAAACTTCTCCATATTCATAGAGTATCATACGAAGTCATGCAGAATTCCGCCACACCAAGACCCAGGGTGTCTCTCTCATTTCTTTTCTGGTGAGTACGCGGTCACTTCGGCGACAGATCGCCACCATCTCGAATGCACTTGGATGCAATAACAGCAGTTCGGAAGTATTTTGGAGACTTCTCGGCTACCGAGAGTTTCCTGCTGGGGTTGACCTTCTCAATCTACTTCATCGAGATCTGCAGCAGTGGGAGCAAGAGGATGTGCACGGAGAAATTACAAAGCTATTTAAGTGGCTGCTTGTGCGGTCAGCGGAACCATTCATCGCGCTTCTATCTCACTATATCAATACTGGAGAAACGCCCTTGGAGCTCGATCCACACGTACGTTGCTGGTATCCTATTTGATCCGCTCGAGCCATTTCACAGATCTCCTACTCACCACACAGAACGAGTTTCGGCTTTCCGTGTACAGTACATTACAGAGTTTTGGAGATGCCTCGGATGGTGGCGACCTAGATCACGACATTTTACCTCGGTTCCTCCGCCTCAACACTCGCCGCGTCCAAAGCATAGGCAAGTTGCAACACATGTTAAACAGTATTCTGCCCATTTCCGACAAGGTAAGTTTCATAAGTTGTCGTGCGTGATGTACATTGCTAATCCCAGCGTCCAAGTGTGTGTGGGGTCAGTTGCACTTAAACTATCATGTCTCGGCAGCTCAAGCTCAGCTCCACCGCGTCCAGGGTTCACTCCAACTGCTGATGAGTCATGTTGACAAAAATGGTTATGGCGAAAAGAGCTTGGCGTTGGCCTGGGAGCACTTCCGCTCTCCTTCGAAAAGTCCCCGTCGTGACAGCGTTGACGAATGGATGACTAGCAAGAGGAAACGAGTAAGTCACACTTTTGCAGGTTTCTGTATGTGAGAGTTGTGTTCACGCGGATGTAATCTCCAGCTCGAGCTCAACGAAGTTGAAGATTCTCGAACTCAAGTATTAAGCCAACTGGAACAATTCGACGGGGACATGAAATCCGGAACCTCGAGTGATTGGGATCAGTATTTAACCTGGCGGAGAACTCGTGCATCGCAACTATCAGAATCCAAAATGAAGCTACTCCAACAAATGGAGAAAGATGTCCATAGTTGGCGAGCAGGTACGGGAATTTGCCAAATACGCTTAGGATAGCATCCGCTCATCTTTGGTTTACTTAGCTCGAGAAGACCTACCACAGCAATCTGAAAGCTGTATTGACGAACTGCCAATCGAGAAGTGTGGAGTGAGTGATGGCGACTCGGAGATGAACGATGGTGGAACGGAGGACCATGATGTTCAACTAAGTCGGCCCAACTCGTTTCGGCCAGTTGATCGAGGCAATGATAGTATTGGCGAGGATGGTCTGCTTTGGAGACCACGAATCCGTATGCAAAAAGTTCCAGGGGGTGGTGGATCTGACGCCGCGTTAGCGATCTATTCTCAAAACGATGCTCAGACACATCAGATGGAAAGCAAGCCCCGGTCAATTGCTCTTGCTCAAGCAAGCGGGGGAGACGGATCTGCAGCCCGCACTGCTATCTATGGTGATGTCTTGATGCCTCGAAACGATAGTAGAAGGGAGGGAAACTACATAAGTGTCCCAGTCACGGATGGAGATGCAGGCGCTACTAGTCGGGACGGTATTCCAGTTATCGCGCACCAGTTTTCATCGCCGTATAAATCACCTGCTGAGGTGTGCAAGAAATCTTGCATTTGCCCGGTAAACGCGACTAGTGAGTGCTATTGGGGTCAAGACGTTTCTACACCGAGAGTCGCAGAAGAGATTTTGCAAAGCTCAACACCATTCCTTCGGCCAAATGTGTCGAGTGAAGATGAAGCCATTTTGCATGGTATACTGCAACCTGACAGATCAGCGACTTCTCCGGCGACTTCGTTCCGGTTGCTCTCTCAAATTGCCTTGGAGGAGCCAATTGCTTCAATCCATGACTCACTTGACAAGATTGCCCTGCGGGCGGCCCTTCAAAATCTTGACCTCAAGAACCATTTGAAGTGGCTGCGTCGAATCGCCCTCATGAGTGAAGGACTGTGTATGGCAATATTCTCGCACGACCTTTTCACCAATCTGCAATCTGAAACGCGAGTGCTTCTGGCTTTACCTGGACGTTTGACAACGATGCTGGCGCTCTCAATGATTGAGGCGCGTATTGTAAAAGACAGCTCGCAACTACCTCCGTTCGAGTATCGAGTTGAAGACGGATTTGTTCGAGGTAAGAAAGTCGATCTCCCTTGTCAAACTTGAACTGAGCGAATGTTAAACCTTTCTATTATCAGCTGTTACAACTGGCCCAACGACGCCATCTATGACCGAAGTTGTGACGAATCTCACACTCAACTATATTCTTCCTCCTCATCTATCATCATTGCTGACTTCAACCTCCATGGAACATTACTTGGATACACATCGCTTGCTTCTCCTACTTCGGCTAACGCAACACGAATCTAAGGACGTGTGGCAATCGTGGCGCAAGTCTCCAGTTCGTGATGATTTTCCAGAAGCCTCGCAACGAATTTGCGATGTCTTCCTCCATTCGACGCATCTGGTGCTCAGCGCCTTCATCGAAGCATTCTCAGTGCGGGTATTGAATTCGGCTTGGAAGACTTTCATCGCGGGCATTGAGGTGTCGAATTCGGTTTGGAACATACGCAAACTCCATGAATGCTTTATGGCAGAAGCACATGCATGCTGCTTTCTTGACCCCGATCAATCCGAGGTGAGCTTGCTTCCTGATGCTGTAGAATCGACAAATACCCGTATGTATCACTTATCCACGCGTGCCATCAGATTCTGCATTCACTCCACCAGTTCGTCGACAACGTTTGGTTCTTCGGACATTCCCTCCGATTAGCCACGCATCCAAGTGAAAAGCTCTGCGCCATTCAATCGAAGCTCTGCTCGGTCGCGAAGACCCAGAAAACGGTAATGACAGTGCTAGTTTCCCAGCTTCGCAATCTGGAGACATGCAGAGACTCGAAAGTTCGCGCTTTTGCAGAGGTAGTATTCTAACATCATGCAGCAGATCCACTGATAGTGACTCACGCTCGACTCTTTGTAACAGGAACTTCTCGTCCGCCTCAACTTCAACGGAAATCTGGACAGCACGACAGCGCAACACAGTGCCGCGACTTCCGTTTAATGGATTCCTCATTCTTAACTTATTGGCAAATGCTTGATTGGACTCAGAAAAATAGTCCGTGGATATCTGTTGGTCGTAGTGGTCGTTGACAAAGGGGGCATTTATGAGTCACACTGATCGCCAGCCGTATGCACTTTCCACAGTAGACATGGCCGCAAATTGTGGAAGTCATGTCTTGTATCACTTCGAGGCAGACACTGCACTTGAGCGAGGCTTTGAAGCGCTCGATCGTCTCATTATTCTCGAGGCTGATATTGGTGGACTCGGCGCTGTGTGTGTTGAAAGTTCGACTTGGATCGGGCGCTGCGCTGCGCCGGCGCCGTTTCCTCGTCGGGCTTCCTCGCGATGAACCTTGAGCACCAACTCGCTGGATGGGCACGGGCGCGAGTGGTGCTGTCGACCCAACGATCTCCACCTCGTCGTCTTCGTCATCCTCAGCGGCATGTCCGAAGCGGGAAGCCTCGCCCTCGCTGTCGGACGACAGGGTCGTCAGGTCGATCTCTTGCGCATCGTCTTGCGTGTGGCCCACATCCACGATTTCTCCACCTCCGCCACCGACCAGGTGCAGGGCGATCTCGTTGCCGCGTCTGGCTAGCGGAACATGGTGGAACATGAACAGTCCGGGGTGTCGCTGGGCGAGTCGGTCCCACTGGTGTTCGTCGTCGAGCTCGAGCTGGTCGTGGAGTTGGTGTCCGGCGTCTTGCGCGTGTCCGTCGTCTTCCTCGGCCGAGTCGTCCTCGTGGAGGAGGCGGTCGAGGTCGCTGGCGTCGTTCTCCTCCTCGCTGCTGCTGGCGTCGCTGGGCAGCAGACTGACGCGGTTGCGCCGCCGCCTCGCGCGCGGGGACGCGTCGGCCTCGCCCTCCGACTCGCTCGCCGCCACCGTCTCGCGCTCGTCCGGCGCCGCCTCGGCGACCTTGCGACGCAGCCAGCCGCCGTCCATCGTGCTTGGCCCACTGCCGGTCTGGGTTCGACGGCTTCTTTTCTGATTGCATCGCGAAACGAAAAACCTCATGGAGAGCGAGATCTGGGCCTGACCCAGAGAGAGTTGTGGCGCACTCGCTGGCACGCTGGCCTGCCAGTGCAACAACCGAGCCGGAGCGACGTTCAGCACGCGTGCGTGCATGGAGTCGCGATCGCGACGGATCTAAGAAGCGGCCTCCGTGGAGAATGAGCGGGTCCAGTGAGGCCGTGCTGCAAGGATACCTCCACAAGAGGGTGCGACGCGAGGGCTCGGCGCCTCGGATCATGGGAACGGGGGCTCAGAGAGATTCGCGATTCTGTAGAGCAAACACCTCAAGCTCTGGAAAGTGCGCTACTTCATTCTCTCCAAGGTACGTCTCCGTTCAGGGCCGCAACGTCCCTTTGTTAACACGCTCGTGGCGTGCAGAGCGATCTATTCTACTCCAAGAAATCTGGCAAGAAGTTCCGGCTCTGTGCAGCCATGCACAGTGTCAACGTTGTGCGTTGGCATTGACCACCTAGAGTTCCCAGAGAGATCTCAACCGTGTGTGATGGTGCCAATTAGGTAGACGACCAAAATGCTGTGGTGCATCCAGGAAATCACGTCATCGAACTGCGATCACCCATGCGTCGGATCTTTTTGAGCGCAGCGACGGAGCAGGAGCGTGCCAAGTGGGTGATGGCTATGCGCTCTCTCCAACAAGATACTAGTCACCACTCAATCACCGGAAGTCTCGGTATGGGATCGACTGCGAACATTCCCATACTTCAGCGTCCAGCATCAGAACCGTCTATCAGCACTGCTTCATCTTCGGCTTTGAAGGCACGAAAGAGGCGCAAGCGGGTTTCGAAAGATCGGAAGGATGAACGAAAGCGGAGGCAGCTACCAAAGCTCAAGAAATCCTTCACAGAAGTCTGGGTAAACGACATGCTTACCCACAGGGACAAAAGTGATCAGCCACAGTTAGAGGGGTTGTGCTTCGCGGGGGTCCCAAAAGAGCTTCGAGGACGCGTGTGGGCGTGGATACTCGGCAACCGGCTTCAAATCAACGAAGAACTTTTCAACATCTGCAAGACGAGAGCGCAGGCTGTGCAACGAGAAATGGCAATCAGAAGAGAGACAGATATTGCCGGGCTCAAGCAATCGATACTCGAGTCAAGTATGAAAACCACGAACAGCGGAAATTCGCCTATTCTGCGGGATGGAATCAGCCAGAACGAATACAAGGATGACGAGGTAGAAAGAACCGAGCTGCTCAAGAATACCATCCTTCTCGACGCTGTTGAGGTTGCCGAGAAGTTGGTATCCCACGGCGAACGGAATATTCGCCTTGTGACTGTCGACATGCCTCGAACCTTCGGTCACCACCCCCTCTTTCAAACCGGCGCAGATGGTACAACAAGGACAGTGGAAGTGCTGGAGGCTTACGGCTGCTACCGGCCGGACTTGGGTTACGTCCAAGGCATGAGCTACCTTGCCGCAGCGTTGTGCTTTCACATGGATAGTTTCACAGCGTTCAAGGCAATGGTCTCGCTGATGAGTAACAGCGTTTTCTTCGACATGTTCCGAATGGAGGAGAAGCGGGTACGACGAATGACCTTGTTCTCTTTCTCACCCAGTGTCGACCCGATTTTACATGTTTCATGCCTTGCAGACGTTCCATTACATTCACGCATACGACCGGATCTTTGAGTTCGAGCTCCCTCAGCTCTTCGCACACTTCCAAAGCTCTGGCATCGACGCTCAGATGTACGCCGTCGATTGGTTCGTACTTTCCTTCACAAGTAGACTGGTTCAACTCTAAATCTGGCTATCTGTGTAGGGCGCTGACGCTGTTCACTCGCTGCCTTCCCTTGAGCCTCGCATTCCGACTCTGGGACTGCTTCGTTCTTCTTGGCACGCCTTTCTTTTTCCAAGCAAGCATGGGTGCGTGAAGCTTGTGAAGTCAGATCATTGTGGATACCTGCTAAGAGTTCATCCTTGAAGGTATTCTTACTCTCTATGAAGACCGCCTCCTTGGAATGGAGTCGGAACAAATAATGCGGTTCCTCCACCACATCCCCAAGGTGCGTGGCTGGGCTTGAACGCGAAGTTTATACTGTCGTCTGGAACTGACAGTGCTGCACCAGACCACGAACTCTGTCGAGCTCTTCGCTGCAATCGATTCCCTGTCTCTTTCCTGCCGGGAGATCGATGTCATCCTCGCAGGTGGTGAGGAACGCGCGTGGTCACCCGAATCGCCCCGCGCAGTTGAAGTCAAGTTTCCGGAGACATATGAATAGTGCCATAGCGCCATTCTATCGAGGTATTTGAAGTAGGAGTGGTGTGGCGCAGATTCTTTCGAAAGGAACCAATGAAACGGTGGCGGGCGACCATTTCGGCCAACGCGTGATGTTCTGGATTGGTCGGTCACAGCAAAAGCAAGCGGACATCCCCGAGACCCCCACCGAGCGACCACGATGGCGAGCCGACTGACGAAGAAGAACAGCGCGTTCCTGGCGTTCCAGGACTTGGACTCAGATGGCAGTGCGGACGAGCGCGCGCAGCACGAGCAGGAGCAGAAGGAGAAGCAGAAGGCCAAGAAGAAGAACAGCAGGAAGAAGAAGAGCAGGTGAGCAAGGCCCTGCGACTGCAACGCGACCGACGACTCACATGTCGCTGTGGCGCAGTGAAAACTCTCTGCTCAAAGAGCTAGCGATGTGCTCCGTCTCGACCTCGAAGAAGTCCAAGGGCAAGTCAACGGCCGCCCCGCCGTCTCCACAGCCGATCAGCGTCGCCGAGCCAGAACAAGTCACCCCACCATCACCCCAGCCAGCAGCGGAAACTCCACGTAACGACAAAAAAGAGCCCCTCCCGATGTCTTTTGCAGCAGCGGCGAAGTCCAATGCCACGCCGAATGGCGCTGCTAAGGTAGCCACCAAACCGGAGGTATGTAGCCATTAGTCGGCTTTGAAGTGCATCGTCCCCTGCTAACTCGGTCATGACGCTGCCGACCATCGCAGGCGTCCGCACCCTCTCCTCCGGAGATTGTATCCAAAGGCAAGCCCCCTGCACCTTCTGCAGCGACCACTAGAAAGCCTGCAGCGAAATCTGCGCCGGCAGCTCCAACTCCTAAACCAGCGAAAACCCCTGCCCCAGCACCAGCGGAGAAGACAAAGTCGGCCCCGTACGTTGCGCCCCATGCACGAGTCAGTACATCATCTGCCCCGGCCCCCGCCCCGGCCTCGACTCCTGCCCCAGCTTCTGCTCCAGCTCCTGTGTCCAACTCACCCAAGGAGGAACTTGCAGTGAGTGTACAGCCCACTCTCGACTTTTCCCGGATGTACCTGACGAACGTCCGCGTTTATCGTAGCCATCTGGAGGATCTCCACCGTCTACGCAGCCTCAACAACAGAACGGGCACAGCGATCTTGGAGCTATTTATTCTCCTACGCACATCACAGTGACGAGAGCCGATGGCCAGGTACACCGCTTGATTGGAGGCTCCGGCCAATGGCCACTTTCGTTGACAATTGGTGTTCGACGCAGGTGAGCCGCCAAATCGCTGTGGCGGAGATGATGGACCAGCTCGTTCGTTTCCAGCAGCACAACACGCAGCTCACGGTGCGGGGATTGGTGGGCGTAGCGCCTTGACGCTAGGGTGATGCTCACGTGTTGTCGTTTGGTCTGGCCGACAGCTCGCGAACCGCTCGTTGCAGGAGCAGCTGCAGCGCGACGCTGGTTCGTCACTCCTGAGTTGTCTTGTTGGTGTGGGCATTGGTGGATCTGACGTCTGGCTACCTACAATCGCAGGCGTGATCGCCACTCTTCAGAACGAAGTGACCATGTTCCGCCAGATGTGTCTCAACTTGCAGGCCGAGGTGGGTCCATTTTCTTATTCGCGGCGCGTGCCTCGTTGTGCGTTAATCTCAGCTGCCGTGGCGTAGACAACGCAGCTCCGGTCGATCGTCGCGACCGGACTGGCTCCGCCGGCTGGCCGCGGCTCGCGCCCGGCGCCGCCTCCGGGCATGTCGTGAGCTCGCCTAACGCTCGTCAATAGAAGGAACGTCCCCCGCGTCTCAGATTGGCTTCCCTTCGGCAGGCCCACGCGCGGGAAAGGAGCCCGGCGCCGCGCGCGCCTCTACGCGCTGAACGCTCTCGCGCCACGTGATGGGCGTCGTGCCGGCGGCAGAGGCGGGGACCATCACTCCGGTCGCCCCTTCAACGAATGCGCGAACTGTACATCCGCTCTGGCGTTTTCTCTCTCTCTCTCTCTCGCCCCAGTCGCCCTGTCTGTTTTTTTCGTGTTTTATTCCTCCCGGGCAAGTTCGTTTTCTGCCGAGGGATCCGGACGCGCGACGACCACGCGACGCTCCTTCCCTTCCTCTTCCTCTCTTCCTCTTCCTCGCTCTTGAGTCGCCGACATTGGCGTTTTGCTCGCGCGTGAGGCATGTTCAAGTTCAAGCGCAAGGACAAGGAGGAGCGCGCGTCCCACAAGCTGCTCAGCACGCGCAGCTCCTCGCGGCTCTTCAAGAGCGACGAGGCCGCCAAGCGCGACGAGGCGCAGGCCGCCCGCCTCGCGCGCTTCAACTCGACCAGCACGACCATGCTCGCCGATGACGTTGAGGACGTCTTCTACGCGCGCGGCAACGGCACCGAGCTCTCGGTCGGCTCCGCGCGGATGGACCCGCTCGGCTCCACGCGCTCCACCGACAGCGCCATGAGCTACGACGACGAAGGCAGCACCTACAGCGGCTACAGCGGCTACAGCAGCAGCTCGGCGCGCTCCACCGACTCGTACCGCTCGGCCACCACCCCCATGGGCGCCGCGCGCGCCACCGAGAACCTGCGCGCCACCGGCCTCGAGACGCTCAACGAGCTCGAGGAAGAAGTCGTCGACCGCGCCACGGCCAGGTACGTCGGCAGCGGACCGCCGCCGCCGCCACCGACCGTCGGCTACGGCGCGCCCAGCGGCGGCATGAGCCCCCTCGTGGCCATGCCCGCGGCCAGCAGCGACGCGCTGCGTGCCGAGCTCGCCGAGATGAAGCAGGAGATGCAGGCGATCCGCCGCGAGATGATGAACGAGATGCACCTCACGCGCTACGACGTGCTCAAGGAAGTGACCATGCTCAAGGGCACGATCCAGCAGCTCGTGAGCATCATCCAGCAGACGGGCGGCGCCCAGTTCACCGCGGCCGCGGCGACCGTCCTCGGCGTCGAGCCGCCGCCGCCCACGCCCGAGCTCTCGTCGCAGGAGATCGAGACCATCTCGCGCCGCACCACGACCGTCGCGTCCAAGGTCACCAAGGAGCGCATCACGACCACGCGCGAGGACCGCGTCCCGCCGCTCCTGCGCACCACGAGCTCGCGGCTCACGCAGCTCGCGCCCGTCGAGGACAGCGCGCTGTCCACGCCGCTCCACCAGGAGCAGATCGACGAGATGTTCCCGCTCATCGACTTCTCCGCGGATGTGCAAGTGCAGTCCCGCATTCGCGAGAGCGGCACGCGCGAGTGGGTCTTCGACCGCGTCCAGGAGTGGCTCGACTCGCGCTTCAACGTCGGCTCGGACCTCGTGCTCGCGGCCGTGGGCGACGCCGGCACGGGCAAGACAGTCGCGGCGGCAGCGGTCTGCGACAGGTTCCGCGAACAGGTCTTGGCCCAGCATTTGTGCAAGTTTGACAAAAAGTCCAAGAGCACGCCCCGCAACGTGCTGCTCTCGATCGTCAACCAGCTCACGGCCTCGCTCCCGACGTTCAAGTCGCAGCTCGCGCGCCTCAACCTGCGCTACGTGCTCGAGGAGACGGACGTGCTGGCGCTCGCTCGCAAGGTGCTCGTGGACCCGCTCAACTCGGTCGAGGAGCCGCTCACCTCCAAGTTCATTGTCTTCGATGGACTGGATCAGTGCACGCTCAACAGTGGCTACAACGACCTGCTCGAATTCCTCTCCGTGGTCATCTCGGAGTGTCCGTCCTGGCTTGGGTTCCTCATCACCACCAAGCCATCGCCCGAGTTCGCTCGTAAGATCCCGGTCACGTCTTTGTTGGACTTCAGCGGCAAGAACGCAAACTACGTGAACGACACGGTGACTCTTATCAACGACATTGTCGCCGGATTCACCGAGGACGACCAGGCTGAAGCGAAGCAAATCCTCAAGAACAAGAGCAACGGCAACTACTCGTACCTGGAGTTCACGAAGCAAGCCCTTTCTCAGCCGGGGATGGAGGAACCTGAAGGCGGAGTCCCTGTCGATGTGTTGCACGATCTCCCGCAGACTCTGTACGAGATTTACGAGGAGATTTTCGAGGACAAGTTCGGCAAGGGTCGCACTCGGCTGTGGCGCAAGGCGTTGCCCGTTCTCCAGCTCATCTTCACGGCTGCTTCTGGCCCGTACGCGCAGATCACGGAGCAGCATGTCATGGACAGCCTGTCGTACACCAAGGACGAGGTGCGTATGTTGCGTCGTGCGTTCATCGACATCATCTCGATCCGCTACGGCACCTACAACATCGTATCGTCGGCTCTCTACGACTGGCTCACTGACCCGCAGCGCAAGGGAGAGGCTTACCACGTCGATGTGACCATGCATGTGAAGGTGCTTCGGCGAGTGCTTCGTGGTGAGAAGCTCAACCTTCCAGGTACGGCTTCGGGCTCTTCGTCGTCTGCGGAGCGTGCGACCACCTCCTCTCGATCGAACCGTTCGACCACCGAGTCCTCGTCGTCCAATTCATCGTCCGATCGGGGTAGCGGTGGAAGCAACGGCAAAACCCGCACCGCTTCCACCACCACCACCACCTACGCACCACCCAAGCTACACGAGCCGAATTTCGCGCCGCGAGAAAAGCCCGTGGGCATTCTGAAACGCAAGTAGGCTCCATCGTCGCGTTGGCTGGGGAGTAAGATAGAGGGAGGTCGAGAGCCAGCGGTCATTCGATGCGCGCCCAAGTGAAGGCGCAGCCCATCGAGCCGCTCACGTTCGCCCTCCAGTCGCCAGGCTCTCGTCTGAGTCCAGTCCGTCCCGTCAAGAGGCAGCGGGGCACCACGTTTGCGTTCCTTCAAAGGACGCAGGCCCATCTGGCCGCGAGCGACCTTCGTGAAGAAGAGAGTGTCAAGTGCGTTATATCTATAAATTAATGCGAGCTAATACTTTCACTGTGACGTGCGCCGCATGCGCCTCAGCTGATCGACCTTGCCGACTCGCAGCAACGGCGTCGCCTCCGCAGCAGCTCCTCGCGCCGGACTCGGCGTCGCTGGAGCCCTCGCCGCTCGCTCGACCGCCTCCGTTCGCTTCTCCTTTTCTCGCTCCTTCTCCTGGCCCACGCGATGCCGCAACAGCCCCAGCGCTTCCGCGAAGTTCCCGCTCGGCACCACCGCAGCGTCTTCTGCCGCGTGCACGAGGCTCTGCGTGCCGACCTCCCGCCCGATGACTTCGAAGGCTGTTCGCAGGTACTGCGCCGCCTGCACTGGGGTGTCTCCACTGCTGAAGACTCCGAAGACTCCCGCGGTGAGACTGTCAACGAGCTGGAAGACAGTACCGACGCATCGCTCGACGTCGAAGCAGACGCCGTGGAGTCGGCATGTGTGGAAGAAGGCGGTGTAGGGCATGGTGCAGACGTTCGGATGGAAGACGTAGTCGACGGCGACGAAGCAGCGCGTCGCGCTGACTCGGTCGAGGCTCTCGGCGACGCTCGACAGCACTTGTGCCTCCTCGTTGACAGGGTGCGGCGAGCCCGATGCGGTCGCGAGGTGGTACTGACCTGTCGACGCGTTGAGCGTTCCGCGGTGGAGAGCGTGGAAGGTCGCGAAGGTCGCGGCCGAGTCGGTGAGGAACGGGTAGAGAGCCACGGCCCAGAGCCGTTCGGTCGCGCGGATGGACGTCTCGTCGCGGAAGAGCTGCAGGTCGACGCTGGCGTAGCCGCAGAACGCGTGGTCTTCGTAGAGCAGTCTCCCGATCGCCCGTGAGGCGCCGACGAGCGCCTCGTGCGGCACGAGCGTCTGCGGGAACGCGAACGCGACCGGGCGGCGCTTGCGCTGGACCGCCGACGCGCCGTGCGAGAGCACGTCTTGCGTGGACATGACATGCACGTCCCCGCTGGGCTCGACGAAGAGGTTCGCGCGCACGACGCCGATCACGTGGGCTGGCATGGCCTCGACCACGACGCCGTAGTGGGCGATCGCCTGCGCAAAGTCTCCCCAGGAGCCGAACACCTCCGGGTGGCTCGGCTTGGCGAGCGTCGCGATCTCGCGTTCGAGCTCCTGCAGTAGCGCGCGCGCCACTGTGTCGCGGATGCCAGGCTGCTTCCAGTACTCGGGCGGGCGCCTCTCGCGCCGGATGTCGCGCAGTGTCGTTAGCGTTGATACGTCCAACAGCGCGGCGCCGGTGCCGAAGGGATCAGCGTCGAGTCGCAGCAGCCACGCGTTCTGGTCGAGATGCGAGATGATGAGCTTGGCGAGCGAGAAGAGCAGCTCGTCCACGTCGTAGATGTCGTACGTGCCCACGGGCACGTTCACGTCGGCCTTGATAAAGAACCGCTTCGTGCCGGACCTCGTCATGAGCGGCTGCGCGGCTCGAGGGTCTTCGAGTCCGAGCACCGGAAGCTGGAGGGCAAGCGCGAGTCGCTGATCCTCGGGCCCAGGCATGCCCATGACGAGGTAGGCTTCTTTGCCCTGGACCAGTCGACGGATGCGCCGGAGACAGTGAGGCGAGTAGAGCAAGTGCGTCGCGAGCGAGAAATGCGCCGGGAACTGTGCTGCGTGCTCCGGAAAGAGGATCTTGACGCGCGAGCCGGCATTCGCCACGCCGCCCAGCTGCAGGAGCTTCACCACGTACTGCGAAACCTCGGTCGAAAGTTCGAACGGCGACACATAGACGATCTCGACGTTGGCGTCCACGAGGCCGGCGAGCCGCGAGAGCTGGATGTTTTGCTTGGCTGCGAAGTTCTCTAGCGACAGTCGCGAGCGCTCGTCGAGAGAGATCGACGGGACGTGGACGACCACGCGTCGCTGCTGTTGGATCACGCGCCACTGCGACCGAAGCCGCGCCATCTTCTCGCGCCATTTGCCCAGCTCTTCTTCTCGTTGGATGGTCAGCCTCCTGCGTAACGCCTGCTGGCACGCGTAGGATCGCCAGGTCTTCTGGATGCGGATGGCGCTCGCGCCGCTGCGACACACCCGACGATACCGGTTCCGCAGCACGAGCATGCGGAAGAAGGCCTGCAGCGTCGTGGCCGCGCGGCGCTTGCGGTCTTTGCCTTTGTAACGCTGCCCAGGACGCCGCAGCAGCGACGCTACCTGATCTTCGTTGACGATACACGACAGCAGCTCCGGCTTCGAGAACGAGACTATTCCCATGGACGCGACCGCCATGAGTCGCTGACCATCGATGTAGGCGAGCGGCACGAAGTACCGCGTGAGCAGGCTCTCAAGCGCGCGGATGACCTCCTCGATGCTGCCCCAAATCTCCTGGCCGACTCGCTTAAACGATTGGAACTCGGGGGTCTCGCGCATCGCGCGGCCCTTGTGGATGATGAACTGGTGCAGACTGTACGTGTCTAGCAACTCGTTGTAGCCTCGGATCTTCTCGACGTTCTTGCGCAGATCCTCCATTGAGTTGGCGTCGCTGTCTCCGGCACTCCCGCTACTGTCAGCAGGGCGATCCGCACCACTCATCGCGTCAGCGTCTGAGTTATCACCACCGTTGAGCTCGTCATCGTAGCGTGGCGACTCGAAGCTCTGGAGCTTCTCTCGGGGGCTCCGTTCGCTAGGCAATTCGATCGTGACCGTGTTGAGAGTCCGTTTTGGGGACCCATTGAGGCTCTGGGTTGTTATCTGGGTTCCGTCTTGAGTGGTGGTGGGCGTCGTCGCCGCCATGTCGAACTTGAGGTTGGCGAGGTTGAAGTTGGTCGGGTTCGAGTACGGCACGGCGCGCACAGGTTGCTCTTCCCGGCGGTAGAGCTTGATCGACTCGTTCTTGATCACGCCGCTGTCCCGGCTGTCACCCGAAGATGTAGTTTGGAAGGCTGGGGTCAGATCGATGTCGGGCGGTAGGAAGCCTCGGTTGATGAGACTCAGGACGCCATGCTTGGCGTCTGCTGGAGAGAGGACGGGTCGCGGCGCCGTCGCATCGTACTTATTGAGGTACGGCAGGATTCGTACGTGCGGAGTGGTCTTGTGGGCGATCAGTTTGCCGTTGCGATGGACTGGAACGAGTCCGCCGCCGCGACGCGGAGGTCCAACAGCCGACTCGCTGCGTTCTACAACGGTGTTGGCACGAAATCGCTGGCGGAAGAACTCGAGATCGAATTCGTCGGAGCCATCGCCCAATGGATCTGTCGGTACTCGACGCCGGCGCCGACGTGTGCTCGGTGATCCGTGCGGTTTGCGAACGGACGGAAGAGGGAGATGATCTCCTTCCCGACGGGTGGGACTGGCCAGGCTGCTGTTGAAATGGTTGTTGAGCACGAGCTCAGCCTTCACTCGCAGCTCGTCCTCCGCTCGCTGCAGGATCTCCTCGATCTCGGCGCTCGCATTGTTGTTGCCTCCTCCTCCACCACTGCTTTGCGCTGTGAGCTGCTCGCGAAGCTGGCGGAGCTGGTCCTGAGTTTGCAATAAGATACGACCAACGTCTTCCACATGGTGCTGATGCTGCAATAGCTCCATGAGCAGTGGGGTGGTGGCTTCCAAAGTGCTCGATGGGAGGCAGGGACAAGATAAATAGCGAGTCACTAGCCAGCCCGAAAATAGTCGGTGCTGACTCCAGCTTGCGCTTTAAGCCAGTCTTTCGCCCGTCATGAACATCCTACACCTGCCTGTCGGCACCACAAGCCAGCCAACGACGTCGGGCGATACAGCCCTCGTGGTCACGTCGTGCGAAGGCTACGTGACCAAGCGAGGCCACTTCCGCAAGTCCTGGCGCGTACGCTATCTCGTGCTCAACGGCGCAGATCTCTCGGTCGCGTACTATGACAGCAAAGAAGCTGCACGTACGCCGGGCGTCGTGCCGAAAGGGAGCTTCTACCTCTCGAGCGTCGAGAAGCACGAGTACTTCGTTGGCGTCCTCGGTGCACAGGAGAAGCCCTTCGGCTTCAAGATGGTCGGTCACGCGCCACGCAAAGGCTACGTCGAGCTCGACATCTTCGTGGATGCACTCGCAGACCTCAATAAATGGCTCGATGTCTGCCAGAACGCCCTCGCGGCTGCCAAGAAGCTCACGCGCAACGGCCAGTCGGGTGAGTTCGCACATGCGATCCGACTATGATGAGTGGTACTTCTAACAACATGAGGGAACAGACGCGTCAGCCACCAAGTCACTCTTTGGTTTCTCACCGGCGACGTCGCCACAAAAGCAAATGAAGAAGCTGGTGACGACGAAAGAGGAAATGCTGAAGCAGGCGATACAAGAGATCGAGAGTGCGAAGCTCATCGGCCGAGAGGCCTGTCAGGAAATCGTTGTTCAGGGCGGTGCGTATGTGCGCAGTGGAAGGAAGGTCGTTGGCACTCCTAACACGAGTCCTTTCAGAAAAGCTGGGTCAGATCGAAGGTGAGCTGCACCGCGTGGAGGGAGATCTCGACTTCGGCGACAAGTTGCTGAGCCACATGAAGCGACCTATGCTACACTTCTTCTCGAGCGACTCACGCGACAAACAACCGGCGCAGAACCCCACAAAGTCACCAGTCAAGCAGTCGGTGCTTAGCGATGCGACGCGGGCTGAGGTGCTCGCGACCGGTGGCGTCTCGACTGTCGCATCGAGCTCAGACATGGGGGACATCGAGCGGCTCGTGGCACTGTTGGGTGATCTCGAGACCCAGGCAACGCTGCTAAACGAGGAAGCGGTGCGCGGCACCGCCCAGATCGAGCGCGTGGGCGACCAACTTGCCCAAATCAACGACCGCGTGGAGGCGCAGACGAAGAAAGCTGACGCGGCCATCAGACGCGCCTAAGGCGAGGTCTATTACTTGCGGTCCATAAAGTGCTGGCGTCGAAGGAGCTGCGTGTGGCGCCGCATCTGGCTGTCATAGTCGGCGACCTTGTAGCGCGCACCTTCTTCTTTGGCGAGCGCCTCGGCCCCCTCGACGCGCTTGCCGTTCATGTACACGAAGCTCTTCACGCCAGCATCTACGGGATTAGCTTGGTGAGCAGATCTGCTTGGAATTCCATTGAAGAAAGAAACAATCGTACCCTTCGAGGCACGCGGAGTGACGATCTTGAGGTAGCCGATCTTGGCCTGCGCACGCTGTAAGAGCTCCGCGACGCTGGGGACAGCGCGCCGTGAGCGGACGGAGAGTGAACGAGGACGACACTGTGGGCGGAACGTACGCTTTCGGGTCCGAGAGGTCGCCGTGCGCGCGGAACTCGCTGCGGATCTGCTGCAGCGTGGCCTCGCGCTTGGCGGCGTCCGGAAGCGACTTGGCCAGCCGCAGCAGCTTCTTGTAGAGCGGCTTGAGCTCGGCCGCCGTCGACGCCATAGTGCTCGTGATCTCCTGGGGTTCTGGAACGTGGGCCTGGAAGTTTCCCCTCCATTGTCGACTATCTTACAACAGAGGTTCTCAGACCGGTTACGGCGCGGCGTGACCCAGGACCGTCCGACCCTCCGTGTGAGCGAGGAGCTCATTCCGCAAGAAGTCGAAGGTGGCCGCCATGGCGCCTGTCGAGTACGTGGCTGCGACGGAGATGCGGCGCCCTGCGTAACCCTAACGTACCCCCTTCGCTGTGTCTCGACAGTCTCTCGCAGAGTGTGGTGCCGCCCGCGGCCGGCGCGCCGACGACGTACTACGTCGCCGGCTGGGCCACGTGTCCCTGGTACGCCAAGGCGCGCGACGTGGCGCAGGCCATGCAGACGCTCTACGCGGACGCCGTCGCCGTCGTGCCCGTCGAGTTCGAGAGCCGCGACGCGTTCAAGGCCTGGCTCGCCGAGTCCAACGCGGCCTTCGCGCAGGTCTTCGGCGCCGAGTCGCCCGCGCTCGCGCACACGTCGTCGCCGTTCGTCTGGTCCAACGCCCACGGCTTCATTGGAGGCTGCGACGCGACGCTCGCGCACTTCCGCTCGGGCGTCGCAGCGCGACCCTCGGCCGCCGCGAGCCCCTCGCCGTCGATGGTCCCCGTGGTTCTGGATGAAGAGAAGAAGTACGACTACGATCTCATCGTCATTGGTGGTGGCTCAGGTGGTCTCGCCTGCTCCAAGGAAGCTGCCAAGTACGGGAAGAAGGTCATGGTGCTGGACTACGTCAAGCCGTCGCCGCTCGGCACTACGTGGGGCCTCGGTGGTACCTGTGTCAACGTCGGCTGTATCCCGAAGAAATTGATGCACCAGAGCGCGCTCATCGGCGAGACCATGCACAAGGACTCCAAGTTCTTTGGCTGGAGCATTGGTGAGCAGAACTTCACGTGGACGCAGCTCGTCGAGTCAGTCAACAACTACATCAAGGGCATCAACTTCAAGTACAAGGTTGAGCTGCGTGACAAGAAGGTCAAGTACGAAAACTTCCTCGGCAGCTTTGTGGATAACCACACGATTGAGCTGTGGCACCACAAGAAGCCAGCCAAGACAGTCACGACTCGTCATGTCGTGATCGCCGTCGGTGGTCGACCGCGCGCTCTAACGTGCCCTGGTGGTGAGCTCGCGATCTCGAGTGATGACATTTTTTGGCGCAAGACAGAGCCCGGCAAGACGCTCGTGGTCGGCGCCTCTTACGTTGCGCTCGAGTGTGCAGGCTTCCTCAAGGGCATGGGCTACGACGTCAAGATCATGGTGCGCTCCATCCTTCTGCGTGGCTTTGACCAAGACATGGCCAACCGCATCGGCGACTTCATGCAAGATGAAAGCAAGATCGAGTTCATTCGCGGCGTCGTACCCAAGTCGATCGAAAAGCTTGAGAGCGGCAAGCTGCTCGTCAAGTGGAACTCGCCCGACGGAGACGAGGTGGAGGAGGAGTTCGACACGGTGCTCAACGCCACGGGCCGTGACCCGGACGTGAGCAAGCTCAACCTGGACAAGGCTGGCGTGCAGCTCAACCCAAAGTCGGGCCGTATCGCGCAGACAAATGAGCAGACATCAACCCCCAACATCTTCGCGATCGGTGATGTCATTGATGCGCCCGAGCTCACGCCCGTGGCCATCCAGGCAGGTCGCTTGCTGGCGCGTCGTCTCTACAACAACGAGACGACTCTGATGGACTACGACAAGGTGTGCACGGCCGTGTTCACGCCCATCGAGTACGGCTGCTGCGGTCTCTCGGAAGAGGACTCGAAGGAGAAGTACGGCGAAGAGAACCTGGAGATCTACCACCAGAGCTTCATGCCGCTCGAGTGGTCGCTCTCGGAGGACCGCGTGGCGGCGGCCACGTGCTACGTCAAGGTGATTTGTGACAAGACGCGCGATAAGTTCGTCGTGGGCTTCCACTACCTGGGCCCGAACGCCGGTGAGGTCACGCAGGCCATGGGGCTCGCCATGAAGCTCGGGTTCACGTACGACCAGATGGTGAACGTCGTCGGCATCCACCCGACGACCGCCGAGGTGTTCACGACGCTCGAGGTGACCAAGAGCAGCGGAGTCAGCGCCGCCGCTGGTGGCTGCTGAGGTTAAGTCCCCTTTCCCCCGACTTGGGGGAGAGGGAGGAGGACGCTGCGAGGCTCCTCGTCGTCTCTCGGATCCCCGAGAGGCGGCGAGTGTCTGGGGCTAGTCGTGTGATGACGCTCTTTCCGGAAATCCTGCGGGATGGGAAATCGAGCCGAGGGATAACGACGCCCTGTTCGCCCAGCGAGGCAGAGCAGACAACTGAGCCGCTCGCCGCGGACCTCGAGACTTGGCCGGTGGGCCTGCAAATCTACATGTGAGAGCCTGGGCAGGGTCTCAGACGCATTGATGCACTAATGAGATCCATCCATCGTTCCTTTCTCTAATCGTCCAACCACATTCTCGCTTTCTTCCAGAGCAGGTCCTTCTCCGCTTGCCTCACTCGCGCCCGCTTGCTCTCGGCCGCCGTCTCGCGCCAGGCCGCCAGCACTGCTCCCACGCGCCGACGCTCCACTCGGGCTCGCGCTCGCCCCTCTCGCTGCTGCTCGCGGTCTCTCGCCATGGCCAGCGAGCGGCGCCACGTCGTCCACGCGCGCCGCGTCGCGATCCACTTCGTCTGCCGCTGCACCGCGAGCGATCGCGTCTGCGTCGCCTGCATCGCCAGTCGCCACGCCGCCACTGCCGAGCGCAGCAGCGTCTGCTGGTGGTGCCGGTCGGCGAGTTGGAGACGCTCCTGCTCGATGCGTCGCCGCTGCGCTCGTCGGCGCTCCACAAAGCTCTGCCACGCGGTCCACGAGCGATGGGCGAGGCGCAGCGCGTGCCATTGGGAGGCGCCGCGAGCGACGCGCCTGCTCGCGAGCCACCGCTGCTGCCATGGCCGCCACGCGTAGTGGAAGAGCAGCCGCAGGCGGTCGTGGAGCCTCGCGCTCTGCAGCTGGATGGCCTCGACGTCGCGCCGCTCGGCCTTTTCTCGCGCCAGTCGCGCCTGCGCGCGTCGCTGCTCGCGGAGCCGCTCGCGCTCGTCGTGCTTCTGCTTTTCGAGCAGAGCCTCTCGTTCGGCGATCTGCTTAGCGAGCGCCTCGCGCTTCTCGCGCTCTTGGTGTTCGTAGCGAAGCCGGAGCTGCTCGCGCTGCGCCTTGCGTCGCTGGGCGCGCTCCTGCATGGCCGAGTAGAACGAGTCGGGCGACGACGCGGCCTTGGCCTTGGTGTCTGCACGTGCAGGCGCTGCGGTGGCAGTCCAAGCCTGCTTCCGTCGCGCACGAGGCCGCTCTGTCGGCGCCGACGCAACCGCGTGGGCGGGGCTTTGCGTGGCGCTTGGCTCGCACTGCTCATCGCCTTGGTGGGGACTGGACTCCTGTGCCTTCGCGACCCGTTCCAGAAGTCGCTGGGCCCTCTCGCGCCGCTGTTGTGCCTCGCGGTCGATCTGCTTCGCCTCTCGCGCCGCGTTGGTCGCCGCGCGCCAACGGTGGAACCACAGCAGCAGCCGCTTGGCGCGGTGGAACCTGTCTGCGCGCTCGACGAGCAGCTTCTCGCTCACCAGTCGCGCCTGCGTCTGCGCCGCGACTCGCTCGCGCTTGGCCACGCTCGCCACGCGCCGCCACGCAGCCCACAGCTGCTGCAGCCGCCGCCACTCGTACCCACGCGCGACGCTCGCCTCCTGCCGCCGACGCCGCTCCACGCGCTCGCTCCAGATCGCCCACACGCGCCGCTTGACGCGCAGGAGCTGCTTGCTGGCCACGAGTCGCTCCTCCAGCTCCGCCGCGCGCTGGTTCTCGACCTTCAGCCGTCGCAGCTTGTCGTCGAGCGCCTGGTGCTGCCGAGCCAGAGTCGCGTCCTCCTGGTTGCTGCGACCCTCGCGCCTCGACGACTCGCCCGACGGCGGCTGTCGCGGTCGCGCGCTCCTGGCTTTCTGCTCTTGGCGAGCCTTGAGCTCGCCCCGCCGCGTCTTCTCCTCTTCATCCCGCCGCCGTTGGATCTCCCGGAGCTTCTGGAGCCGCTCCGCAGCGGCTGAAGCCGGATCCGCTCGCGGTCGCGAGACTGGTCGCACCTTGGCTTTGTCGCGCTGGCGCTGCCCGTGGGCCTTCGCCTTGCGGATCGCGTCTGCGCGCTCGTCGACTGCCATGCGCGTGGAGATGATGTCGCGAGCGCGCTGCTGCTCGCCACTCGCATCCTTCAGCACGTCGGCCAAGCCGCGACGCGGCAGCTCGGGCGCGAACGCATTGTGGCCGCCGAGGAGCTCTTCACAGCACTCGCGGCCGATCGCGTCCTCTGGCGAAGCCTTCTTCTCTCGGGCCGAGAGTGCTTGGAGCAGTCGGGCGGCCACGTCGCCCCCGGGGCCCGACGCCTCGCTCTCCTCGTGGTCGAGAGATCCGTTGTTGTCGCCATCGTGGAGCTCCGTCCCGCGGTGCTTCTTGTTTCCACCGAAGAGCAGCCGCCACGTCGAGGGCCTCTCGGGCGACGTCGCCATGGTCTCGACTCTCCCAACTCAGCCTCGAGGCGTTATCTCGCGGGGCAATCTCACTCAAATAGACGCGACTGCCATGTATAGCGACGGCGCGGGACTTGCCTTCCCAACGGCGCGACCTCATGGGCGTCTTCTCGAAAGAGAGCCTCATCCAGGCGCTCGCCGGCGCCGCGTGCTTCAGCGTCGTAAGCCCCTGCGACGCGGACGCGCCACCCTCGCCGCTCACGCTCTCGCTGCAGATCCAGACCATCGTGCTCATCGTGCTCGGCGCGATGCTCGTGTCCAATTCGCACTACCACCAGCTCTTGGGCTACGACGTCAAGAACGCCGGCGGCGGCCTCATCTTCGTGGGGCTCGTCTACGTGATCGCCGCCGTGCTTGGGTACTACAGCGCGCGGTCGCTCAACAAGTTCCTCATGCTGCTGGTGAGAACCATTCCGCGGACAGCCGTCGCTGTCTCGTTGCTCACGTCTGATGGTGTGTAGAACGTCGTGCTGCTCGCCGCTCTCGTCTTCTTCCAGCTGCTCTTCGGCAGCATCACGCTTGGCCGCACGGCGTCCGCGTACACGCACGACTTCCAAGTGAGCTGCCTCACGGTCGGCGGCTACGAGCAGAAGTCGCTCGCGTCGCAACGGCAGTGCGAGGCCTTCTTCCGCAGCGACGAGTTCGCCGGCATGTCGCTCGTCTGGCAGTCCTACTACACACGGAGCATCGCCGACGGGGGCTACCGCGCCATGGTGCTCAACCTCCAGAAGGAGAACTTCTGCTGCGGGAACGGGCTGCCCATCCACTGCGTCAACGACTCGAGGCCCTTCCCGAGCTCGCATCCCAAGCCCGCCGTGCTCTCGCAGCGTCGTCTCTGTGAACCACGAGGGTCCTTCTCGTACCCGCCGACCAAGGAGTGCAAGGTCAACGCGCGATGCGACTACGACCTACCGTACGGCGCCTGCGGACTGAACCCCGTCACGTCCACGTCTCGAGGCTGCGGGGCCTTCGTCTTCCAAACGCTCACGACCCAAGTCGCTGCGATCGGCACGACGGCGCTGGTCTTTCTGCTCTTTCCGGTGCGCGGAGACCTCTCCACGTCTCTAAAAGCTGGCGTGGTTGACGTTCTCGCTGTTGGTAGGCCGCATTCCTAGTAGGCACACTCTGTCTCTGCTTCAAGCGCCGCGACGAGGACGTGATGCCCGACGTGAGTTTCGTCTCCAAAGTCAAGATCCACGTCGGCGGATGAGTGCCTCGTCACTCGCTCGCTTCCGCCGGCCATGCCCCACGCTTGCCGCCCAGCATCTTGGCGTTGTGGAGCATCGTGAGGCGCCGCACTGCCGCCTTGACCGTGCTCTTGGTCGCCTGGAAGCGCTCGGCATCCATGGCGTGGTAGATTAAGTAGCACGAGTGGCACACGCGCACCATCTCATACTGCTGCGGCTGCCTGGTTCGCTCGTCCTCCCACGCCACTGCACCAACAGTGAGATCAACCACCCGACACCAGCGACTGACACGCAACGACTCACGGGGTTTGGCACCGAACGAGTCCGAGTCCGGATTCCACAGCGTGCTTCGCAGCATGAACATTCGTCGCTGGAGCACGCGCTTGAACGCTTCGTGCGCATCGGTCGAGGCTGTCGGAGCCACGACCACATCGAGATGTGCCTCGGCGTGCGCTCCGAACTTGTCGAGGAACAATGACTCCTCATCGCACAGTTGCAGTGACTAGGTAGAGAGCAGTCAGTGGATCAGGCCCTGCGTTTACCGAAGGCTCTGTTCCTGCTTACCCTCCGCGTGATTTGCTGCAGATCGCTCGCCTTGTTAATCAGTACGACGCTGGTCTTGGTGATTTCCCCCGTGGCCAAGGGCTTACAGTGGCAGAAGCGTCTGCCGGCGCATCGCTTCGAGCTCGCTCCACTCCCAGCACTCTGTCGTTGTCACAAGCATGAGCGCCACGCGTATCTTACTGAAGCAGATCTCAGTCCCTCACCGAAGGCCTTGTCCGCGACGGCGATCCTCCGACACGGCTGGTGCGATTGAGATCGGAGGCGAACACGACGCGAGCGACGCGCACGAGCACGAGGCGGTGCGAGCGAGTGATCTGGAACTCGACGTGGAGCTGGCGCAGCGAGTCCTGCGACGCAGCCTCGATCTCGGTCACGACCTTGTGGGTCTCCGCCCTGATAAGTTCTTTGACGCCGCGTGACAAGACGTGCGGAGGGTGCCGGTCGGGCTTCCTCACGGTTGCAGCGTCTGACCGACACCGTGGGTCGTCCCCATAGCGTGCGAGATCGTAAAAGCAACGATCGGAACGAGAGACGCGGACTGAGGTCGAGGTAGAAGTGTTGAACTTGCCGACGTACACACCAGAGCACTGCGGGTGCTGCTGGGCCGTGGAGAAGAACGGCTGCAGGAGAAAAGACCCGGTCCACGGTGGAGACGCCGGCTGGCCCAGCGCGATGTTGAAGTCGAGATCATTCAAGACCGAGTAGACGATGTTGCCCGTCGCGTCTTCCTGTGGCAGAGATCATACGGTCAAATTATGTGTAGCCGAAGCGACTGAGCAACGTACGTGGAGTAGTGACGCGATCTGCCGGACGACGCTCGCGCTGTCACTCGTGCGCACGAAGTGTTTCTTGATGGCAAGAGCGTTGACGCGCATCTCGGGCTGGCGCTGAATTTCCTGCTCGAGATGCGACAGTTGGCGAGCAAAAAGAGAAGGCGTTCATGTCGAGGATGCTCACCCCGGTGACCGACGACGTGAAGAACCAGTCGCGAAGGACTCCGTCCTCGATCACAATCGAGTCAGCGATGTCGATTTTGGCTCTAGAATGCAAGCAGGTGATTTATGGTATGAATGGAGGTATCGAAACGAACAAGAGTCGACTCGAGACGCACTTCCGTTCCGAGAGGCGGTAGTAGATCCTATGAATGATCAGACGGAGACAAACGTAAGGCTCTTCGTCCTATGTGAACTGTCAACTGCTAACACGCACTCGATCCATCTCTGCTTCTGGACCTTGGTGTTGGTGGCGACCTGTTCGATGAGGTCGACACCACGAAGGCGAGAGCTCGCGCAATAGGCGTCTTCTCGACGAGGCCCTCGTCGCTTGGCATCGCGCGTCTTCTTCTCGTGCATGGCGAGTCTTGTCAAGGAACAGGATCCGGACATGAGCCTGGCGTCCCTCTATCTTTAGAGCGGTGCGCCTTCGTTCGCTCGATTCCTCGCCTCTCTCGTTCCACTCACCAACGGAACAGCTCAGCACCATGTCGTTCTACCTGCTCAGCGAAGGGCTCACGTAGGTGCCTCTGGTCCTCTGCCAACCTACTGCTTGCTAATTTGCCTCTGAAGCTGCCTGAGCATGTTCTCTGGTGCCTACGAGTCGCTCAAAGTGCTCTCACGTGCCGAGAAAGGCGAGGACACAGCAGCGCTTTCTCGGATCCTCGAATTCTGGTACGCTATCTTGGATTCATCTAGTCGTGAGTACCAGGATGTGACGGAAGCTTCACCGTCGGCAGGCTGGTGCTCGGTTCACTCACAGTGTTCGAGGAATACTTTGAGATCTTCGTGTCATGGTGTGTTTATCTGTTCTGGCTGGAGGCCGAGGTTTCTTTTCATCAACTTGTGGTATCAGGATCCCCTTCTACTACTTGTTCAAGTGTGCGATGCTCGCCCTCGTGCTCATGCCCAACGCCAAGGCACTCCATACTTCAGGCTACTCAAGATTATCTCTTGGTCTTGACTCGCATGTGTTGGATAGATTCCCCATGTTCTCTACCATGGTTTCATCGAACCTGGCGTCGACTATGTCCAGCAGCTCGTTCACACACACGTCCTACCGCTCGCCGAGGAGCTCGCAATCAGGTGCACAGTGCGGCTCATGTCAAGGCTGGATAGCGTGCCATCTGACCTGACGCTGTAGGCATGGCCGGTGGATCCACGAAAAACTGCTCTCACGCTCGCTCTTGCTTCTCGACGAGCATGAGCTCCAGCAGCACGAAACGGAACTTCAGGACAAGCTGCAGCTCATCCGCGTACGTGGACACAGCGGGGACTATTGAAAGGTGAGGCTGATTTGTGTGCATCTGCGCAGGAAGAGATCCGGGCGAGACGTCGTCAGGTTCCGCTCGATGAGCCAAGGGAATCCAAGTAAACAACCACCATTGCATACACGCTCTCTCTCTCTCTCTCTCTCTCTCTCACTACTACTTCTTGCCTTTCTCATTCTTTTTCTTCTTTTGGCTTGTGTTTGTTGGCGGTGACGCAATGTTCTGCGAAACCGAGGTGGCCTGCTGCGCGGGCTTTGGGTCAAGTGTAGGAGATCCAAACGTGCTCGATCCGTACGTCGGAAGCCGTTCGGACGACTCGCTAATTGACGGCTCGTCATCAGCAGGTGATGCAGGCGTGCAGGCACTCGTGGAGAGCACGACGAACGCCGTGAAGCACGCCGACGTACCGGCGATGTACCCGAAGACGCCGCCGGCCATGCCGAAGTCGAGGAGACCAATAAAGAGCAAGTAGGCGCCGAGCCCTCGCAGCGAGTAGAGGAAGCCGAAGTTCGTTCGGAGGAATCCGTCCGAGGAAGCGAACCGACACTCAAAGACTAGAAGCAGCAGCGCGAAGAGCATGACGTAGACGGCGATGAAGGTCGCGGGCAGGTCAAGCGAGAAGATGTCGGTGAGGCTGCCAACGCCCGCGAGCAGTTGCACCAGCGCCGTGAGTAGATTGAGCAGGCGCACGTACCGGAGCCACGCTGAAGGCCCTGCCATGGTTGCTGAAGGAGGAAGACTGTGGACTTTCGGAAGAAGGAAGCAAAGAAAAAGAATCCGCAGCGAGAGAGGGACGCTGCGACCTTTCGCATAACGCAACTCGTGATAATGAGGTAGTGGCACGTTTCAACCTTATCCATTCGCTCGCGTGGAGGCGCCTAGTGGTAGAACTCGAAGGTCGTATCAGCTCGCTTGATCGCGTTCTTGTAACCCTTCTCGAAATCTTTGGGAAGCACCACGTAGCGGTTCTTTCGCACTGCCTGGAGACCGGCTTCCTGGCAAATCGACGCAATGTCGGCCGAGCTGATCTTTTCCGGACGGTTGACAAAATCCTATAGTCCATGAACGTTAGCAAGAAGTGCTTTACGACCATTCAGACTCTGCAATCCACTCACCTCAAGGTCTACTTCATCGCTCAAGTTCATGTGAGAGGTACATGCCTGGTAAATGAGTCGTTTCTGGCGACGGTCAGGCAGCGGGAACTCGATCTTTCGGTCCAATCGGCCAGGTCGAAGCAATGCAGGATCAAGCGTGTCGGCGCGGTTGGTTGCCATGATGACTTTGACGTTGGTGGTCTGGTCAAAGCCATCCATCTGGTTGAGCAACTCGAGGAGGATACGCTGCACTTCGCGATCAGCACCCGTCTGCGCGTCGAAACGCTTCGTGGCAATCGCATCGACCTCATCGATGAAGACGATCGACGGCGAGTTCTCCTTCGCAAGCCGAAACACGTCGCGCACCATGCGCGGTCCTTCGCCCAAGTACTTCTGGACAAACTCGGACCCGACGACACGGATGAACGAGGCAGTGGTCGCGTTCGCAACGGCCTTGGCCAACATCGTCTTGCCTGTACCAGGAGGTCCATACATGAGCACGCCACGCGGAGGGTCCACGCCGATCTGCTTGTACAGATCGAAGTGAGTCAACGGCAGCTCGACAGCCTCCCGCACTTCCTGCTTCTGGACGTCCATGCCACCAATGTCCGAGTAGGAGACGTCCGGACGCTCTGACATCTGCATCATCTGGATGCTTGAATCGGACTCTGGCGGCAGCACGTCGACCACGGCGTGCGAGTGGCGATGCAGCGCGACCGACGAGTTCGGCTTGAGACGCTCGCGGTCGAGCGTGCTCAATATTCTGACGTAGTAGTTGGAGCCCGCCGTGGAGCCGACGATGCCGTAGTTGGCGTCGACCATCTCGAGGAACTGGCCGATGACGAGCGGCACCGACTGGATGCGCTTGACCTCCTCCTTGGCGCGGATGAGCTCGCGCTTGAGGTTCTTCATCTCATCCTTGATGTATCCTTCCTGTCGACCGCACACCGTGAGTACTCGCTCGCGAGATCCACCCTCTGGGCTCGCTTCGTGCTCACCTGGATGTCCAGGAACTCCAAGTGGCGCTCGAGCGACTTGTACTTGGAGTAAAGATCGGTCTTGGTCTCCTGCGCGTAGAGACTTCGTTAGTGATCTTCTGAGCGGCTCAGGAGCGCCTCGGCAGGCAGAGCGCACGCACGATCGTCACGGGCACCAGCGGCTCGACGTCCATGGGCGACGCGCTCAGTCCGATCTCCTCCATGGCCTCTCGTGTCGCGCAAGAGCTCGGGGGGATCGCGAGATCGCTTGGGGATTGCCGGGCTTCACCTTCGAGGCGAAATCTTTCCCCCAGGTGTCTCTCGGCTAAGTGCGATATCGTACAGAGGGTGCTGTGTTCGGGTGGATATGGTACTTCCAAATTAAAATCCATCGACGCAACTCGAATTCAATTATGTTTTTCTTCTTTCTCTTCATGGAGGGAGGACGGACGGACTGCTTCGATCGCTGGCCCCTATCATGGACGCGGAAATGGCTACTTATACAAGCGACAGCACATTGGTGATGCCGGCGACCGTCATGAGGAAGAAGACGATCATGTAGGGCAGCTGCAGACGCCACGACTCGACCCGCGGCACGGGGCGGTAGGCGTGCAGCTCCTTGGACGTGGGCACCGCAGGCTGGCTCTGGCCGCGCTGGCGCGTCGGCGGCGCGTTGGCCGTGGGCATGACGTCGGAGTCGCTGTTGCGCTTGGCGTGCGCTCGCGGCTTGGCGAAGCGCACCTGCTTGGGCGCGGCCTCGTCGCTGCTGCTCAAGAGGTCGGCGCTGCTGCTGCTGCTCCGGTTGAAGCGCGAGATGGTCTCGACGCTGTGGTTGACGCACTCGTCGCACGAGCGCACGCTCTTCTTCTGGAAGAGGATGCGCTTGGTGGAGCAGGCGCCGCAGACGACCTCGCCGCAGAGCCGGCAGTTGTGCTTGGCGCTAAAGACGCCGAAGGTCAGCTTGCAGTTGGCGCAGGCCGAGCGCGAGGACTTGGGGACCCAGTGCGACTTGTGGCAGAGCGAGTCTCGCTCCATGCCGACGGCTCGCGCCGAGACGCGGCGGAAGAGCGAGCTGCTGCGGCGCCGGGCCGGCGCGTCCGACGGCTCGACGGTCGCCATGGCGCCGAGGAGCGAGTTGCCGAATGGCGTGTCGGGCTGAGAAGAGCTGAGCAGAGGGAGGGCCTCTCATCCTTCGTTAGCCATTGGGAGAGGCGGGAGATCCAGATGCCCTCGCTGGAGCTCCCCGCGGCCGCGAGCCGTGGCCTCTCCCCTACCCACTTCGTCACTGGCTGATGTCCGGACCAAATGTTCAGAGCGATGACTTAACAGAGGGGTTCGATTGTTCAACAAAGGGAATATGTTGAAGTGAGCTCTTCACAGCGGCAGGTGAGGCGCCACATGGCCAGGGAGCAGGCCGGCCGCGATCTTCTTCTTCGGCGCCGCGCTCTCTTCTGCGTTGCCGGCTGCCTCACGGTTCTCCTTCTCGCTCTCGCCGCCGACGCGATCGCCAACTGGCGGCTCCCTCGCGACTGGAGGCGGCTCGAGGCGATCGCTCGCTTCGACTGTCGCAAACGGCTCTGGGGAGACACTCGGCTTGCTCTTCTCCTCCGCTTCCTGGACCTGCTGAAGGCGCCGAGCAGCCGAGACACCCACTTGCTCCAACACTCCAGTTAGAACATCCTTCATAGCCCCTCTCGCGGCGCGAGCTGACTCGACTTTGCTTCGGATGGCGTCATAGACGGGCTGGATGTCGCGACACTGGAGCTTCCGATTCGAGATCCACACCAGACCAGTCTGGGTGACACGGACGAAGCACGCAAGAGCTCGGTGCACGTACTGCCTGTAGAAGCGGATCCGTGGCCGCTCATTCGCGGGCTGGACGTCTAAAATCGTGTACTCGTCTTCGTGGTTGAGGTGGACGCGAGGAATCACGTGGAGTGCTTCGCAGCAGAAGTTGAGCTCGTCGATGAGGGCGGCCTCGACGATCTGCTGCTCAGATGGATCCCGGAGCGGCAGAAAGATGGGACAAATGAGGGGGTGGAGATCCAAGTCGTTGGACACACCGTTCTCTGGAACTTGCATGAAGTCTAGCCCCAGCTGCTTGGCGCGACGCACGAGGCCCTGAATGAAGTCCTCCACTAGAGCGCTGCGACACACCAGCCACTGGACTTCCAGGTGAAAGCACTGAGAGGCCGACAGTTCCGTATCGAGGCGTGTCACGAGCCAGTTTTGACTCGTCGGCGAGTCGCTGGCATGAAGCACCATCCTGACGTTTTCTCGACTCAAGTGCTTGAACGCCGCCACACCGCTCCGAGCGATACCTTGCCGCCACTCACTGGCAATCTTGATGGAAGGAAACATTGTTGCATCTGCCGATTTTGACTTCAAGAAATCAAAGAACTTCCGGCATTTGTCTGTGTACGATTTCAGCGTAGGCTCATCGTGGAGCTTGTCCCCTACGAGTTGCGGGGGTAAGATAGAGAACAAAATGCGCTTATACCTGATTGCGTCATTCATGTCGTCGTTGTAGCCGCAGATAAGATGGTCTAGGTAGTTCCATTGGTATTCGTGGCGCGGGTACTTGCGGAACTCCTGACTGGCAAACAGAAAACTGTCTGCTACGGGAGACCACAACGAGTATCGATATTCCATGATATCCACGTCAGACTGCGCACTGGCTCGCTGCAGGTATCGCTTAACATCGACCGTCTGTGTCTCCTCGTTGTACTTGATCTCGTGGATTCGGTGCCCCATTGTCAGTCGGAACAGCACACTGTGAGCTTTGGACGAGGTCTTCGTAGCCTCCATCGTTACGAGTTGGAAATCCTGGGAAAACCGTTGAGCGATCATTTCCGTCACGAGTTCGCGGTAATCACGGAACGTGACACCATTCTGCTCATCGCGCTCAGGCAGAGTCACGCTGTAGAATGACTCCGTGTAGTGTTTCTTCAACTCTTCGGATCCTGGGATGAAATCTGTTGTTAACGGAAGAAGAGCTGGGCAACATAACGATTTCCATTTCAGCACGCTTTGGACGAGACGGTACGGGTTCTTCCCGTCGCTTGGACGCACTTGGCTCCAACGCCTCTGATTGCTTGTCAACTGTTTGTAAATGTACGCGTGCGAATGAAAGAGAGGATCTTTCGTGCTTCCTTCACCGAGGGGTAGGAGAATGGGACTGTTAGCATACGTCGCCCCTTCTCCTGCTGCGAGCAGCTGGAATGTGTTTGGAAGAGATCCCCCAAGAGTCCGGGTTCGTGAAAGTCCAACATCCGGGCTCGAAGTGTCTTCTCCTTCATTATCGCCTCCGTCTCCATTGCTCTCCAATGCGCGAATCTTGCCGTCTGAATGGACCGACATACGAGTTGGGGGACCTGGTGATGTGGTAAGCAGGACCGAGTTCTGCGGACTTCGCCATCGATTAGAATCGCCAGCGTGACGTTGGACAACCCCGTCTTCAGGTCCAATCGAACCTGAATGCTGATGCATTGTTGTTGGATTAGTAGCCCTTTCACCAGACTTCTTGCTCGCCAAGAACGACTGGTGTTGATTCATTCCCCCGCCAATGGGTCTGAGAGGCGGAGTGAGCATCATACGAGAAGTTCCCACCTGACTATCATCTTCAACTCGTGCAGCCATCTTCAATGCTTGCTTGGAGGGCTTTCTTGGCAAAGGTAAACTAAAAACCGCGTCATCATAGCTCTCGAACTCCCGACGGTACTTTTGCATGTCTTTGGGGGAGAACGAGCGAATTTTGGGGATATCATCGCTTGCCCCTGGCTTGATAGATATATCTTCATCCTCAACAGAAGCTATGGACGGAGCGCGCGCACGCACCAGTTCGCTGTCGCGACCAAGTGACAAATAGTCATTGTCCAGCATCAGGGAAAAATCGCTGCTGAATGTACGCGTATGAATAAAATCATCGTCGCTGTCATCTCCAAGATCGCTGGAAGATACTGTTGACGGCTGGCCCTCTTGGAAATTATTAAGAAGTCGTTCAAGAGGCTTTGGGAGGTTCGTATGGGTTGGTCTGGAGTTTTTTGGAGCACTCTGCCAGTTGGCAATGTCGGTGAACATTCGACACATGGGCAAAGGTTCGAAACCGAAAGTCTTCCTGCCTCCTAGGGGGCAGCAGATTGAGCAGTTATGTGTGATATCGACATCGAGTGGGCATTTGTGATCAACCATCATGTGTTCTTGCACAAAGCTGAGCGGGATCCAGAGAGGGACTTCGTAGCGCTTTCTTGTCGTCAAACGAGCCAAGCAATGCTTACACAAGCCTCCTTGAGATCCAGGTGGATTTGGGACTTGTGAATGTTTTCTCTGGACGAAGTCGGTTGCTGCCTGAGTATCGGGGACAACTTCGTCTTGTTCACTAGACCCTGTTCGCGATCGCCTCACGTGGGTCGATGCTCTGGTCGTTGGGGGTTGGGACTGCAGTGCAGATCCGCATGTACACACGTCCTGGCCGTTTCCTCCGTTAATAGGTTCCATGCCGTCGACGCGGGTCGGTAGTGTCAGATCCGACATTTCAGAATGCTTGAAAAGGAAAAGTGGACACTTGTGCAGTGGCGGCGTCGCTAACGAGATCATGTCAATGCCAATGCCGTGGTCCATCATGCGCTGTTCGGTGATCTCTGCTAACCGCTGCTTAACCCTGAATATGCCGTTACCAGCTGTAATCAAGACCACACTCTGACCGCTCCGTGCTAAGTGACGGTCAATATGATGCTTTTCGAATATGTTGAGAACGAGATTGACAGCTTCAAGGAGGTTCCCGTCTCGGGCGTTTGATGGCACTCCAGGTCGCCGATTGGGAAAAACACCTGGTGGCCTCTCATCATCACCTGGCAGTCCAACAGCAGAAGGTGGCGGTTGAGACTGTGGCGCTCGCCATCCACACAGATGTGGGAACTCATTCATCTCCTGCTTGAGCTGGACCAGGAGCGGCTGCACTTCGGTGACGACACTGTCAAACGCAATGATCTTGTAGAAGTCCTGATAGTGGCGCCCGTCTTCATCCACACCAACCGCAAACATGTCGTTGCTCTTGTTCACGAATGGGAAGGAGGAATCCGTCGCAGCCTCTTTCTTGAGCCGACGAGAAGTTCCATGATTAAGCGCACGACTTGTGGCCGAACGCTTCGTTGTCGAATGTAAAGATCGCGGAGGTGTTGATAATGGCCCATAACCGACACTCCTGTCTCGCATGTCAAGTTCAGGGTAGTAGCTCCGTGCAAATAGAATGATCGTAAGGCTGTGGGAGACTTTATGCTTGATCCACTTGTTGAGGACGTTCTGCACTACCTGCAGAAATATCTCAAGATACAGACGCCCGGAGTTCGCCATATCCCACATTTCTGGGCTCATTTGCACAAGCCACATCACACGTGACGTGCGCGATCGAAAGGCGAAGTTGGTGGTGCTCGACACGACGCCGCTCCTCACTGAATCACCATTCGCTCGTAGATCCATAACCTGCCATCGCGTTCCTTGTACACGGACGCTCTTGCCAACAAAGAGTGCCATCCCCACAAACGAGTGCTTTAGATACCACAAATCACGTCGCGATAAGAACTGGTCCTTGAGTGAGATCTCCACGAAGTCGAGTGGGACACGGCTCTTCTCCACGAATCTCACCGTGGCGTCGTTGAAGGCGGCAAGCTGGAAGGCTGCGGCAGTATCTTTGAGCACACTGACTTGCCATTTCCCCTTCGGTGGCGTCGATGCACTGGACGGGACCTCCAGCAGCAAGTGCGAGTACGCCTGCAAGCAGTCAGCGTCGCTGAACGGCGTGGCAGCCGCGACCGCAGTCTCTTCCCGCAGGCGCTCCGATTCCGTCGCATGGAAGATTTCGACTACGTATTTATCCAGCGGCAGCTCCTTGAGTTCTGGGAAGAACTCGGGGTTGAGCACGAGCTCGTCGCCATTCTGGAACTCGGGGCCGTGGACGTGGAGCTTCATCTGGGAGCTGAGGCGGCGATTCGGAGCTGCCGACGCGTCAGACGAGGCGCTGTTCGCGTTGGGAGCGGCCGCGGACTCGGCCTTTGCGGCGGCTTTCGCCGCAGCGCCCGCGCGGCGCCGGTCGTAGCGGCGGCGCATCGCGGATGGAGTCGGGGCTCTCAAATCAATGACCAGACGAAGTGAAAGTAGAAGCCTACGTATCTGATACTGATCGGATCAGGTATAGTGATGGCTTGGATTGGCTGATTGATGTCCAGAAGGATGATTTATGTCCAATGAACGGTGTCCACTTTATCTTGAAGTCGCAGTGAACTCGGCCAAGCTGCGTGACAGAGCCCGAAGCTTGGTGGAGAGGGACGGGAACGGTGACCTCTGCTCCAGACTCTGCACGATCGTGAACATCTCTTGGAAGAGAGAGTCGCACGCTGCGCACCGCTGTAATCTAGGAGGCAAAACGTCAGGGTACAGAAGTCAATAGCCATGCAGCTCAACTGAACTCACCTCTCCTCGCCAGCGAGGTTGACACCACGCGACTGGAACTGCTGCCCTTCACGCGAATCTTTGACGACAGGAGAAAACGCATTGAATAGCTGCTGGCTGCGGTCGATGGCGACGGTGAGGTATGATTCGAATTTGGACGAAAACAGCTCGAGGACGAGCGGGAGCAGAAGCAGGCAGCCCTCCAAGTCGATCCCCAGTGACTGCAGGTCAGTTGCTCGTAAAACGTCCACCACAATGGCTTCACGCTTGCCCTGTGGAAGCTGACCAAGATACCGAAAGCTCTCGTTGAGCTTTCCTTTCTCCCAGAGTGAGAGTAATTGCTGAATCGACTTTTGGCGAGATCGAAATGTCTTGACAGACGTATCCATTCCGCATCGAAGCTCCATGATGTAGTCAGTCGTGATAAACGCTTGCGGTGTCTACAATAGTGTGCCAATTATTAGAGTGTCCACCAAACCGAATCATACGAGATGATGCACCTGCTCGTGTGGCATGGCTGCTTCGATTGCGATGTCATTGGAATCTAACGAGGTCTGGGTCAATATCACAAGAGTGATAACTCTATTTGCAGTTGCGCCCGTACCATTAGTCTTATCTCGCGGAGACTGCGACTGAGCACCCGATGATGGTGGTCTTGAGTCGGAGACTAATTCGTGCTGGGCTATCGTCAATAGTGTAGATGAAGTTAACCTGGACGTATCGTTACGAACGAGATGGTACGTACGCTTGCGTGAGTCATTTGCTTGCCCATTTCCTTGAGCACGTATTGAGACTGGCGCAGCATGCTGCATCAATGTCGTTCCTGGGGTTGGAGGTCTTACTGCCTTACTCGAAGTGCGGTCACTGGCACTGCGGGGTCGGTCGTCTGCCTGATGTATGGTTGGTCGGACCGTATTGGATACAACGCGAGGATGCACGACGGGTGGGGGCGACACTACTGCAGGTGAAGGTCGGCTGGGTTCTGGACGAGGCCGCGAGTTTGTATGAAAAGGTCGCATCTGGTTCAGGTCTAATATCCAGATGGAGACGAATGCATCTTGAATGGTTCCTCCCATGACTTTCATGTCCTCAAGCATTGTTACATCCGCTTGAACTTCTCCAAGACCAACATCCTTTGGCTTATGGCAAGCAATACTGTCGTGGCACTACTCAAATGGTTCAGCGGTGGGAATCAATCTCCACTAAGGCAAAAATCAACGTGGGTACTCACCTCTATAGCGTTCTCATACGACCACACGCGGACAGCATCCGGTGAACAACTTATCATGTACTTGCCGCTGTGTGGTTCGGCGACGGTGTGGCACACAGCAGTGGTCTAAAGGAAACGTATCGTTTTGACAAAGTTTAGTCTTATTGATCAGCATGGGCCACGACACACGCACCGTCGAACTGTCGGTAGGTGTCACCCCGATGAGAGAGAACTCTTGGACGTCCCATATTCGCATTGTCTTATCCGTTGAGGAAGATACCAGGATAAATTCCTCTGGATTGAACTCTAGTGATGTAATTGCTCCACCATGATCTGAGAACTCTCTCAGCATGCGTCCTGCAGTTAAATCCCAAATCTTGATCGTTCCGTCGAGACCGCCCGATGTGAGCCACCGGCCGTCAGGTGTGAAGCAAACCTTCGTGACTTCACTCTTATGGCCCTTAAAAGTTTGCATGCAACTCTTTGTCCTTAGATCCCACACCTTAACAATGGTGTCCAGCGAGCCCGAAGCCACGTAATCGCCGTACAGATGGTAGTCGACAGTTGTGCATGTGGACATGTGGCCTTTGAGAGTCCGACTGACCTTGCCGGCTTCAAGATCAAACGATTTGATGGAACCAGCTTTAGATCCAGCGATGAGTTTGCGCTCGCTTGGATCGAATACGAGGCTTTCAACCGGGCTTTGATGACCCGATAGACTCTAAAAGGCCTCTCAGCGTCACGCACACCGACACGACGGATTAGGATCAGGCTCGTACCATGATGTTCTTGGTCTCGCGCTCGCGCATCCTCCACAGATTGACCACATTGTCGTCACCTCCAGACGCAGCTACTTGGCCCTGAAGAGGGTATGAGGTGCTCAGTGAGAGCATGGCCTTCATCAGGGCGATCGCCACCTACCGATTTTCGACCGAAGCGAAGGCAGTTGACGCTGCTCGAGTGGCCGAGAAAGTGCGCTGGACACCGACACATCGCTCAGTCAGCTCTCGATAGTCGCGCAGCAGCTGCTCGGAGCTCGGAGATCCATGCGCCTACAGTGTCGCGTGAGCGCCGCCATCTTCCGCGCCGATTCGGGTCCGTTGTCCGAGTTCAAACTCAGACTCAATGCAACGTTGCATTCAAATCCTAAACTAACGACCACGAGCAGACGTTAGATCAGGACCGTCGTACCGTTGCTTTGCCCAATCACAAGGATACTCGAGTGAGCGACCAAGCCTCTGGACAATGCAGGTCCTTCTCGCGGTGCTCAGCTTCATCGACATCGTCGCCCTGACGTTCCTCAACGGCTACTGGGTGCGTGAGAAGTGGCCTCTCTGACGCGGGTAAAGAGCCGTGCAATTAACGCCGCCTCGTGAGCAGCTCATCACTCTGGATGAGCTGGAACTCGACCACCTCAACCCGGCGGATGTGGCGCGTCGCCTCAACAAACTCGTCTGTGAGTCCTAATCGTATGGTATCGTCGAGAAGAATGCTTGCGCCGACGCTGATGAATCGTGGTTGTGCTAGTTCCGGAGATGATCCTCCACGGCGTGCTCCTTTTCCTTTGTCTCGTCGCGTGGGCTCCTTGGGTCTTCCTGCTTAACCTCCCAATCGCCGTCTGGCATGCCCGTCGGTGCGTGACAAGCTCGATTCATAGACTTTGGTGGCTACATGCTCAATCCTCTTCGCAGAGTGATGAAGAATGAGCATCTGCTCGATCCGACAGAGATCCTTCGCTTCAAGAACCTCCGAGCTGCTCGCATGGAGTCAATCGCGAAAACTGTTTTCTACGGATTTCAGATCGTGTACGGCATGTTCTGGTACGAAAATGACTCTTGGATCCATTGGTTCAATTGCATTCACGTTGATCGATACGTGCAGGATGGTCTCGGCCATTGTTAACTCCGCGAAGAGCCGAAAGGGGCGCAACTAGTCGCCGGGCTCGAGGTTGCTCCGAAAAGTGAGTTGCCAAATGGCTGTCGAAGTTCTTAGCATAGACGAGCAAAGACACAAAAATCACTATGTGGTATTTGGAACATTATCCACTGATTATTGTGGGTACAATGGCGACTTTAAACTTTCATGCAGCTTTGCCGCTCAGCGGACGGTACTTGGACTGCGGAGTCGTTGTGGAGTTACGCGCGAGCTCAATCTCATCGAAATCCGAACCAAGCAACCCTCCTTTCTCCACAATTTGTGCCTTCATTTTGTCAAGGCGTTGCTGAAGCTCCACCTCCTTTCGCCGACGTCGCTGAGTGCAGATGGCGATGATAGTGCACGTGAATACCAGCGAGATCGAGCCGACGATGATGGAGAGGTATAATGGAGGTCCGTACGAAGGCATCTTCTTTGTGGTAGAGGAAAAATCCTCGATTCGCAGAGCCGTAGTGCATCGCGGACCACCCCAGTACTTCGTGTTGCATTTGCAGCGCCAATTAACACAGTTACCCGTGAGAAAGTTGATGGTCTTGTTGTACGGCACCATACAGTCAAGATCATTTCGGCAGTATGCACCGCCGTCCACCTCGATGTACAGGTTGTCGTTGTCCTGGTATTCATCCAGGTGGTCAAAAATCCACTGTCGGGTGGGGTGGGTCGTGGGGTTGCATCCGATTGACATCGTGGAGTTATCCGACTTGTCCTGGTACACACGGATGTAGTCGATCTTCATGTACATCGGGAAGCTATCACAGATGCGGTTCGTCTCGGCGCTCTTGCCATCACCACGACAGTCAGATTTGCCTGCATTAGGGGGCATTGCACCCCACTGGTTCGAGAGAGCAACGTTAAAGATAAGGTACATCGGCTCCTCGGGGAAAGTCAACTGCGGGTTCGGGTCATCCGTGGTTTGAGGTCCATTGACGAGCGATTCAGCAGGGATTTCGAATATCGGGTTACCAAACAGCATCCACCGAATGTACCCGCTGTTACCCATCACCCACTCAACCTGGTAAGTGACGAAGTCGGTGTAAGCGCCAACATGGATCCCCCAGTTGGCTGACAAGGCGTCCATTTGATACGCAAATGGTTCCATGACGTTAGTCTTCGGAGTTGTCGCGTTTCTCGGTTTCTCACACATCGGGTCAGTGTTGTCGGGGTCGCACAAGAACGAACCCATGTAGTTGTTCATGATCGCTGCGCAAGTTCCCTTGCTATTGATGCCCCAGCGAGCCTTGGTCTGGTCGTTCGGGATGAGAGAGAGATCGGCTTGCACATCGTGGGAAGCTGGGCATGTTTTCACAGTGCAGCTAACGTCTGTGATGTTGGCGATGGACGCTTTGATTTGGGCGTAGGTCTGGATATCGTCTTGGCTCTGTGAGCAATAGCTGTTAGCCGAGTACCGGAGTCCCTTGTACCAAGTTTGATACGGACGCTTGCGGTAGAGGGCGGAAGGCACATTCGGCAAGTTTGCTCCAGGCGTGAGGCAGTTGGCGTTGTAGACACAGTCTTTGTACTCGTTCGGGATGCTAAGGTTTGCTGCGATTCGGCGATACTTCATCTTCAGCCCAGGCCCGATTTGGATTGATGATGAGATAGCAACTCCGCCACCTTCGAGCAGATCGATCTCGGGAGCACCTCGACCTTGGTTTGGGTTCAAACCGTGACCTGGGTTTGAGTTGCACGCGCTGATACGTTGATTGCTTGGATCAAAGGCTTTCGGGTTACACTCGTTGTAGGAGAATGGCCACATACGGTTGGTGGAGCCGCTGAAAATGGCGCGCCCCAAGTTTCCCATCATCCAAATACCGGGCCACGTAGGATAGTACTGACCATTCGTGACGCGAGCATTGGGGCCTCCTGCAACGTCAGGATTCTTCGCCTTCGCTCCCACGGCAGCTGGAAGTTGTGCACGAACTTCTACCATGCCACCTTGGAAGCAGAACTTGTTCCAGGACTGGAGCATCGCAGCGCGATAGTACTGGTCACCATAAAGAGATTGAGTTCGCTAGTTCCGCAACAAAATCCATCAAGAGACTACTTACAAATTTTGACCACTGGAAAGACGGAGGTCGAGAGTACATATTGTACACCTTGATGCGAGAGATCACGTTCTGAACCTCAATTGTAAGGTAGCAGACGGCGGTGGTGTTTGTGCTGGTTGTTGCATTGGCGGAAGCTGCAGCTTCACACGTGACATACGACATGTTGTGGGCATAGAACTCGAGAGCACCGTTGACGCCGTCAGGTTTCTCGAGCGAGGTCCACAAATGGTCACCGCCTGGGGTGAAGTTCCGCGCAGGGTCACCGAACTCGTCACTCATGACAAGATCCCAAACTTCACCTCGAGACGTCACGTAGGACTGTTTATCGTCCGGCGTTGTGGGGTCGACCCAGAGAGGTATGCCCGAGACCGTGTCGACATGGGCGATTTCGGTTCGGGTCATGTTGACCGAGACGGCGCCGTCGGCGCTGCCGCTGGTGGACGAGACAGACGTGGCGTCGGAATCATAGACCTGGGTGCCTTGGGTAGTCGTGGCGATGACGCAGGACGCGCTCCAGGCCGCTGTGAGCGCGGCCAGCGGACCGCGGATCGCGACCATGGTCGTGCGAGGCTCCGAGTCTCAGTGAGAATGGACGGAGCTGCTCACGGGCCGATCTGCGCTCCGCCCGTCGTCTGCTGGAAACGCATCTGGTGCAGTCCCAGTGACTCACGATCCCGATGGAACGCCTGCTCTCCTCAGCACTGGATCATTCGTTTTGAAGGTTCCGAAGAGATGCAGAGGCCGTGTTTGGATAAACTGGATGGTGATAGGGGGTAGGGGTATTCAAGATGACAGGTCCGGCTCTTGAGGTTTGCCGGGTAGAAATCGCGCATCTCGGGATCTCGAGACCACTCGTCGTCTGCTCGTGACAGGCGCCTTGACACGGTCGCCTCTCTGGCAGAGACCTCGCCGTCTGACGCATGGCATCAGCTCGAGTCCTCTGCGCCTTTGTTGACCAAGGGAGTCCCTTTGGGACCACTCGGACTCAGGCCAACACGGTGGATCTGTGTTCTCTTGGCTGTGTGCGGAACCCCCATCTCAAAAGAGCATTCTGGACACCAGCTCAAGTACCGTATAGTCCATCTAAATCGATATCTTGCATCGGAGGTAGCGGCGGCGTATAGTGGTATACGGCGTAGTATACGACTGCCGTCGAACATTCCGGCGGCCAAGCACCGGTTGTTGACGTACGTCGGAGGAAGCAATGGCCCTCGGGACGCTCCGCTCGGCAGCGCGCCGCGTGCTGGCGCAGTCTGCGAGACGCGCGCTGACGCCGCCGCGCCGCGTCGCAGAGACGCGCTCGCTCGCGCTGGCGCAGCGCCGCGCGTTCTCGACGGACAAGATCTCGCTCACGTTCGTGGACGGCGACGGCAACGAGACGCACGTGAGCGCCAGCGAAGGCCAGACGCTGCTGGACGTCGCCCACGACAACGACGTCGAACTCGAAGGCGCGTGCGGCGGCGAGCTCGCGTGCTCGACATGCCACTTGATCTTCGAGAAGGCTGTGTACGACAAACTGCCAGAGATCTCCGAGGAAGAAGAGGATATGCTCGACCTCGCGTGGGGGCTTACGGACACGTAAGTGAAATGGCAGGGTATAGCGATGGTTTGCGTCACTAATCTTATCTCTGCCTCACTGTAGGTCACGACTGGGGTGCCAAATCCATGTGTCTAAAGATCTAGAGGGCGCGCGTATCCGCGTGCCGGATGAAAGCGACAATCTCATGTAGACGAATGAAACTGATCTCATGATAGAACCAATCACTATCGATCCATCACAGTCCTGCAAGAGAGCTGCGGGCTTTCTGCTTCTTGGAAAGCGTAGCAATTCGATCCCCCATATCTTTGAGCAGCAAGTCAAGCTTGTCCTGCCTTTCGATCATCATCGTCACTTTAGATTGGATAGTCTCGATGTCGGACTCCGCCGTCATGTTCCGAAACGACCCAGAGAAGGTCGTGTTGAGCTGGGAGATGCGACTCATCGTGGTCTCAGGGGTCGGCGTCACGATCTCCTTGGCAGTCTTCTCGTCGAGGTTCGCGGCGATGCGATCGAGCTGCGACGACGAGCTAGCACGGCGCAATGATGACTTCTGCGCCTCCTGTGTGTTCACTTTAGCACGCCTCTCGACAATCTTGGCGATGCGCTGCTTCATGTTTGGGTAGTGCGTCAACGCGATGAGAAATTTCTCTCTCGTTAGCATTCGCAACTCACAGAAGCAGAGCGTCCGCACTGTTGCAGTCCGCAAGCAATTCTGGTTGAGGATTGCCATCTCGCCAAAATACTGTTTTTGGCCGAGAAGACCAAGTTGAACGCCTCCCTTCAGCACCTCTACCACCCCACGAAAAATAAAGAACATCTCCTCTCCAATCTCACCCTCCAAGATGACTTCCTCGTTCGGAGGAAAGCACACCATTCGCATACTCAATGCCAACTCCATCAAGAAGTTGTGGTCCGCACCGACAAAAAATGGCATTTTGCTTAGAACGCTATCGTTGATAGCAAACGCGATCTTGGATCGCAGTAGAGCTGACAGCTCAGCGAGGATTTTGGGCTCATTAGAAAGCCTAGTCTCGGCAGATACCCGAGCATTATAGAAGAACTCGCGGATCTCATACCGTAGATGCATGGGTAGTTCTCGCGTTTGCATGTAGTCATTCAGTTCGTCCATCTTGAGCTGGAACATCGTATCAGATGCATTTAGGTTCGAGACCATGGCGACGACGTTGGTGATGCCGTAAGCGAAGATCCAAGCACCGATGACCATGGCCAAGATGGCAAAGATACGCTCGTACGTAGTTGTTGGGTGGACATCCCCGTAGCCTACTGTCGTCCTGGTCGGTTGACAGAGCCGGTTCAGTCGTGTTCGTAGCATTCAATACCGAGAGGTTGTAACTCACATAGTCATGATGGACCAGTAGAAAGCGGTCACATATTTCACATACGTGCTTTCGTCGTGAATTCCGAGAGAGTGCACCCAACCATCCTCATCATCCTCGGATATCAGGTAGAAGGAGCAGCTACAAACGGAACTCACATGAAGACTCGATACCAGCACAACAAAATAGATACGTACCTCATCCAGTGGGAAGTGAAACACACGAGAAGGAAGAATTTGAAGAGGCTGCTCACTGTTGAGCGCAGGAGAAGTGCATATTCGAGCCGATTCAGAATACGAACCATGGAGAGCATCCGAAACAACCGAAGCAAGCGAAACAAACGAAACATGCGAGCAAGTTGCGGGACCCGTGAGTAACTGCCTTGAATGAGATAAATTGGAAAAGCAGACACAAAGTCCACGATAAACCACGACTTGAGGTAGTTGGATGCAATCACTCGACCTCGACCTTCAATGCGCCCTCCTTCATCGTACGCCGATGCAAAATTGACTGCCTGGTTTTGGTTGACATATTACCAACACAATAATGCGTGGCTCAGGCACTGAGACTCACAATGTCAACGATGAAGAATACATCAATGAGCCGCTGCACTGCATTCGTCCACGACTCGGGGCCACCGAAGGCGAATGCAAGTTGAAACTGCGAGCAGACCGACAGTTAGAGACAGAGAGTATTCACTGATGAAAGCGTTGACAAAACCGGTATACTGAGTGCGTTGTCTATTCCCAAACCAAAACCGGTCAGTGGAGTATACTGAGCCGCAAGCGATGGAAACACCACGCACAGCATATTAATGCAACCGAGAGGATGTCCCACCGTAGTCGAAACTTGCTGTGTGGTGAGATAAGGTACCAGGGCAGCGTTGAATCTTCCCGTTGCTTCTTCGTGCGAGTGATGACGCTCTCATTTCGAGAAGCAGCCTCCACGAAATCAAGAGCCTCAGCTGCGATGGGAGCGGAGCATTATCAGAGCGAGGATGTGAGGCGGTCAGTGAATGCGATGTGTTCTACCAGGAGTGAGCTCATCCATGTCTTTGGTGAGGTCTTCGTTGAGTTTATTCATCGTATCTGATGGTTTCGTGTGGACCTTTGACTTGTTCTTGAGTTTTCTGATGACATCTCGAGTTGTAATCAGGTTCTGGAAACTATTCTGCGCTCTTGTTTGCTCGGTCGACTTCAGCACCCAACGATTCAAAGTACCAGAGGTAAGCCTTTGTAGATGCAACGTGAAAAACGGAAGCCCACCAGTTGCGATGCCGCCTTGGCACGCAGTTCTTGTTGCGCAATACGCATCTCCTCAATAGGAGAGAGCCCCGTCATGTGAGAACGCTCAGCCTGGCGCACCATGAACGCAGAGGCCCTCCCGAGTGAGAAGTTCTGCGTTCGACTCGTGTCTGGGTTGGGCAGCGCATCTTCGCGAGGTCCGGTCGGAGTCGTCGCCGCCTCCGTGGGGCCGTTGGCTGGAGGATCAAGCCCGCCCTTGGGCTTGGCCACGTCCATGATCAGCGACGTCGTGGGCGAGAGTGGCGGTCTCTTGTCGGGCATGACGCACGACGTCGCCTGGAGTCGTTTCAACCAGGAGCTCTTCACTACCAGATATGGCTTCATTCGATAGTGGAGGTCCTTTTCCTAAATTTTGGGTTTTCGTGGTTGTACTGTGCGGTCCTCTATTACAAGCCCTCGGTAGTTTTCCTCACTTTTCAAACACTGAGCTCAACTTTCCCGCGCAGAGGACGATCGGCCATGGAGACGGAGCTCGTGCGCGTGCTGCAGGCGCTGGCGCTGCAGAGCCTCTCCGAGGAGCTCATCCGCAGCGTCTTCGACACGGCCGGCACGGCGCCGCGAAGGGACGACGACGCCGTCGACGCCGCCTCGCTCGACCGCCTCCAGGACCTCGAGCGCGTCGTGACCAAGTATCTGCGCCAGCACCGCGCGCGCGGCGGCGACGACGCCCAAGGCTCGCCGCTCTGGACGTTTCTCACGGACGACGCGGCCAATGCGCGCGTCATGGGCGACGAGGCCACGCGCGCCCACCACTTTGCCGCCTACCGCGCGCTCTTCGCCCTGCTCCAGTCGCTCGTCAATATCGGCGACGGGTACGCCAACTTGGACGTCAACAGCAAAGTCGAGGCTCTGCTCAAGGCGCTCACGGCCTCGAAAGTCTACCTCACGTGGCTCCAGCTGCCCGGAGGCGCCGCCTACGGCCTCTTCATGCCGTTCGTGTATCGACAGGTGCTCGATGTCATCAAGAAATGGGTCGACGCGGTGGCATCCCCCGAGACCATGTCGTCCATCCGGCGCGGGAACAACAGCTCACAGAAGGATCGTACGCCGCGAAAGAAAGGATCTCGCGCACACGCAAGTCAGCGAAGCAGCCAGGATGGCGAGGATGCACGAGATATCGATGCCGACACTCAAAAACGGCTTGTGCGAGCGGGAGTAGATCTCATTGAGACGCTCGTCGAATTCATTCAGCATTTTTCGCTCTCTTCATCCAAGGAGTCAATTATCCCTACTATTGAGACGGCTATTCACGTCCAGATCACTGGATCGAGTGCTGAGAATGGTTCTGTGTCTTCAGCCGCGGCTCGCTCGCAGCGATTGCTGGAGAGGTTGATCAACGAAATCCATGGGGATGTATTTCAAACTGCTCGAGTCATCGTACATTGCTACATTCCCGGCCTCTGTTTTCAGGAATCATCTGCTGACGCTCGGACTGCAGCCAAGTTCCACAAGTTTGCGGTGGAGATGGTGGGCTTGGTCCAGATGACGCTTGCCCGAAGCGTGCAATCTGTATCAGAGCAAGATCTTGTTGAGGATGGACCAGAACAAATTTCGTCGTTGTACCTTGGTATCGCTCAAAACGTCTGCTTGAACGCACCCGACCGCTCAGAGGAGCGGCAACGACTGCTTGCATTTGTGTACCAGATTTGTATCGCATCGGAGCTCCAAGAACACGACCGCGCAAGGTTTGTTCGCTTCCTAACCAGCTACTCAAAGAACATCAAGGCAAAGAACCGGCAATTTGCTGTCGAGCTTATTGGGAAGATCATCCTGGAACCTGCGACTTGGAATGTCACGTCGTCACTACCAGAAGACTTGGAACAGTTCGTTGGAGTCGGACCACTTCTTGAGATTCTAGCTGACAGGTCGCGAGATAAAGTTTCGACCGTACGGGCGAAGGCAATCACTGCTATTTCATCGACCCTCACAGCAGGGCTAAGAAGTGCCACCAGCGGCAACGAAGGAAGCGGTGATCATAACGACGAGATGACCCCAGGAGACCCTGACGTCATCACTTCATCGTTGAGAGAAATTCTCTATTCATCATCAGGCGAAGAACTCGAAGAAACTGAGCTAATGCAACGCCTCGTGGAATTGTTCAGAGAGGGTCTCATCGATGAAAAAACATTTGTGCGAAAGGCCGCCATCCAGGCATTAGAGGCTCTCATCGTTGTACGCCCGTCCTCAATCAACCCAGCGATGCGTCAGGATTTGTTTGATATCCAAGCACGTTGCACCGATACATCACTGCTAGTTCGAGTACAAGCGGTGAAGTCGCTGTCCTCCGTAATTCTGAACTTCCCGTCCGACGCTGATGCGCAAAAGCTTTGGAATCTCGGTGTACTTCCGCTGTGTGTCGATCCGGAAGCCAGTGTCCAGGCTGCCGCACTCGAGTTCGTGAACCGAGTCATATTCAATCGCATTGCTCGTTGGTACGATTACCGAGAGAATGATGAAGAGCGCGAATCCATCAGCTCGGTGTGGGATTTGGTATCTCATCTTGATGGAGTTATGGTTCGTTGCGCACAGAAAGCACTTCGGCTTTTGCTCAAGGATGCAAAGAGTGACGTGACGAAGATCATGAGAGCATCAGTTCACGCGATCAAGATTTGCATGCGGCAACTCGATGAAACTGGAGAAGCCGAGCCGCGGTACTGGGGATTCAGTTGGATTGTGTTGGAAGAGCTGGCACATACTGGTAAGCTTGTGGAAGCAGCCCAAACAGACGAAACCAATTGGAGTGTTGTGGTTGAGTGTTGGAACAAACTCCATGAAGAGGAGCTACCAGTCGAGTTTGCAGAAGGTTCGAAGCGAATTCTCCGCGTGATTGCATCACTAGCACCAATCATTGACGCTCAAGATGCCAAGACTATTGCAGATAGCATTCTTGCATCGCTGCATGGGTTTTCGATCCCTCTTCATGTCATTTCTGAGGCTGTCTTGGCACTTCACAGCATTTGCAAATCAAAAGCGCCCTCCCTCGAAAAAGGACGTGATATAAGTTTCGCCTGGGGTAAACAACTTCTCACGGCCTGCGAGGTCAATCTGCGAGCATGCTTCGAGGGCGAGCCCAACCTCGTAGTTGAGCAAACCACCCTGATTCAAAAGCAATTGATCAGCATTGGTGAGGTGGCACTTCTCGAGTTCAGCAAAGACGAAGAGAAGGCGCAAGAGTCCGGCGTCACCCTGCTTCCAATCTCAACAGTGAAGTCTCTCGTGCAACTCTTCCTCCCCCCAGAGATCGTGCCCAACATTACAAGTCAAAGTCAAGAAGAGGACGAGCATGCAACTCCGACAAAGTCATCTTTGACAGCTCTGTCCCCAGTAAGGATTCCAACTCCAGTTCGTGTTTGCGCTTTTGTTACGCTCGGAAAACTTTGTCTTCGAGACCAAGATCTGGCGAAGAACTGCATAACGATGCTTATTCGAGAGCTTCGCACCTGCGACAATCAAGATATCCGCTCTAACATCCTCCTGATCTTAGGAGACTTGTGTATCCGATACACGGCACTAGTAGATGTTTACATCCCAACAATCGCGCTATCATTTCTAGACAGCAGCCCACTCATCCGCCGAAATGCATTGCTACTCTTCTCTCAGCTCATCCTACAAGACTACATCAAGTGGCGTGAGTCCCTCCTCCGCTTTTTTCTCCGTGCAGTGGTTGATCAAGACGATGAACTCTCAAATCTTGCTCGACACGTTCTCTGCGGCCCACTTCTCCAGAAGGCCCCGCATCTGTTCACGAACAAGTTCATTGAGATGATTTTCGTCTTCAACAAGTTCGAAGGGAAAGCCAACTTTTCTGAGCCATTTGAGCGTGAAGGCATAGAAGAGCTCGCACTCCCGGGGTCTTCCCGCTTTTCGAAGCGATCTCAGCTCTATAAATTCCTCTTGCAGAACATGAGCGACGAGCAAAAGCTTCAGATCTCAATGAAGTTGTGCACCGAGGTGCTTGAAGAAGTCAGTGATGGCAAGCTTAAGCTATGCGATAACCCTTCTCAGATTACAGACTTTGGAACGGAAGCCGTTCTGAAGGACACTTTTGCAATTTTGTGTTCGCCGGACATCAAACTATCCTCCAGTCGTGATGAATTAGAGGGTGAAGATGGAGATGCAGATGAAGCGGGAAACGATGGCGACGCTCCAAGCGTTGCGTCTCAGTTAGCCGCGGCAAAAGGGAAACTCCTCTCGAAAATGTCCAAGAAGAATTTCTTGGAGAATATTGTCCCAGTACTCATCGGTCTCAAGCATAAGCTGGAGTCCAAGCGCAGCCCCCTCATGCGCTATTTGCTTCACTATATTCGCGAGTTGTTCAAACTTTACGGGCAGGAAGTTCGGGATATCCTGAGCGCAGATCCCCAGATGGCCATGGAGGTTGAATATGATCTGCGCCAGTATGAGCTACAACAGCAAAAGCAGAGCGATGCCCAGCCTGGTCGCTTGTCTTTTGGAGGAGGAATCTCGATGACACCAACCAAAAACGGTGGTTCTTCCAGTGGGCCGCGTACTCCATTGCAGGTCCTCGAAGGCGGGCAAACTCCTCAGTTGTTGCCTGCAGGCAATTCTCGTGGCCGTCGCAGACAGAGTCTTCCCACCGCTGGAACCCCTGCATACCCAGTCCAGCAGCGCCAGGTTACAAGTGACGAACGCAAGAACATCCCGGATGGTCAAGGTCCTACTACCACGATGCTGTTTTCTCCGGATAAGGGTGTGCGTCGCGATAAGTGGCAAGTTACCGCGAAGTCCCCAGTAGTAGCGACGAGAAAGGCAGGCTCTCGATTCTCGCAGAGAGATTTGGAGGATAACATGCAGCGCGACCTTGCTGCAGCATTTGACGAGGCGTCGTCCCCACCTGCATCCCCTACAGCAGCAAGAGCAAAAGAAAATGCGCTTGCGACAAGACTCTCCTTTGACGATGTGGAGGATGTCCCCGATGGAGAGGAAGAAGTGAAGCTGCCGCTAAAGAAGAAGACCAAGAAGAAGAAAGACAAACCCGCCCCAAAGAATCGCACGTCGAAACAGAAGGACGAAGAAGAGGAGAAAAGCACAGATCCTCTCGAAATGAAAACCCCCAAGGTCTTACGTGCGAAGCGAAAACGACACTGAGCAGGCGTTTGTACATCACCAACTTTCACCACTACCTGAACTCGCTCCAAATCTACTCGTATTGATGTCGGTTTGTGGTGTTGAGGCTCTTTTGATTCTTACAGCTCTCGGCTAACCGATCTCACCGGAACCTATCTAATCACAGCATTGGTGACCGGCGCGGTGCATGGACCGGCAGAAGTGAGGAAGGCGTGGCCCTTCCAGGTCGCAACGCCTTCGTCATTCGTCTTCATGTCCTCGCCGATGGCGACGAGCACCTTCTTCTTCTCCACCTGCGCAGGCGTGTACGGCTCGCCCTTGAGGCCATCAAAGACGATTCGCTCGCCAATTTTGGCGTCGGCCGGGGGGTCGACGAACGCCACCTTCTCCTTGCCGTCGCCGATGGGGATGGCCGCACACATGACCATGCCGTGGCTCTTGAAGCCCACGAGGTTGCGCGCCTTCAAGTTGCAGAGCACGAGGATGCGGCGATCCTGCATTTCCTCAAGCGAGTAGTGGTACACGAGGCCACTCGCGATCTGGCGCGGCTCGTCCTCTCCCTGTTCAGAGAGCCTTCGCGTGAGTCGCACGCGCTGTTTGGTCCATCCAAGAGACAGGCACTCACCACATCGATCTCCTCGCAGTAGAGCCTAGGCACAAAACGAGGAAGCAGTTAGCGTCGCGCAGCGCCACGACATTGTTTCCCCTCAGCGCGACTCACTTGTCCGCGGTCTCGTGCTTCCAGACCTTGACGATCTTGCCGACGCGGATGTCGAGCTTGGTGATCTCGGGCTGGTCGGCCTCGGCCTCGGGCTTCTTGGCGGGCTTGGGCGCCTTCTCCTTCTTGGGCTCGGGCTTCTTCTCCGGCTTGGTCGGCGCGTTGGCGTCGATGCCCAGGTCCGTCTCCAGGTCGCTGATCAGCTTGTTGAGTTGCTCGGCCGCGCTCATGGTGGTCGTCGGCTTCCAAATCCACTCGATGGGCCAAGACAGAAGGAAAAAAGCGCTTTTTAGATTAATGCTGCGAAGGAAAACAATCGAAGAGGTGCATGTATTGAAGGTGGCCGTGCTCACTGGATGAGCACCATCCACGAGATGAAGAGGTAGAAGAGCAGCACGGGGTACACTGTGAGCGCTTTCCGCTTGGGCGGCACCATCTTGGACATGAAGACCACCGACGCTAGATGCATAGGGCCCTCGTCAGTTGCCAGTCTCACGAAAAAACACCCTGACACTAGAACCAGGCCCCTCACCTCGTGTAGACCAGACGAAGCCAACCGCGACGATCAAGAGTCGCAACACCACGTGCGTGGCCACGACCTTCAGGATCAGCAGCGCCAGAGTGGCGATGTTGAGGGGGAAAATGCAGTACCCAAGCACGCACACGCTCTGGAAAAAGGAGCTACACAGCGCGATTCGGCGTCAGAATGGGATCTGCGCGCTGCCTCTTCGTGCTGAAACCTACATGGTGCTGCCGAGAAGCTGCGCGTTGATCGTGACGACGGCCGCGCCGGCCCAGACCACCACGAAGACGCCCGTGAACACCATAGCAGACTGATTCGACGGCGCCGTCATACTCAGCATGCTACCCAGAAACCTCCACGGTCAGCCAACTACAAACCCCAAACAGAAGACATGCTAATGCGTCTCTACGCACATGGACAACGAGAGACAGAGCATGAGTGGGCCCCAAAGATCCCCTGCAGCGCCACGAGTCAGAGTTAGCGCCGAATCGTCAGCGAGCGACGGCGGCCGGCCGCTCACAGTCGCGTAGGGCCTTGAGCGTCTCGTCCGACGTGTTCTTGGGCATGAGGACGACCTTGAGCTTGCCGGCGACCAACTTGACGTCGCGAAGCTGGCGACAAGAGCGAGTCAGCGAGTCATTCGATCTCAGGCGCGCCGAGTCACGTACGATCGTCGTGGAGACGGGCTCGTCGAGCGTGTTCTCTTCGGTGGACGGCAGGCTGATGCTGCCGGAGACGAACGCCACGGGCGGCGCGTCCAGAGCCGGCGCCGCGGGCTCGAGCGGCGGGCTCTTGACGCCCACCGCGACCGCCTCCTCGCTCATCATTGTCGCTTCGACTTGAGTGTGAGCTGCGGGCTGGTTGCTGCCGGAAATGGTGTGCTCCACACTATCTCACGCACCATATGAAACCAGGACACCGAAGGCAACAACTGCCATCCCTCGGAAAGCGCTGGCGCGGACATGGCGGACGAGGGCGGCGACGGCGAGTACGGGCTCAAGGACCTCGCGCGGCTGCCGCTGCTGGAGCAGGTGCACCGTCTCTTCCACGCCATCCAGATGAAGTACCCGTACACGGAGACCGCGGCGTGGCAGTCGCTGCCGCTGGACCAGAAGCGCCGCATGCTCGCGTACATCCGCGAGCGCCGCGCCCGGAAGGACCAGGAGGCCGACGGCGCAGCGCCAGCGAGGGCGAGCGAGCCGACGGCCGCCCCGCCCGCCGCCAGCGCTGTCCGCACAGACCCGTACCTGCAGATGCTCCAGAAACGCACGCTGCGCGCGACACCGGCGACGGCGAGCGCGCTCACACACCCCAACAGCTCGTACGTCGCCGGACAGCAACAGCTCGCGCAGTACGTGGAGAGGCGCCAGACGGCCGCCAAGTCACGGTGGAAGGTCATGGACGCCGAGTTCTACGACAACCCGCAGTGCGCGTGTGGTGTCAAGCACGAGGACCTGCCGGCAAACGACAAGAGCGACAAGTCGCTGCTCCCGACGATGGCTGCGATGCTTTCGACGTTTGGCGACCACGCGCGGCCGTGCCTCACGACTGTAAAGCATGTCAAAACCGTTGGTGCGTGGTGAACTTCTACTGGAACTTCCCCTTTGCGACTAACCGAATCTGTGTCTCGATGCAGTCGGTAACTATCTGCGTGAGCGCATGCGCGACATCACTGAAGATGGCGAAATCCACGTCGGCTGTCTCCGTGTACGCTTCTTTCAGACTTGGCCTCTCAGTATCCTCCAACTGATGTGTATATTGCGTAGACTTTGGTTGAGATCTTTTCAGAAGAGGCCGCGTACTACGGCAGGTGGCGAGAATTCCGTGGAGAAACCAAGCAGCAAGAACCTGATCTGGAAGTTGTTGAAGAGGAGGAACTTGCAGAAGAGCTGGACTTGTTCGCTGTTTCAGAGACTGATGCAGTTTTTAACGAAGCGTTTCTTGAACGGATACGCTTCGCTGATGAGCGCACACGCGGGATGGACTGGTCGATCTACGATTCTTTTGCCAAGAGTCGGAAAGTCAACTTCATGAGCCACCGCGGATCACCATTCCGACAATGGCTTGGGCTTGGGTCGTGCTCACGAGCTTCATTGGAGTTCATGAACTTCGTCGCATACCACAAGTAGGGTCATGTGGTTTAGGGAAATGTACCCTTGTCTCACCGTCATGTTCGTTCCGCAGCATCGGGCGTCTCGTGGAAGCAGCGATCAAGCTGCGAACTGGTGGAAAACTTCAAGCAATTAATTCGCCATTAATGCAAGCCGACATTGAGTAAGTCCTACCTTACCAAGTTATACTCGCTTAGGCGAATCTAAGTATGTTTGCTGATAGTGCGGCCAAGGTGGAGTTCTTTTCAGAAGAACGGTATCGGTCACAAACTGTAGATGATGGTGCTACCGATGAGCCTCCGTCGAAGATGCGTCGCGTTGACGGCGGGACGCAATCCGGGGCGACTACGGCAGAGTCTTCGTCATCTGGGTCTTCTTCTTCGTCTTCAGCGGACATGAATGCACCACCCCAGCGTTTAACAAGACTGAAGCGATTACGATGAGGCTCGCCGCGGAAAGTGAAAAGTCTTTCAAGTGTTCGTAATCTACAGTCGAAATTCGATAACCTTTCCTTTGTGCGCGAAGAATCGGAGGACGGTTTGGATACCAGACTGCCCAATTATTGCGCGCGAGTGTCATTGTCTCTTCACACCACTCCGTTGAAGGACCAACCACAGGTTGCCCGGATCGAAAATCGCAAATATACGCTTCCATCCCGATTTCCGCAGCTTACGGACGGACTTCTGCCCTACTTTAGTTATCGGGTAGTCTAACCTCTTATGTATTTAATGCAGCATTGGTATCCCACCAAGGTGACCATCGATGCGAAGAGTGAGGTATACAGGCAGTGCTCTTCAAATGGGTTTTGATCAAAAGCACTGCATGCCTCAACACTAGTACTCAATTACTCTCTAGGCTGGACTACGCAACTTGATGGTCTCCAGGCGTTGTAGTACTGCAGCCCATCAACCTAGGAATAGCTCTGCCGGGGCAATAACGCGACGAGTCAACTCCACCGACAAGAGCACGCGATGGATGTTGCAGCGGTGGAGAACGCGACAAGACTCACCTGGCGGTCAGCGCCGGAGCTGCTCATCAATGAAGAGTCTCTTGTCGATGTCATCACGAAGCTGCGTAGCCAAGTCCAAGCAATTGAACGCAACGAATTGCTCAGCGGTTCAGCACTCCCTCCATGGCTCCTCCGTGCTCTCACCGACGTCGCTAACAACGTGGATGCCGTCGTCGAGTGCCAGGCCATGCATGAACAGGTGAACGGGCTACAGAAGGAAGTCCTCGAGCTCCGCCACGAGCTCCTCCTGCAGCAAAGCACAACTTCATCTGCGGCCTCAACGAGAGGGATTGGCTTCAACCCAACTCCACACCATCGCTTATCCACAGGGGGCAGCCTCCGTGGCAGCGGCTCACGCCGTCCATCCAACGTCACCAAAAGCATAGCGCGTGTAGCCGCGGAGGCCAATCTGACTCCTACTAGTATTGAAGCTACAGTTGCGGGGACAGCAGCGGCGTTGTCGATGGAGGCAGAGCAGCTCAACCTTGAGCAGGCTCTAAAACCGCTATGGGACGCCATTCACAAGCAAACAAACGCGTTTTCGACTCTGAAGCAGAGCTTCAACGATGCTCGAGAGACGGTATCTCGTCTTCAGTCGGAAATCAAGCGACGCGACGCCGTGGTCCAGGCCCGCAACGCCAAACACGAAGGGGTGGTACAGTCTCAAGTGGAGAAGATTAACGAAAGCATGCGCGCATGTGTGACACGGAACGACCTCATCGCTGCCGAACAGCGTATCGCGCAACAAATGAAGACTGACCGGCTTCGCGTATTAGAGGAGGTAGAATCACGTTCTAACAAGATACTTGAAGACCTACTGGCATCACGTGCCGACCAGGAAGACATCAACTCCCAGAATGCGGAGCAAATGGAAAACGTAGCGCGCAAACAAGCGCGCATGGAGGATCACGTGATTGAGCTCATGAAAAAGCACACTGAAGGCCAAGAGAATATCAACGAAATGCGCGCGATTCTGAGTGACGCGGTAGCCAAAGTCGACACAAACTCATCCACCATGGACGTATTCCAGGACAAAGTAACGAGTTTCGAAGAGACCCAGGAGGTCGTCCGCCGGCTGACTGAAGAGATGCAGAACGAAAAGGCTGAGAGCGAGCGTCTGCGCGGGGAGCAGGATGACCGGATGGTCGAAAAAATTGGTGAAAGCGCAGCAACGCTACGTGAAGAGATCGCCGCTGTGAACGCAGTTGTCACGGAAATCGTTGAGTTGAATCTAGATAGTGAAATGAAGTCCCTTGCATCGAAGCTGGACGTCGTCCAGCTGACCATGGCTGATACCACGCGAAAGCTATCTCATCAGCAGAAGCAGCTGACGACTCACGAAGACTACGTCAAGACGCAGTTTACACAAGTATTCGATTCGCTGGACCGTGTGCTTGCGAACATGAGCACTCTCTCAGAGGAAAGCATGCGGATATCGTATAATCTCAACCAGGCTATCGAACATGGTAACGCGCTCCAAAAAGAAGTCTCCGAGTACAAGGATGCCACAGACAAAACGCTCAATCTTCTACATCGATCTACGCTGGACCTTCAGGGAGGGCTGGATAAGCATACAAAAACCACGGAGAATGAGATTGTCACCATCAAAAATCAGCTTTTTCATGTGGAAGACGGCCAGTCGAACCTGCGTCGAGACCTCGAGATTACCCAGCGAGATGTGGATCAAAATCTTCGGGCACAGATAATCGAAAACAAGCGAACGAATAGCTCTATTGATGCGCTGTTTCAAGCAAAAGATGATCTCAACGCCCGTCAAGATGCTGCCCAGGTTCAGATGATGGCGATGCAGGCGGATAACCGTAACGAAATTCAGCAGGCGACGATCAAGCTCGTCGCAATTGTCGACAAAGAGTCAGACCGGGTAGAGGCACTGTACAGGTCATTCCAGGAGAAGCAAGAGCATTTTGCTGACGTTGTGGCCCGATCGTCGATTCGAAATATGGATCTCCCAGACATGAATCGAGAGCTAGACAGAATCTGCGAAATCTTCATCACAGAATGCTGGAAATTCGAGACGTCGG